>JANIPN010011365.1:0-93096 GCA_027478595.1 Erythroxylum anguifugum
GAGCTGAAATAGCGCGTTTGTGTGACTTCCGAGGTAATTCCCGGCTTTTTCGAGATATGGATATGAATGTGTGCTTGCTTACGTAATCGGGAGAGAAAAATCCTCCAGCCACGCGAAGTGATGAAGGAAGAAAGAAAGACTTCACGGAACGGTGTGTTTGGGGAATGAATCTTTTCAATTTAAAGCTAGATTCAGAGCTAGCTTTGGATTTGTGAGCCTCACCATTGCAGTATGCAGCATCGCACAATATATGGGCTGGAATGCTCATCGGTGGATGATACGCAGGCGTTCGTGGCTTCTCCTCTTCTTTGGCACAACTTTCCATCTTTCCTTTTTGATGTCACAATTTCCCTTGTTCTCCTGCGGCTGTCTTGTTGCTGCCATTACAGTGGCTACTAGCTCGACATTGACGCCAGATACAAAGTTCCCCTTCGTCCACCTTTCTTTAATCTTGTGTTGCATGCCAGCAGATCAAGTTGGAAATCGATCCATCCCTATCTCGTTTGCAGATGCTGGAATGGCTCTCAGTGGCGCAATGCGCGGATGATATCCTCTTTGATTGCCTCGATCCTGTCCCTTTCCTCTCTTACTTTGTTGGCCAAGTTTCTCGTCCTCTCTAGCCTCTTGCGCACGTCTTCCAGCTGGTGTAGCTGCTGCTCGAGCCTTGCGTTGTTGGCCGGGTCTTCAGGGCTGTATGTTGTTATTGCCGCTACTGCTGTTGCGGCAGCAGGAGCATACGCAGGTGCAGTCAGGGAACGAGTCGCTATGCCGGTGCTCCGATCTTGATGGTATGGCTGGAGAGCGGAACTGTTGTTTGTGAGCCCGGTCAAGACATTGGCTGGGTTGGTGCTTGTGGTACTGGTTGCGACCGTACTATCGGTAACAGCATCAACAGTCCTCCTCACCAACTGTGTCTGCGGCTGACTACTGGTTCGTGCGCTCCTGGGTCGTGCGCTCGGCTCTCTGTTCTCTGGGGAGCTGCTTGAGGAGTACCTTTTTCTTTTCTGCCGCTGAGCCTTGAGCTCAGGAACTCCACGGGTGTTGAGACGATCAAGACGATTCTCCAACGATTTCACCGAGGACCGGTATGGGAGATGCAGCAACAGATCCTCAAGGTACTCTCCTGCAATATACCCCTCTATCAGGACCGCATCCTCCTCTTTGCTCCAGGCACGGTTGCAGGCACGGTTGTGTGTCTTGTTCAGTGCCCCGCTCTGTGGCGCTACTGCGAGCACCGTCTTTGATCTTTTCGGATGATAAGGTATGGAGTTGCCACGCTTGATTTCGCGGCGCAGTTCGATTTTAATCAGTCCCCTAGCTTTTAATTTTCCAGCATGTTGGCATACGCCTTGGATGGTCCGGCCGGGGAAGGGCGCATGAATCTCCGCCAACGTTGCACCTTGCTCGATCAGATCGATCAATAATTTGTCATCAGCTGATGACCATTTTGATCTAGCGCTCGCTGGAGTGGATCTTTCTGGTAGAGAGTCGTCTGTCTGATATTCGCTGTCATTGATATCGCGCTGCTCATCGCTCGATGTTTGGCTGGGCGCTGTGTGGTTCTGCGCCGGATGCTGATGACTGACTGACCCTGCACTATCACGACGTGATTGTTGAAGCTTCTTTTCCTGTTGTGATGATAGGTGCAGGGCAGAAGAACGTCGCAGTGTCGCACCATTGAAATCCTGTGTTGCAGATACGCTGCGTCGTCCTTGAGACGTGACTAGGGAGTCTGCAAGATTTGCTCCGTCCCGTCCAGAGCTCCCCGCCACAGATGTAAGAGGACTTGAAGAGCTGCTGGTAAAGACCCAAGGACTTGCTTGAAGAGGAATTCTAGTTGCGTCAGTCTGCCGAAAATTGTCCTCCAAAAGCTTCAAGCTGTGTGGCATATTCGCGGAGAAGGTCATTGAGCACTCACGGTGAGAACGGCCAATCTTGAACGGTGGGAAGATCGAAGTCTGTGTTGATGGCGTTTTGTGTGCCGTCCGGAGCCGTCGTGCTCTTCTGACTGGGTTCTGTCATGATTGATGTGTTCTTGAAAGAAAAAAAAAAAAGAGAAAAGAAAAGAAAAATCTTGAATTGTGGTTGATTGGGCAGTGGGAAGGAAAAGACGTAACTCGGATGTGATGAAAGGCAAGTTGAGCCAGCCCTGCGACCCCTACAAGCCAGTTGATGACGATTGGCACGTATGAAGAGTAATAAACGGATGAATGGTGTGCTTGTTCATAACGAAGAGCTTGCGTATGCGCAGAATGAATTTGCGAGCATTCTCCAAAGCTGGAACTCTGTGCAGTTGCCAAAATTCGTCGCACGCACCCATCAGGTGAGATAGAACAATGTCAGAGTGCCATTGGTTGAACTTGTCACTGGTACTAGCCTCAAGCTCCAATCGACTCTTCGTTGCTCTGTTTTTGTGCACACATATCAGATCAGATAAAGAAATCAAGAGTGTGCTTTCGTGCGGAGGAGCACAGTGGTCCCATGCACCAAGCGAGCAAACCCCATAAAGGTGCTCGGCCACCACCTTTTCCTCCGTCACTCTTTCACTTACACTTTAGGGTATCACAGAGTAGTCTGCACTTTGCTTTGGGTAGATGAGTGTACCAATGCATTGAGACAAGCACCACAGAACTATTTCCTTAGGTAAGGACAATGTGCCATCATGACATGCACTGATGGCATGCTACATGGCGATCATAGTTGATAAGCTCAAATGCAAGTGTACAGTGTTCTAATAATATTGTCTATGTTGATCGCTCTTGCGCAGACCAAGGGGTATGATAGCCAGCCATGATTTACGACGGTTTCAGCAGGCTTTGACGGTAGCCTACCAGAGCACAACTGGAGCTTAAGACGCTTGATACCAAAGCGAGCATTTTGGATTTGCTTGACTGAACAGTGTACGGATAATATTGTTGCTATGATACCCACTGTTTCGAAATGCAGAGCGTTGGCGACCTGTTTAGGTACTTGGATAAGCGGGTCAGTATGTAGGGAACTTTTTCAATACATGACTGCTGGCCTACCGGACTTTACCCGCGGAAGTATCTTCAAAAAAGAACAATAGCAAAGCGCGCTGATCTGATTCAATCCACCTTAGCTCAGATAATAAAGGTTCGCAGTCTATCTGCCTACTGGTTCATTCAGAAACCGTTGAATGGTCAGATGATTCAAGCTGCTGAAGAAGTCGAGAGATCTCTGCGCTGCTCTCTTTCAACTTTGCCTTCCTGGCAAGCTTCTCTTTAAGAAGCCGAATAACCTTTTCTGCTTCCTCGCCCTCTTTCTCCTCCTCACGAGCCTGATGCTCAAGCTGCTTGATTGTGTTCTTGTAGCGTGTTGAGCTATCTGCTCCTTGGCCATGAGGCGTCTCTGCCTCTGCCCTGGATTCAGTTGGCTGCGGCCCATTGGGCGCTTTATGGCCTTCAACTGGCTTGCGTGATTCTCGAGGCGGCTGAAATCTGCGAGCAACGGATTTGGATGCCCTCTGATGGGGCACAGGCGATGATCGCCGTCGTTTCTGCTGCCTTGGACTCATGACTGCGTGTGCCACCTCTTCATTACTGGAGACCGTTTCGTGGGATTTGTGTCTCATTTCTCTTCCCCACCAGCCTCCCCGGATTTCGTCGCTGATCGGGACACTAATTTTGTGCGAATTATGAAGCTTGAAAATCTTTTGGCACACTCCTTTCACGGTTCGAGGACGAAAAACGGCACAGAGTTGCTGTAAACTGACTCCAGCTTCGACCAGCTCAATCAGCACATCCACGTGCCCTTGGATCCATTTACCTCCTTGGATCACTTTGCCCGCTTCTGCGACCTTAATGATAGCTAGCTCGATACGACGTTCTTCGGAAAGCTTGCCGTCAGCTTGCCTTGTTCCTGTCCCTTCCTGTTCATCGCCACTTCTCTGAGATTCAGCATCGGAAGGGGTTGCCAAATTCCACGTGGACTGCGGTGCTGTCGAAAGCATCCTGGGATTGTGTGAGCGATTGTCGTCATCGTTTTCAGCTGAATCATGATTTGCACTCTGACGACAGGTGTCGTCCAAACATCCGATAGGCTGAATGGAGCTCTGCTCCTCATTCGAAATGCGGCCGGAATGATTGGACTGCAACGGGATGGTGTTTGTCTCGCGCTCGGTGTCTAAATCGGCGCAGAAATGAGATCCTTCAGGAATCTCCCCTTGAGTGCGAATGTTCGAACGAGCCGAATGCTTGCACCAGCTGTTATCCTTCAGTGCATCTATAACATCCTCAGCGAGATCCATTTCACCCCTGTCAGATTGCTCCAAAATGTGTTGACGGATGGCCTCCAATGACCTAGTAGGGAACACTTCTCGTATGTCCGTGGAGCCAGCCCCGGCCTCCAGCAATTGTTTGAGTAATTCGTCGTGCCGTGTAGGCCAGAGATTGCCCTCCCGAGCCGGACCTCCATTCCGAACCTCGATTCGAGCCCGATTCACACGGAATCTCAAGCTCAGAGCCGGATTGGTAGGAATGCCATCGTGGCTGGAGGCTCCGACGCCCTCGTCCGATGCGACGACTGGCGGGTCTCCGGGAGCTTGCGACACAGATGGGGACAGGCTTAGAAAGCGTTCCTCTGTCGGGGACTCCTGCATTATTGTGCTCGGGATAGCCCTTGATTGAGCTGTCCTAACGTAGCCAATTTCACGTGGCCGACGATTCTCGGGAGAAGGCAGATGATCAAACGGCTTGAAGGCAAGGTAGACACGTATAAAAAGCGCGAGAGAGCAAGGATGAACAGAGGAGAGTGAGAAAGAGAAGGGGAAGGGAAAAGGGAAGAGGAGGGGGGAGAGGGCACAATAGAATGCAAGCGACAAGGAATATACAGGGTTCTTTGGAGGAGGAGTGATGCTGCAGTCTTCATCCACCACTAATTGTCGGTAAAAAGAAAGAAAAAAAAAACAAACATCATCTGCACGAGGTCTCTCACTCTGGCAAACTCCCACCGCGCGGGAGAGACGGGCTAATGCACGGACGAGATGCAGGCGTTCGTGCTACCGCAAAAATCCTCGAATCAGAGCAGAGAAAGACGCTCTCGACTCTACAGTAGATGCATGTGCAGGATAAATGTCAAAGCGCTCACTGAGGAAATCTTGCGCCGTCCGCGTTCAAGGAGCTTTTCGAGGATGGTAATGGTGTTTTATTTGATGCGTGTCCGCTGTTGGAGACAAGCACCTTCTTCCACTGCATCACGTGACGTGTAAGTGTTTGTGAGCAAAGGAGAATTGTCAAAACCTACAGCAACCGAAAATGACAATATCATGGGAACTATGACGCTTCACATGCTGTATAAGGTGGATGATATCAATGTGCGACCTAAGCTTCATTATATTATCGGATGCCCTGCAGGAAAAGGCGTCGTGCCCCTCTTGTCCACGCCATGCTCAAGCTTGCTCAGATTTAACAAAGCAGAGCTTTGCCAAACTCAAAACGCCCAGTGAACTCCTTGAAATGCCCGTTCGCATTCATCATGTCTGTTTGTACCTATACGGATTGATATTTCGGAGAATGTGACAGCAAATAATTGATGCCTGGTCTTCCCGTTGCAAGAGATAAGGCCATCAAATCAGCCGCTTCCCGTTACGCTAGAACCAAATGTCTCGCTCTATGTAATAAGACACGCTACTCTATGAGAAGCGTACTACGCCGCCATGTCATTGCAATTCCCCGGCTCTGGCCTTGCCTCTCCTTCGGAAAAAATCCATCACACGTCTCGCAGCCCCCGAGCTTCCACCATGCCCGCTGTCTTCGTATCCATCTGCGAACCTTCTGTTGTTTCTCTGCAACACTCTGCCTGCCTTGTCTGCTGACTCGGTTGTGGTGATGGTGTTGTTGTTGTTGTTGTTGTCATGCTCATTGAATCCGGCTGGGTAACGACTGGCTGGCGCGCTCATGTTGGCCTGCGTATTTTGCGATTGGGTGAGATGGGGCGCTGTGACGGATTGCGGGAGCCTGCTGGTTGTTGAATAAGAGGTGGAGAGTTGGGCTTCTGCTGGTGCCGAGGTTCCGTACATGTACCCGCTCGAGCTGTGCTGCATCTGTGAAGTCGGGCGGGCCCGGTTACTGAGAATCGGCTGAGAGCCGTAAGCGTCGTATGATGCTGACGAGCCGTAGGCATCCGCAGGGTACGGCTGCTGCGGAGCTGTGCGTGGTGGAATTTGTTGATTATTAGAAAAGGTCATAGATTCGACGCTATCGCTTGGGTGACCCGACGACGTTGCGCCCCTCTGAGGTTGTCGCTCCAAATGTCTGCTCTCCGCTGAGCTGCCGTCTTTGCTGCTGTTGTTTCCAAAGTTCTTGAAGCTGAACGATGCTGGTAGCAAGGAGAAGCGGCGACCTTTGTCATGCTTGTTGGACACATCAGACCCTGAGTTCTTACGGCTGATATGGAATGACGGCCGAGTACGCGACTCGCTCGATACACGCGGACTTTCGGCCGGGATTGGCTGCTTCATGCTGACTGGAGGATAGCGGTGTGTTCTGTGGCTGTCACCCGTTGTTTGAGTCTTGCCACCTCCGAAGATCGTGTTGGTCTTGAAGATGCTGCCCAGGGTGGTCGATCTCTTGTGACCTTTGACATCTGCAGTCGGCGGTGCTGATTGCCGTGTCTTCCTGGTCGACGGCATTCTCTGTGATACTGGGCGCTGCACATCATCTGGAATGTATTTCTCGGGTTGAGGTACCGGCCCAGAAATGGTGAATTGCCGGCTTTTGGGCTGCTGGATTCTTCCAGACGCCGAGGTGGCAGCAACGGTGGGAGCGAGGGGCTGGCTGTAGGAATTGCCGCGTGATGGCAGTCTGCCCGCACTATTCGATGAGAGCGAATTTCCGGTGGTAGGACGGGTAGGCGATTGGATGAATGCTCCGGAAGTGTCTGTGACTGCACGCGGGATGTCTCTCGCCGGTCTGGTCGGTGCAGGCATGGTTGACCGTTGTGGGTAGGTTGGCGACATGGCCTGCCCGACGGGCGGGTCTTGTGGGAGCGGTTTTTCGTACGTGCTCGATTTCGCCTTCCCCCCAGGAATCGTTGAGACCATGCCAATGCTCTCCTGAGCACCTGCTGTGGGTGACGCCTCGCCTCTCGTCGTCTGGGTCCGAGGAGGAACGTACTCCAGTTGCACGGTCCGACGCTTGGGGTCACGCGGAGAGCTCGCTTTATCAGTCTGCGCATCCGTCTTTCCTTGTTGCGATGAGCCGGCCTGACCTGCCGGTTTGGACGGCTCGCGAACCGAGGCGCTGCGCGACAGGTAAGGGGCTTGAGTCGTATCCACCGGTGGCACTTGTGGACGTTCAGGCGTCTTGGATGCCTTCGCTGCTGCCGCCGCTGGCTTGCCGGACGGCCCGGGCGCGCTGCCCGAGATGTCGTCAATTGTTGTTGTTGTGCTCGTGATGTGCTCCACGACATGCGAGAATTCGGCGAGCCAGCTGTGCCTTGCGACTTCGAAGAGGTCGGCTCGCTTTCTTGGGTCCGGGACAAGGATGCGCCTCAACAAATCCCTGGCATGGGGTGTGACATATTCGGGGAATGTGAGCGGAGTGTTGCATATGTATTTGTACAAGAGGTTGATGTTGTCGCCCTCGGGATTTGCCGGGTCGTCATCGAAGGGCAGGTAGCCAGCCAGCATAGCGTAGAGGATGACGCCACAACTCCATACATCGACCTTGCGGCCCGTGTAGAGGCTGTCTGATACGACAAGTTCTGGGGCAGCGTAGCACGGGCTTCCGCAGCTAGTCTGCATCAAGTCACCACGCCGAAAGCCGTTTCTGTGAACCTTTTCGAGGTCCTTCCGCCTGATGAAGTCCTTGTCGGCGAGTCTCTTCTCCACCTCCTCACCCAACTCGTCTCTCGGATCGAAGGTGTTGGCGAAGCCAAAGTCAGAGATCATGAGGTTCCTGTTCCGGTCCAGCAGAAGATTCTCCAGCTTCAGGTCCCGATGCACGATTCCCTTCTTGTGCAGGTAGCCAACGCCACTGACAAGCTGTGCGAAGAGGCGACGAGCAGCATTGTCCTTCAGATAACGGTGGGTGAGGATGTAGTCGAAAAGCTCACCACCAGATGCGTATTCCAGGATGATGCCGATGTAGCGTTCAGTTTCGACCATCTCATGCAATTTCACAATGTTGGGGTGCGAGAGCTGGCCAAGGATAGAGATTTCCCTGTAAATCTTGGGCAGCCGGCTAGGGTTCGTGTTCAGGTTTTCCCTCCGGATGAGTTTCACTGCCACCTGGACGCTGCCATCTTTCTTCCAGCCCAACTTCACCTTACCGAACTCACCCTCGCCGAGAGTCTGCCCGAGGATGTAATCACCTAGCCGAGCCTCTTTTCGCTTGTTAGCGGTGGCAGAGAAGTCCTGTCGCTTCATGACAGGCTTACTCGCGTCAGGAGCCGATGTTGCCATAGGCGGCATCGACACAGTTCGAGACTGTTGCGGCTCGGGCACCGACTCTGCTATCCGGGCCTGCTCCCTCTGGATATCGTTTTTCGGGTCATCAACAACCACTCGCGAGATGACTTCGCTGTTGCCTCGCGAGACATCAGGTCTGGAGGCGGCGGCAGCAGCAGCACTGTTAGCTGGCGAGGCAGATGGTGCTCCAGCCGGGGCATTTCTGCTGCTGGAAGACGCGTGTGGGCCCGCCGAGCTTCCTCTGGACCGGTTTCGATCGGCCAATTGGGCGTCAGTGGCCAGTGCAAGGCTCTGTGACCGCTGCTGTTGCGTTGACGATGTCCTAGGAGGTGGCTGCACACCAGCAGTCCGGATCACGGAGGGGTCGAGGGCACTGTCATAGGTTGAAACACCCTGGTTTGGGGCGTTCTGCATCCTGACGGTCGATCCGCTGGATGGCTGACTCGAGTAATTGGCAGCTTGTTGAGGCGTCGAAGGGTATTGCCGGTGCCCCGCATCAATCTGATACGACTCTGGGGGATGAGAGAGGCTACTGGAAAGGGCAGGTGAGGATGTTTGTAGGGCCATGTTGCCCTGAAGAATCTTTGTTCGGTTAAGCCAAACTCACTGGCGCACTGCGTCTGTACAATCGCTGAGAATTAAAAGGTAGGAGTCGCCCCTGGCGAGTCGATGGTAGAAGAGGGCGAACGAAGAAGCTCGAATTATTGACGGTGTATGTGCCTTCCCCGACACAGATTCTGTTCATCAGGTTAGTATTTCTTTCAACAAAGACTTGCGTACTGTGGGCACAGGTGTTTTGGCGTGAGAAGGCCAGTTTGGGATAGGATTTGCAATGAGAATCAGATATCGCGCTCGCCAATCAGATCTGAAGAGGGAGCTCCATTTCTTCTTTCACCATACTGGTAAATATGAACAAAGACAGCAGACAGGTGCACTTCAAGGTAGATTCGGAACGGGTAAGCAGATACGTGACCGTAGTCACTGCTGCCAGTCTCGCACCGGACACGCTCCATTGTTGCTCGCCGACTGCCGATTAGCAGGTTGGTTCACCTCTTCGATCCCCTCCTCTTACAACCAAAAAAGAGCTGCCATCGCGTCGATCCAATTCACTCACAGTAGATCCGGAAGTATCCTTCGTGTTTCTCCCTGGCGTATATCAGAACGATGAGAAGGGTTTGAGGGCCCTGGCACGCCGGCTCAACGTGATGATGGTTGTTGCTGGCTGTTGAGACCGGGCACAGGCGAGGAAGTGAGCGGGACCTGAGTTAGATGTTAGCCGACACTGTCGGACGATAGTAGCAGATTCAAATGACATTGATCGCAAGGCTCTGCCCGTCGAGAATGATTCTTCAACTTGATGAAAGTCTCATCAAGTGGGGATCTGTGCGTACCTGTTGGCCGTCAAATGTGGGCGTCCATCAGGAGAGAGGAAGGCTCGATGCGCGGTGTGAAGAAGTGGTCGCAATTACCGGAGTCGCTATCGTCTCTCGGGGGGTTCGGAAATAGCAGCTGCAGCAACAGTGGGTGCCTTGGGGTTAATCAGAAGTGCTGCCGCTTCCGTCACGGTCGAAATGGCACAGGAGGCGTATAATTGATATGTGGTTATTTGTAGATTATGCAGAGTTGAGAAATTCTCAGAAGGAGGAGGAGGAGGAGGAGGAGGAAAGATGTCACGGAGAGAACTTGAGGCGCAGTTGCGCGTACAGGTGACAGCTAAGATGAAGCTTGTAATGTTTTCTTCGTTCGTAAGGTGCCGGATGACAGCGCGCAAAAGCGAACCACCCATGCAACGAACGGTAGCAACGGATCTGGCGCGAGTTGGCGGCCACTGGAGATGGGAGATTGGAGACGCAACCTATGAGCTTGGCCGGTGACGATCGCCCATTGGAGAGAGGAGGAGGAGGAGGAGGAGGAGGCTGGGGGTTGGGAGAGGGAGGGAAGTTTCATCGGCGAGCTTGAACAGTGACTCCCAAAAGTTTAGCTGCTGTTGTGACTCGGAGTTGTGGTAGAGTTAGACGGCATTCACCCCCAGCTCAAAAAGATAGCTTGATCAGTAGGACTAACAGGTCATGGTCAGACGCTGCAGGTGATGCACAACAGCAGCCGCAGATGTATAGTAGCGGTTTTAGCAGCACCAAACAGGGGGGGAAGTTACCGGAGACGATGGAGGTTTAGCGGGGTGCGAACCGTCGAAGGTAGGGCCTGATGCAGCAGGGCAAGGCCGAAACAACCGCCAGCCGTCACCCTTGTCCGGCCCGCAGCTCCACCTCTGTACAGCGGTAGCTCCCTACCTCTCTGGGATTGCACTAATGCTGCTCTTGGAATAGTCGACCTTAGCACCAAACACAGCAACATGCAGCTCGCAGGGATGAAATAGCGGGAACTGGTGTATTCTAGGTGAAGCCTCAGCATGCGCCTGAGCCGTTGCCATCGCGACTCGACTTCAGAGGGCTAGTAGACTAGCCATAACTGCAGACACACACACACTCGCTTCAGTGGTAAGTATTCTGTTCCATCGCTGATTCGGCTGCTGTTGACTGAATGGACTTCAGCGAGCTGAGGGTTGATCCGCAGTCATACGACCGGGTCACTAAATCTACACAGCACCGACTGCAGTGCCAGTCTGATAGACCACGTAGGAAAATTAGAGATCGGCGCGGGCCGCTTCGCGTCTGGGTGTAGACGCTGGTAGGCACCTTCTTGCTGCATGTCCAAGTGATCAGAAGGGCTGCCCAGCGCTTCTTGCTAACAGATTTGGGCAAAGAATTCTTGACTTGCTCAAATCAGATGAGACTTTTGAGCAACAACCAAGGCAGAGTTCAGTATTTTGGGCCAGCCTTGCAGACGTGAGGGAGGCCTGTGATCAGCGGCTGATGAGAGAGATGACGCTCAAACCTGCACGCTGAAGGGTCGACAATCTCAGACGCCACCTGACGCAAAAAGGCGGGCTAGCGAGCCGTAAATTACCTGTCAGCCGAGCTATAATAAGCGGCCCCCCGGGTTGCAAATCTTCCAGCATCGTAACCTCGGGCTCTCCGTCGTCAAGCGATCATTCGTCAAAAGCTTGTTTGCAAAACTTCCGAGGCTTTCATCATTTGGGAGAGTCTCTCCCTAAACTTCACAGCTCCCTCAGCCGTCAGTAATAATTTGGAGATCATAAGACGGCTCTCAGAGCTTCACATACTGATGATTACATTCGAGATCATTCTAACGCATCTCAGTCCGAAGATTTTCTACACACTTCCAATTAGTGTTTGCTTATCAATGACCAAGATGCTACAAGATTAAGGTACTTTTCCAAAAAAAAAAAAAAAAAAAAAAGAAGAAAGAAAAAAAGAAAAAAAGAAAAAAAGAAAAAAAGACAAATGAATGTGCATTGTGACTCGTGTTGCGGAGCTGCAACAGAGCCATGATCTAATCAGAAAGAATCCCAGCCTCTTTAACATTTTGCGGTACATGGTCACTTGCAATCAGCTACATGACATGCCAAAAGCTTCACAAACAAGGCAATGACGTTGCTATAATTATGATGACAGTCATCCGGTCCTCTTTTCTCCTCCATCTATGTCCGTGCGGAGGAGCTGTCAGCGTACAGATGGCCATACTCAGTCAGCTACGAGAAAGGCATTGTGGAAGACATACATCGCATCGTTCGACGTATCCACATTATCTTTTTCTTTGTTGTATGCCGTCGTCCTGCATGTGCCGACGCTATGTCGCCTATTGGACATGCTCGACGTCCAATATATCTTGTACTTATCACAGAATAAGCCTATCATTGCTATGAGAGAATACAAAACTGGTCGCGTGCACATGAGCACCAATGAACCGCCTAAACCAGCGGTATCATAACGAAGTTGGTCCTTTGGTGATATCTCGACGAAGTTTTTCGCATGATCGAGGGGGCTTCTCGCGCCTCTTAGATGCCCTTAACTACCTGAACGTTCACAGAGCGCCGTCGAAATTTGAATGATCTGGCATCCAAAGTTCGTCGCCACCGAACTGACACATCATTGCATCCTGACTTCACGACGCTATTAAATACCTAGGTCGCTTAGTTCAAACACCGTATTCCTGTAGCATACGGTGATCAAGCACAACAAAAAGCATGACAAACCAATCCGACACGCAGCACCTGTCTCTCTATGCATTTATATGGAGATCCGCCACAAGCATTGAACTGATAACAGAGACAACTCGGACCGTTTCCAGTGACCAACTGGTCAGTCATTCAAATGCAGAGACTGAGCCTGCACGTGTCAATCGTACACCCATAGCTGGCACGTAGTACTACTAGCACGCGTCCCGAATCTGAAACGGGTACCTACAGCCACTGCCTGCGCGGCAAAGGCCGCACCTCAGAGCCTGAGGACCCGGTAGTGGCCTCGTGAAGCAGCGGAGTCCGACACCGTAGCTCCTGACCGTCCCTTAATGAAACAAATACCCGACGGGTACGATGTGAGGATCAACGCCTCGATACAACGTTCGCCGCCATCTTGTAGCAACGTCGTCCGCTTCGGATCCGTCCACTTCGTTGAGCCACTGCCAGCTTCGCGCATCGTGATGCCTCTGCCAATTGAGAATTTAACAAAGACCTGAGCGTTGACACATCTTCAGCTACGCAAGCTGAATTTGTTGCAGAGTGAGCTGGAATGCTCCGCACGGGGCGCACCTTGTTTTTTTTCTTTTTTTTTTTTTAACAAGACTCAGATGAGTCCTGGTCAGAGATGAAATGAATGATGCTTCGCCACCACTGATGGTTCTGCGTTTCGGTAGGCCATGCCTTCAGGCCATGGCAGCGGTCGACGAGTCGCGCGTCTTCAAACTTGAGGTATCACCGAGAACAGGGCTCTATCCAAAATGAAGGGGGTTGATTAGAGATCTCAGCGCCTCCGAGAGCGTGGGCTGTCTCGTGCTGCTGAGCAGGGTGAATGGGCGGCGTGGTGGTGCTGGTTCTGGGCCCGCGAGGTAAGGTAGCACCCCGGGAGCGCTGCTGTATCAGTGGCTCCCAGCACCTTGCTGCTTGTCCGTCCGCTCCCCCGGGCCGCAATCCAGCCCTGCAGGTGCTCGGTTTCACAATGCGCAGCGCATGGACGAGGGCCTCTCGTGATTGAGCCACCACTCACATCTCGTACGGCATTTCGACGGTTGCTGCTGATGCACCTTTTACATCCTGTTGCGGCGTACCGGTTTCCTTTCCTTTCTCTTTTCTCTTTTTTCTCTTCTTCATCGCATCTTTTTGTACGATCATTCTGCCAACCTGCAAGAGGTCGACAGGCTAGGACTTGTCCAACTTACATTCTTTGAACCCACCTATACTTCCATTCCTTGATCACAGCCAGCCAGCTACTCGCTCTCGTGCAACCAGGAACTCAACTCCTTGACAGAGTGCTGTTTGTTGTTCTGGCGATCCATTCTCTATAGCGCTCAAGCAGCAGCTACTTTTCATTTATACCCTTCTTTTCTGCCACCAGCTCATTCCTCGTCGACAGATTGTCCGGAACGTCTCGAAAAAGCCAAGACTAGCCCAGCCTAGCCTTTCAAGCCAGCTCAGAACGGTGTTCTCAGCAATATTGCAGCTTTCATATTCAGACAGAAGTCAGCTATAGCTGCCAATTCCCAACTCGGCCAGGAAGCCCAGGAAGCATTGTCTGAGACAGCTTCATTCAAACACCGTCCCACCTCGCGCAATTCACGCAGTCCTCATTCTTAACCACCAACCCACCCATTCAGCCTAGTGCAGCTAGCTCAGTGAATTCCGCCAAAATGTCCGCCGTTCCCCGCGATCCCATGTTCTGGAAGCGCTTCTCCACCGCCGTGCACCAGCAGGAGAACGTGAAGAGCGGAGCCGCAATGTCAGAAAAGCAACTCGAGTTCCAGACGGAGAGCCACAGCGAGGCGAAGCTGTACAGCCAGCGGCCCAAGCAATTCCCTCTCGGCTCCTCATCCTCATCCGCCTCCGTTCCCAGCTCCAAGGTCATCTACGAGGACGAGGAGGCCGCGGCGCCGGAGGACTGGCTGCAGCACAAGCAGAGCGTCTGGCGCCGGCAGCGCTGGGGCCTCTGCTTCGTCGCGCTCGGCTTCCTCCTCGTCATCGTGCTGACAGCCGTCCTGCTCATCTGGCTGTCGCGACACCAGTTCTTTGCAAACGGCCAGCCCGTTGTCTTCCCTTGAATGTCAGTTCTCTCATTGCGTTCTCGCGCCCTGCGTCGAGGGAGTGAAGGGAGTTAATGACAAGCTATCTCGGAAATTGGTAATTTTGGATGCCAAGCAGTCTCAGGGTCTCGGTCTCGTACTATCGAAGACCGTCCAAGACATGCTAGTCAGATACGTATGCTACCTCTGTCCGTACTCGATTAATGGCGGAGGGAATAGATATGGATCCATGTCTGCTGTCGGAGATATCCTGTTGTGAAACTGATTGATGGACTGGTTATCTAAAGTCGAGCGAGACTCTGCAGGATTTTACCACAAAATAGTAGCCTTGGTTGGAAATCAAGTGCCTTGCCAGATGTCGGCTGCAGAGCATGCATGCATGCAAGCAGGTGCTAGAGCTAGGTTTCAGTCACTGCCGACAAATAATGAATACGTTACGGAAGGAATGAAAGAAACCATATCTTGAACTGATCAATTTTCGTGTATCACCCACGATTGTCGTAGAGAACTAGAGTAAAGCTACCTGAAGAATATGGCGCCCCTTTTTTCAACTTCAGAATGAAATTGGTTCAGCTCCTTAACGCCAATGCTTCCTTTCGTTTGCCTGATTAGCGTGTGATGAATATCACCGATTTCACCAATTTTAGAAGGAGCTGCTGCTTCATCATGATCTTCATCCCAGTAGCTGGCTGCCGGTGATCGTCAGAGCATTCCATCCTGTGGCGAATGTTGACGAAACCCTACGCTTCACTGGATTTTTCCCCGAACGCCAGCCTCAGCCGTATCTAAAGATCGTTGATAAAATACTCTTTCTTGCCTCTGAAATTGTCTGTCAAGCCCAGAAGGTGGCACAGCAGTCACAGCTTCTCTTGCGATGTAAGCCCAGTCCACGTCAACAGCCCTTCCATTGCACTGTTCCGTCTGCCGTAGGCGTCTGGAAAAGTCGTCCGGCTCGCTGACATGGTAACTGGCTCGTCCATAGCCACATATTGCTCCAGTGACCTCACCAACACGTACATACAGTCTAATGTATGCTCTCTCCCTTTCTCTTTTCATCCCCGTCTCCTTGTCGGTTCCGGGCTCGGACTCCTGCTCACGCTCCGCTCGTCGCGACCTCGAAGCTTGAGCCACTTCTTGGTGCTGAGCGTCAGCTCCCGCTCCAGCTCCGCGCTCGGCTCCTTGCGATGAATGAAGTTGCAGAACCCACCCCTCACGCAGCCTTCGCCGCTGTTCAGCCGGCAGCAGGCCTCCCGGAAGTCCGTCACCGGGCTGAGCTCGCAGTAGATGGGCCGCGCGGCGTACCAGCGGCTGTTGAGCGTGTCGCACGCCTGCTGCGCCGAGTCCTCGTACTTGAAGCGCGCGTACACGTTGCCGATCAGGTGGTCGTTGTTGTTGTCGCACACCACCACCTCCTCGATCTCGCCGTACTTGCACATCTCGCACCAGAAGTCCTCGTAGAAGGCGTCGAAGTGGTTCTGCAGCTGCGACGCGTTCATCTTCGTCTTCGGGTCGTACGCCGGGTTCTGGTAGAGGTTGGGTAGCAGGATGGTCTGCGAGTACGACGGCTTGACGTGCTTCCGCGAGCACCGGTCGCCGTGTCGGCACGCGCCGATCTTGTAGTAGAAGCTGCAGTTGACCTTGTCTTGTTCCGTTCCGAAGATTGAGGCGAGGTAGTTGGCCATGGTTACGGTACTTCTGGGTGATTGAATGAGATCGAGATGATAATGAGGCCAGAAGAAGAGAAAACTGCGGGTGTCGAAGACGCGGTGGCGGGAGGTGAGAATTGAGAGGAAGTTGTAGAGGCAGCAGGAAGAAGTTGAGTATCTAGCTAGTTGTAGTTGACTCTAGCAAACTTCGTGCTGTGCCCGTCTGCCGATGCTGCTGAACTCAGCAATTTAAAATCCATCAAACTTGATTTCTATGGCGATCTCAGGTCTATTGTTGCCAGAATCGCCGTATGGATCTCCGAGCCTTGGCTGACTAAGCCCTCTCCAGAGGTAGAACCTCGGAGAAGGCTCCGGAAAGCACATCGAATACTAGTTTAGAACCCGCCTACGTTGGTGCGATGATCATGATAACATATTGTTCAGGCCCACCCATCACATACAACAATGGAGTGAGGAGAACACAATGTTCCGTCCGCTCTGCCATATTCAAGCCCTAGCATGGTCCATTTCAAGTTCTCATCGCCTGCCTCAAGCAGAAGTATTCAGGACTGCACTCTCTTTCATCCCCGATCAAACCTCGTTAGTCAAGAAACCACAAAAGTCCTTGTCTCGTATATTACCATCCGATCCTGAGACTGCTGTGCCTGGTCAGACTCCCGAAGCTCAACGCTCTCAGACTCGCCAGTAAAGACTTATGCTGTGGAATTGCCGAGTGGTACCGTGGGAGATTTTGGCTGGGTTGTGGACAGCTTCCGGTTTCGCCATCGGGTCCTAGGCTTGGTGAAGCTGGCCAGACTACTGCTCCAGATGCCGCTACTCTGATTGTTGGCGATCAGACTGGGCATTAGAACCATGCTGTCTACAATAGACCTCAAGAAGGGGACCGCCGCTAAGCATACGCTGAGCTGTGCGTGTAGGCTGCTGGTGAGAACGATGTTATACCAGCTCGACGTACGGTCCACTGCTTCTAGGTCATGATAGATGAAGACGAGTCGTGTGACAGTCAGTGCGATAGTTCTGTGAAAGATTGAGAAGAGTTAGCAGAGCTTTCCGTCTCATTCCCGAGAGTTTTTATTTTAACCTTACAGTAGGTTAGGAGTAAATGCCAGCATTGAGAACAGTTTCTTGGGCAAAGGTGCGTGAAGCCTTCTCAGGAGGAAGGCTGGCATGAATCCGACAACCAGCTGGGTCAGGATATCTATCACTGCCGAAACTGTCCAGAAGGCGGTCTGGCAGGGTCAGCGCCACTTCATCCGATGTTTGGGATGGGGATTCTGCATACTCTGTCGATACAAGACCCGGTTCGCGAGTTCCATGGTGACGGCAATCTGCATTGGAAAGCCAGCACAAACGTGCCTATGATGATCCATGCCATCGACAGTGTGATGCAGGAGAATATGGCAGACCTTCCACCATATGGACCCAAAAGCATCACGAAGAAAGCAAAGTCTGCGGTCTTGGACAGGAATATCGTGATAAGGTACAGCAAATCTGCTGCATATTCGGCCTATACTTGCTGTGAGCAGACAATGACAGCAATCAAAGCGAGCTGTAGAGCCTACTGTTTCAACACGGGCCACTTGAGTAGAAGATAACGACCCTTCTTGTCTGCCAATGCCAGACGCGACCTCGAGGGTAGTGGCGATACAATGCCCGACGGCGAAAAGCTTCAGCATTCCATCACGTCAGTAAATTTCAAATCACCAAGGCTGTTAGAGAGAATAGAGAAGAATTGTGCCGTGGTCGGAATGCACTGGACTGTTTGACTGTCAGTCCGTCTGTCCTAAACTTACAGCGACAGCAACGATGATGTAGTCATCCGTTTGCAATGATCGTACGACGCTCAACTTTGCGACCAGCTTCGATATGACGGCGATACCCATCGCAACCAGAGCTATCCATGTCGCCACATTAATCTTCGGACCCTGATTAGAGTCTGTTATGACAGCCATCTCGTATTTCAATGATTAGCGATATTCAAACAGGTAAAGGATCCCTTGGGGTCCATTCAAGCTGGGGCGTGCTGGCGTCCCGGTGACGGTGGCTGCCATTTGTTATAGCACTCTGGCTATGTTCTGGACCTTCTGGCCCAGTTATAAGAACCCTGCCCCTGCCGATGTCAACTATAGCATCGTCATCTTTGGCGCCGCTATAATCTTCAGTCTCTTTTTCTGGTTGATTCACGGGCGCAAGTATTACAATGGGCCGATCTGGGAATTGGACGGTTGAACGACCTCGGCGGATCCCTCTTGCTATGTGCAAAATATCGTAGGTCTACGAACCTTGTCGCGCCCTTGCCTTGCTCTGGGTAGAAAGCGGCTGAGCTGGCGATGTTACACAGAAGGATAAGACCAAGTTGAAAGCAGCAACACAAACTACGTATAGCCTTCCCACTCCCGATGAATACATATCACTGTACAGAACGAGATACTTGCTAACTAGTTCACATAATTGTGCATCAATTTTTCTTTTTTTGGTGGGAGATCGACTACTTTCTTGGGACTGATCTTTGAAAAGCCCTCGAACATGTATTTACAACCAATATAGCTTACATAGAAGAGAAGTCTTCGTGAAGAGGTGGGCTTACGTAGATTCACGAGACAACCGACCACACAATCAGCTCAGCGGGCAGAGAATGGGCGGAGTCTTGTCGCTCACTGCTATGGCGTGAGAAAGTAGATACTGAGGGAACAAATCTGATCGGGATCGACGATTGGCGCACACCGAGTGTGACAAGTGAATGATTCGATCATCGAACGAGTGTAGAGCACGTACTTGAGCAGTCCTTTGACGGAACATCACCTCTGCGGTACCTCGGTGGTATCAGGTAAGCGAAAAGTAGGAAGAGACTTTACTCTATAAGTGACGAGCCAGACGTTTCACTCGTATATGACCATAGACTAAAGTGCACGAGGCATCGCGTCCGCACTGCTTTATCTAAGGCTCGGCATGAGGCGATCAAGCTGACAATTTCATTCACCAATATATCATCTTTCTGCTCCCGTGTGTGTGGTGGTGATCCTCTCATCGGAGGACACCTTCCGCGCCGTGTTTGCTCGTGGAGATCAGCTCGGAGCTGCGAGACAGTGCCGAGACGCGTTGCTGCTGCCATTCCCCCCACCCCCATGCCTCAATTCCTTTGCTTCCATTAAAACTGTCAACGCCATCGTCAACATCTCACTTGTAGCGGGTTTCAATGTAATTGATGAGCCTCTCTCGATACTGCTCAAGGTCCTCTCGTATAGTCCAACCTCTGATATCTTCCACGGCCTTGTCCCGCCGCTTTCGGAAGTCTTCTGCTGATTCTAGCTCTTCCTCGGGAACCCAAATCTTGCCGCACTCCTCCTTAAAGATGCCAGCAACAATAAGAGTCGCAAGGTGCATATTTGGTACCATAGCATCTCGAGATGTCTCTGGGTAATCGTCCTTGCATCTCATCCAAGCAATACAGAGGTTGGGAAGTTTCGGTCGATGAATTTCAATTTCGGGATCCACGAACGCCTTCACCAGTTCCGTATCATTCATATCAAGGTGTGCTAGTGACCTTGGAAAAAGCCGGAGGATGCTCGCCCACCACTGGTCGCCATCCGGACCCAAAAAGAGATGCGCAGCAGTGCCGAAAACCCCGCTAACTTCGTCTTGCCATCTAGGTTCAATACGACGAAGACCCGATCCGCGAAGAAGGTCGGAGGCGAGATCGATAGAAGAGTCCGCAACGAGAAAGTCGACGAACTATACAGTGTCAGTTTGTCAACAACAGTAGTAGGAAAGAGGTGATATACGCACAGAAACCCCTACATGAGGCTCATAAACTTTGAGCACCTGATCGCCCCACTCGATAAGTTCGATACCATGGCTGAGGAGCAGGCGAACGGCTTGTGTTAAGAAGTGCTCTGATGGCACCATTGCTTGTGGCCGGTGGAAAAGGTGAAGAAGCTTGGTGGAGAGGGTTGGAGGGGCCCAGTGGAGGGGCTCTTTATAGATGACTGGTGGAATTGAGTGTGCATGATGATACCTCGAGTAACTCGAGTAAGGCTTCCGGTTGCGGATTCTGAAATTTGCTCCGCCTCTGTCACTGCGCATCGCCGTCCCCACCCGTTGGATGCACACAGGTTAGCAGCACCAAGAGTTCTGGCAGCTGATTCGATCAGTTCGACGACATGAAGTAGGGCAGGAATTGTGAAAGCAAGGGCCAGTCACAGGTAAGGTTGCCGTCGAGTCGCTTGAAAGGGGCCTACTTACCATTGCACGATGCCAAGTTTGCTTTCATGTCGCTGACGGACTATGCAAGTCCGGTGGCGTCCGGCGTCGACGCATCCGTCATGGAGCTCTTTCATTCTCATTTCGCAGCATTTCTGTTTGCGGCAAAGCGAGACTTCAAACGTGCTCATCTACGCCGGGCGGAGCGACCCCTTGATGTGTGGAATATCGTGACCCAATGCCGCCATTTCTGTATACTGGCCGTATACGTGGAGATTGGTGGGCCTTTAGTGTGGCTTTCGACGCAGTGTGTTGGGCACTGGCCGATGCAGAGGATGCGAAAGACACTGGCAGGCACAGAGACGCGAACGGTTACAAGGGTGCAGTCCTGTCAAGGGGTAGCTGTTAAATGTTCGACACACGAACAGCCGAAACGTCGATGAAGACTGAAATGAAGGTTGCAGGAGCTCAAAGGATCGAATCAATGACGAGGAGTGTTCTCAGTGAATGATCTCATTAAATTCTAGCGAGGCTACTCGCTGCCTGGCTGGCTTTGCTCGCTTGTGATCTGAGAGTGAAGCTCCCAGTCGTGTTATCTTCATGTTCCATGCCCGGACTTATGGTACCTGCTCCGCGCACCTGGCAAGCCCATCTTCTGCTGCTGTGAATCTGCACCACAGTCAAATAAGTGGTCTAGCTGATACTCTAAAGTCGAGCGTCAAGCTAACAAATTCCCAAAGGAAATCATCTTGACTACATACTTGAACTTGACTCGTGTTGAGTCTGGGTGAGCACTCTGGGGTCACGTGTGATTACGTCCGCGATTGCCTAAGCAGTTGACCCCCGGTAGATGCGCAAGATTGAAGCATGTGGCTAAAACCGCGGCAGTACCAGCCTCACATTTTGCTCCTCATCTGGTTGCTTCGTCACGAAAAGCTGCATGCCCTGGAACAGCGATTCTCTCTGTCGAGCATCCAATTCTTGAAGATCCAATTGGCTTTCATTCGCTACCAACCATTTCAGAAGATTTGAGATATCACTGGCGTCACGCTTTGCCTTTTGAGCTGATTGCGGCCGGTCAGAATCAGCAATATGCATCCATCGGCGAATTTTGAGATACACAAGCTTTGACGGATGGAGAACTGGAACTGATGTCAAATTAGTATTTTCGGTCCATGGTACGGCCTTTGGACTTGCTTACCAGAGTTGGCCACAACGATCGTCGCTGTCGTGACATCGGGCATTTTAAGACCCGCGCCTTTACCACCTTCGAGAAGCTCGATCACAAACTTCATCTCTTTGGTCTGGATCTTGTCAGTCATGGTACAACACCTCCCGATCAGCAGCTCAGACATACCGCTTGGAAGGTCATCTTCATGCTGGCCAGAGCAAATCTCTTATCTCTCTCTGTCACCGCATTCCTGGCCTGCGGTACAGGACAGTTCACGACGACATCGATATCCTATGAGCAGTCAGTATACCAAGAAACTGAAATGAGTATTACGTCCAGCTCATACCTCAGTCCGACGTCTGAATCCCAGCAATTGTACAGCTAGGCCCCCAATGACAAAGTGTTGTATATTGGCCTCTTCCAACGTTTGTGATAAGACCAAAGCCGCCTCCTGTAACAGCAATGCTCGATTCGCCATTGCACGAAGAAGTATTGAGTATCTGATGGGTCAATTTTGAGCTCGATAGCCTTGTAGTTCGGTGTCCTGAAGGTTTGAATCTGCTCTCAATATCGACTCGTCAATGCAGAGGGTTAGATGCCCAAGAGAAAGGTGAAAACACTGGCAACTAGGACTGGAGATAGACAAAGTGGAAGGGAGGTACTGAGAGGGGAATGAAGAGACCGGGTAAGCGCGTTCATCCCCTGGAAAGGAGACAAAGAAATCAGTTGCAGAACCCGGCTACTACTACATCGAACTTTTAGAATCAAAATGTTTCGGATAGGCGTAGCTCTGTTGGCAGGAAGCAGTTCATCACGACGGCCAGATCCGTGAGTCGCCACTCTCCTTCAAATCTCAGCTCACAAAGTATCATACATAGTGTTGTACATAGTTGAATGATGCGGACTGACTGAGGCAGGGAGTCTGAAAGTTGGGCACTGAGAGGCAATCGACATGAGAGTGTACTGCTGATAAGGGGC
Source organism: Erythroxylum anguifugum (assembly GCA_027478595.1). Classification (NCBI taxonomy): domain Eukaryota; kingdom Viridiplantae; phylum Streptophyta; class Magnoliopsida; order Malpighiales; family Erythroxylaceae; genus Erythroxylum; species Erythroxylum anguifugum. The sequence continues at coordinate 22,601 of JANIPN010011365.1, forward strand.
AGCACTATGTGAGAGAGAGGTTATGGTTTTACCTCACTGTTCGTAGAAAGGCCTGGCACAACGGCATTCTGAATCGTGGCCCGTTCTTGTCTTATTTCTGAGGTACGCCATGCTTTCTCTTCTGGCAGTTCAGTACGATCCTGCTACAGCGTGCAGACACTCAGGAGCGTGACGAATCAGAGATGGCACCAGAAGATTCAGACCCGATCAATGTTTGGACCAGAGCAAAGCGACGGTATCAGGTGTACGTCAGTTTGTCATTGCGGCCAGCTGCATCCTGCTCTCTGTCCACCTCAGAGACTATTTCTTATGATCAATTGGTCTAATAAAGCAGAGGGTTGCCCTTTGTTTTACAGACCAGAGTCGGAACAACTGTGCCTCACCGTAAAATCCATTGAATCCAAAAGTCGTCCAGATGCACCTCTGATCAATCAGAAAGTTGGCTTGCAGCTGGTGATCCCATGGTTGCAGCCGTTAAATCCACGGCCAAGCCCGGGCCGAGGCTGCGGCTATTCTACGCTGAGGTCACGTCACCGGCAGTCTGAGTGAGATCCAAAGCTTGATTTCTTGTCGCGCGTTTGATGTGTTGCAAGGATTATACCAGGTTCGGAAACCTCAAAGTCACTGACAAGTGCCAGACTATTTCCCTACGTAGTTTTCGACGTAACAATGTATCCTGTAACAACGAAACAGTCATCTGCTTTGTTCTACCTCTGATCTCATTTGTCACAGGATTGTCTTCTTGTACTTCTTATCTATTTATTCATTTCTTATAATACGGCTCCCAGCATGGTTATTGGCCTCCTGACTCTGGCTGCGATCCCCACGGTGACAGGCTTGTCCCTGGCGATCAGCGAGCGCAACAAGCCACAGGCCATGGAGAAAGAACGTGCGCGGATGAAGAAGTTTACCCTAACGTGCTGGTGCGGGGGCCGTTCCTGCGGCAAGTCTGCAGTTCACGGAGGGCACGTTGTGCTGGGAGACGGCAAGATGTGGGTGCAGTCGCGAATGAAGGATCCAAAGAGACCGATGTACCCATTCAACGGGTTCTATCTCGACTACCCTGACGATGAAAGACCGCCTCCACCGCCAACCGGATTGGTCACCATGATCTCGGATAGCCCACCGATGATGAATTGGATCTACCTAGATACTGCCACGTGGGAGGTCAGGCACGGCAACCGGACGGAGAGCCGGAAACATTGGGTGGGAAACTTTGGCTGGACCAGCGAGGAGGAGGAGGATTTCGATACTGACCCTGGTGGGCTCGTGTACGAGGGCGAGGAGCAGTTCGTGGCGGTGGAGCCTCGAGCAGGATCTGCCGAAGCGGCTGAAGGGAGGTGGGAGATTCTCTGGGACCGAAACGATGATAAGCTGCAAGGGCTTGCTGCAGTCGACGGTAGACTAGTCCTGCGGGTCAGCCTAGAGCGAGCCTTTATCGAGGAAGAAGATGCCCAACCACAGGCAGCCTCAGATTCCCACGTGGGTCAGCAGAGGGGCCATTCGGAGCAGGCCCACAGGACACAGCAACACGTGGGCGACCAGGTTGCTCATGGCCGGCAGACACCCTGCCCCATAAAGTCAGAGAACAAATCTAAAGCCAGTGAGTGAGCACAAGTTGGCGGGTTTGCGAGCGAGCAGACGAGACGGCAGAGCATGTACCAACAGCACAGTCGAGAGACAAAGGAGAAGAAGAAGAGATTTTGACACACTTTGCAAAGACGAGTTCTCCACCTTCGAACCGGTTTACCGCTCGATCAACGGTGCTGAACACCGCCACTACGACACCGACTTTGTCTGGACCAGCCGGACGCAGGCATTCAGGAACAAGTGCTCGTTCGTGCCCTTCGACGGCCTGCAGCGCTAGTGCGGCCTTGGCAACAGCCCTTTTTGGTGTTTCACGTCTGCATGCATGCAGAGCGCCCACCATGATGCAGGCTGTGATGCACGTGATCTTCATTGACCGTCACTCACACACTTCAGTGAGGCCCCTGCATGATCTGATCTACCAACGACGCCTTGACTGCTGGCATTCACCGCTCGCTGCAGGCCTGGCTGGTACCAACACAAGTACCGATGTGGGGCTCGAGACGTAACCTCCTCTCCTCGACGTTCTCTTTTCATACGCTGTTCATCCATCTCGTACTGCGCTGTCTTTTTACCCTGAACAAAACGAATCTTTTCACTTTCAAGACTCTGCTGTCTTGAACAATCGCTATCGATACCGGATAGTTAACGTCACGCCAATTGGCGGTCTTTTGTCATATTCTACAAGGAATTCGAATCTGTTACTTTGCCCACAACATCAGCCTGGGCAGCCGAGCTGTATCATGAGTACTGAAGTCACGTCCATATGTCTGTTTTCTTCTTGCTCGAACATGAGAGAACCTCTGGGGTGGCATTGTTATGTAACTGGCTACTTCTTGTCGACAGCGTGCATTCAACATTACATCATAACATTCTGAAGATCTACGCGACGATGGAGCTGGTAGGCAACATGGAAGACGAAATTTTAATTGTCATCTCCATTAGGTTTTGATACTTGTGAAGCGGCTGTGTTGCCTGGTCACTGAAAGCTGCCGGCTCTATCAGCCTGAAGCAATGTACAAGAAGCACACAATTACTTGGCCCACCCAGCAAAAATTAATCCGTTCTATGCAGTGTCAACGTCGGAACAGTTTGTGAGTTGAGCCAACTGCAGCTCTGCTAGTTTCCTCACCTACAGCAATCCGATGGTGACATCACCCTTGACCCTGGCATAAAGCTCGACCTGTTTTACGTGTTAACAACCCCGGACCTCCGGTTCTGCGGGCTCGCAGCTGGTGGCGGGTCAACGGCAGGTACTCACTTCGACTTCCAGGTCCAGCTCAATCTTGATCTTCAAGCTGCTGTCTTTCTCATCCTTCTTGACGCGATCCTTGATGCGGCTCTGTCGGACGAGGCCTGCTGGCGCAGGGTTGTTGGCTGAGCCAAAAGGAGCGGCAGGGTCGCCGACGCCCTTGGTCAGGGCGCCAGCGGTGTCGCCAGCCTTGTTCGCGGCGTCGCCGGCGGCACCGGGGACATCAGGCTTGGCTCCGCCGAGCGGGTTTCCGTCAGTATCGTTGCTGCGTTTTCTGTGTCAGAATGGCATGACACGGTCGAAGAGATGCAGGGAAGTGATCATACTCAGACATGTCGTCAGCTTGGGACCAAGACGGGCTACGAGAACGTGATCCGAAGGAGGGTGCGGGAGAGGCTCTCGGAGTTGGTGAAGGGCTTCTGGACGAAGCTCGTGTAGAAGGTGGAGTGGGGGCTACTGAAGTAGTCTGGGGGTCCTCTGGTCCCTCCAGGTCGTGCAGCTTGATGGATTGGGGAGGAGAGGGAGGTGCCTAGATGAATGAATTGAGTAAGCGGAGAGCGGAAAGCTTCGGGTGTTGCGAAGGACACGGGAATATATACCTCCCGTTGGAAGAGACCTAACGATTGACCCGTGGCGACGGAGTTTGGGGGGAAAGAATGCTCGAACCGTTGAAGCGAGCAAACAATGTTTTGCAATATCGGAGAGGAAGAGGCCGAGCGATGGCAGGCAGCTATGACGCCTTAAGGACGATTGGCTCACCGCAGGTGACTTGAAGCTCGATCCAGTGTCCAGCTGCTCCCTCTGGCTACATCAGGGTATGATTACTACTATTACTACCATTTGACCACCTGTGAAGAGAGAGAGAAGACCACAGCAAGAACTTGCCTACCGAGGTAGGCAGGTGTCACCTTATGGTAGGTAGACCAGCATCAGCAGTACGTACCCGAAGTGGTTGAGGGAACAAAGAACACCAACGAAGTTGGAGGAGTCTGCGGTCGCTTGATCACGATGAGGTGACGTACCAAAATGTCGAATGCCAGAGCGGGAAGCAAATTTTTTTTGTCTCGTTCAGCGGTATTCAACAAAGGCTCTTTTCAAAGTGGGAAAGAGCTGGCGACGACGCCTTTCGATCATCGATCCATGCCATGTTATGCTCTTTATGCTCTAGCAAAAAAGATAACAGTCGTGATTACGGAGCTGTATCGATGTAACGGTACGGTACAATAGCTCAAGCACGGTGTTCCATCTAAAAGAGGCAACCATTGCAGGGGTAGCCTTGACTGTGGCGCCAGCTAAACGCCCAGAGTAGCTATCTCGGTACGCCAAGGACGTCGCTGTTCAGCTCAATAGGGAAAGAGGACGATTGAGAGCAGGTGGCTGGCCAAATTTTGCGAAGCACGCCTGGCGATGAGATGAGACTTTGGTGGAGAGCTCCGACCACGTCTCCAAACCATGACGGAGAAGCCTCCGCACACAGATATCCGCTAGTGTGATCTTTCCCTCAGCAGATCGATCCCCGCTCGTTGCCCGGCGAGGCAACCATGAACACAGCCTAAGCCTGAGCTCGCAGGAGATCGTTCTTCGATACGTACCTGCATTTTAGTTTCTGCCACACGACACAAACTGCAACTGCGCGATTGTTGGCGCTCATCCGCTCTCTGATTGTGGAATGTCCAAGTATGAATTTGATGCCAATATCTAGCAGGTCATCCCAAAGTTTTGTCTTACCCTTGGCTTTTCAACTCTTTCTGCGTTTCTCTTTTGGCTCTGACGACTTCCCAGGTCATCTTGCCGATTTTGCTCCCATATCGTGATCTAAGCTGCACGGCTTCGCGTGAGATCCGTTATGCCGCAATAATATGGTAATCATGCTGCCAACGAGTTGTTTAGTTCAGTAGAACGGCTGTGGCGATCGTCCTGATCATTCCAGAGGCCCACTTGACCGATCTGCGACCCCCGGTCGTAACTTCTGTCTGCGGAAGGATGATGCTTACGGTCGAACCGCAGTTGCCAATGAAGGAACAGATCGGTGTTCACTTTTGTGTCGCCTCGTTGCACTTACCTCAACAACTTGAAGCTGGTGGATACTCGAGTTGAAGTCGGGCGTGTACTACTGCCTGGGCAGTGATGTGATAAAATTTGATGGGGCCATTCGATCATTGACTGACACAAGATACTTTCCCTGTGCATGTCATCTTGCCACAGCTTTCCGATTGAGGCCATGATTTCTTACTGTCTACAAGTTGCCAGTGCTCTGTTCATTGCCATTTTCTGAAACTTAACCCGCACAGCTTCTAACTGTCCCTAATTCAAGGGCTTGTAAAGAACGCCGTCAGACCCTGCAGGTTCGATCATTCAATTCGTTAGTTTGACCCATTTTTTTTTCTCACAGCTTGGCTTGACCCCGAATCGGCACTCATCAAACAGAAAGTTCTTCACCACCGCCGAGATGGTGCTAGGTATGATGCGTCGAGACTGGCTGCTTCTGGCTCCTGAAGACGGAATTTGAAGTTGATGTATTACAGGAATCACTACCATGGTGGTTGGCGTGCCAGCCGTCATTGGAGTCATGGAAGGTGTTCGGATGGGTCAGAAGAACAACGAGCGGGAGCGTCATCGCGGGCGGAAGGTCAACCTGATCGCTTCCTGTCGCACTGCGCTCGGTGCAAGGTTCAAGGAGACACTCGATGGCGGGCTTGTGGTGCTTCGGGGCAACAAGCTGTACATCGATCCGCCCGTCACTGAGGATCTCGAATTCCTGCGACCTGCTGGTCACCCCTTCACTGGCTACTTCCTGCCTCATCCCGAGCATAAATGGGGTTGGAGAGGCGAAGGTCTCGTCAGCACAATCATGCTCGATCCTCCGCAGCTCAATTGGATCTACGTCGACAAGGACACTCACGAGATCAAGTATGGCAACAAGAGAGAGGCGCAGGAGCATCTCGTCGGGCCCTGGGACTGCACCAAGTTGGAGCGTCGTAAGTGTACAATCCTCCCGCCAAAAATGCGCATCCGCCAATGAACGCCCTCACACGAAAAGAGCGAACGATAAAAAAGCAGTTTTTTTTTTTTTTTTTTTTTCCTTCTTCTCTTTTCCTAACTTAGCTCCTCCTACTACCGAAAGCTCTGATCTGCAAACCGAAAGCTTGGTACTCTCCATCTTTTGCTTCTTCGATAGGGTTTCATCTTCTCCGCCTTCCTCTTGAGTTTTCTTTCTACTGGACTTCTCTTCCTAACAAGCTGGCGCAGGCATGCTGTTCGACCAATGGGAGGGCTTCATGGCCGTCAAGGAGGCGCCGGATGTGTGGGCCCTCTACTTTGACGTGGACGATAACGGCCTGCGGGACAAGGTCAAGGGCAAGCGGATCGTCGAAGTCGAGCTGACTCGGCGTGAGCGAAGGAAAACGCACGATGACAAAGACGACAAAGATTTTCTATAAGTAATGAAAGCACCTTTGGCGCCAGAGCTCTCACAACAGTGGGCGAGACAGAGATTGCTCCCTCGAGTGATCGAGATTTGCATGTACCTGTTGCTGATAACCTGCCGGTCCACTTGCCTGGACGTAGTAATGCAATGGCGACTAGTGCGCAAAGTATCGCTTGAACAAGTCCGACTTCTGTGGTACAAGCGATACGCTCTTTCGGCTCGCTCCTTCTAGCCCTTTTTTATTGCACAGACTGCATCGTTGCAGCGGCGCAGGAGCCGCCGCCACGGCGACAATTGCAAGGGGCAGAGTGTTGTGGTTGTTTTGTTCGCACATCGTGTTTGTATAGTCGGCTGGTGATGCTGAGGACGGGCTCTCGTACATAGGAAATGGTTTCAGCGGGTTGGCTGTCGTCAGCTGCGCCGATCGAGGCGGCTTATTACGCTGCCCGCCCCACCGAACCTCAGTGAGCGGGTAATTCATGGCGACGAGGAGACTCACTGACAGGCAATCATCTGAGCGCGGGAATCAAGACTTGACATTTTGAGCGAAGCTTGGCGCCGAACTGGGATTGGCGTGTGGACAGCGCGCTATCCACCAATCCCGCTATTCTCCATCTGGTCTCAGGTCGCGATCTGCATCGGTGGCAGCTCCAAGCACCTAAGTACCTGCGCACCTTTGGTATGGTTGGGGGGTACCAGCCACCACAGTACTCTTTAGTTGACGGTTTCACCTGGCAGCACGCTTTCAAATTACTGTACAGCTGAGGTGTTGGTAGACAATGCTCTCATGGGATGGCGTGCAGGTGTCGTGGGACGTAGGTAGCGATTGAGGAGCCCAGCACAGAACAGAGCTGTGCTTGTGTTTACACCCCCGTCTCTATCCGCAACAGACCTAATGCAGAAGCCATCTAGGCTCTAATAGTCCCTAAACTATCCGACGCACCTTGCAGCTCAGCAGCGATGGCGCATCAGCCACATGTCACGCCATACAGACAGACCTCTACTGCAGCTGCTGTTCGGCGCTGACTTGCTACCTGCTCCCAAACTGCCATACAGAAGCTATGCAGGCCATCCACATCTCCAACAAGGTTGGCACACCTGATTCTGCAACACCTCTGATGTTTGAGCTGGTTGTCCAGTTCTGGAAGTGGATTTGCTGCCGTACGTAGCTGGTTGCACTACATCTTGAAGCTCTTCACACGTTGACACGGGACGAAGGTGCGCGAGGATCGTTGCAGCTTGTCTCTCCTGGACGTCACCACCATCTAGCTACTACCTCGCAATTGCAATGAGTTAGTGGGGCGGAGTGAGCGAATACATAGATACTGACCAGGGTGCACCCCTGGGGTGGGTCTCGCTGCTAGGCCGAACTGGTAACGCGGTCTTGACTTGTAGAAGCAATCGGGGTTGAACACCGAGCATCTGAACCTCTCGACTGCGACTTTCCCAAATTCCTTCCAACCTCCCTCGACCGTTGCTATCGCGCTACTGCCGCCAACAAGCTTGCATTCACCCCCTCCGCCATTCCACGTTGCCGCCCAAATTCTCTCGTCTACTTCGCTGTTGGCTTAGCTTGCCCGCCTTGGGAGGTAGTAGCTGACCCCCCTCGTTTCTGGGCAAGCGTCGGCTCTGTCGCGTTCTCGATTGCGAGCTCCTGACAAGGAGCCTGGGACCTTGCATGTGTAAACGCTGGCTGGACGAGTCTGCAGATGCCAGATGCACAGTTCCTGCATGTTGAAAGCCTCGTCACAGCGTCACGTCCAGTGCTATTCCTCCCTCATCACGATACAAGCCAGGTTTCACTGCCTTCTGAATCCGAGTTGAGGAAGGGCCTGATCGGCTCAAATTGCGTCCGCAACAAATTTTTTCTTTACGCTTTCTTCTCTGCAATACGGTAAAGTTGGCGGAGGACCTGCAGGTGTACCATACACCGTCCGGGGCCTGTAAAGTTGCAGTGCCCATGCTATTGCTGGGAGCTGTATGTCCGCAGCCACATCCTCAAGAAAAGTAACTGAATTCTCAGGCCATATCAAAGAGAAGACAAACAAGGGTTGGTATATTTGAAAAGTCATGCTGCGGTCATTATTTTTTTTTTTTTTCCCCTTCGGATTGCTTCATAATTCTGGAGATGAAAGATTCCTGCCATGTCAATCGCTCATGCATTCTCACAATACTGTACATATCATGGCAGAGGACTTCGCCGCATACCACAGAGGGAGATCGTATGGCTGAGCAGCCGTCTTTGCCGTCGGCTTATACCCAGAAGGTCCAATATGATCCGCAGTCATCACGATATCTAGCCAATTGCATGCTCCGAAGATCCCTGTGGAGCCCGCACCGGCTGTTATCCAGCTACGAAGACCAAACATTGAGACACTACTTGGTGTGGTGGAGCTAGTGCGTACAGCTGCCACTGCCGCCTTTCGATGGAGAACGCCGAGCCACGAGCCTGCAGCTTCCGACAGCGACAGCAACAGCAAGCGACCCTTGTCATTTACCAGCTGTCAGGCGTGCATTGCTGTGTCATTACCACCACACAGCGAACGTTAACGGTCATAAAAAATGTTTTTCCTGGCGTGGGAGACGAAACTGACAATCGTGGGCTACTAGTACCAGTAACTGGAGGGGGAAGGAGCTCCCGATGACAGGTTGAGCGGAAGCAGCACCATCAATGCGTCGATACTCGCAGGTATCATAAGGGCCCAAGCTCCATCAGGCGTTGCCGGCTATGAGATCACAAGCTCGCGCCTTCCTCAAAGGAAAAAGAGAGAGAGTCTCGCGCGTCGGTGCGAGCTCCCCAAAAAACAGTTCCAGACGACCTTGATCGATAAAAAGGCTGGTTGGCAAGAACTCTCCACTTCCATCTCCTTCTGCTCAAAGCTTCGATATATTCTGTCTGAGCCCCGAATCCTCCTGCTCAGGCCCTTTCCTCTCTCTCCACATGTCGGACATCCCCTCAGACGCATCATCCCTCCATTCATCCCTGCATTCGTCCTCATCTAAGAGGCGCAGACGCTCTCGTGTTAGAGAGTTCTTCCGCTTTGGCAGCAGTAAGTGAATACTAGTATGCCCACTCCAATTCCCTCACCTCAAATCGTTGTACCACTGTCGCGCTCAGCTCATGCCGTCGCCACATGCTGCCGTCCAGTGTCAGCTTAGTGATCGATGAGCTGTGAGCGACTGTGACATTGCCCTTGAAGAGCCTCACACGTTGCGCATCTTCCTCCACGCGAGAGTACGACGGATAGTGTGGAAGCTTATCTCGCCACCAATGCGCACTCACCGAGATCCGGGGAAGAGCACCTTTTCAAAAGATCTCGCATGTTCTAGCTTTCTGATCTCTGCCACAGATAGACGCCATTCATCCATCAGCGATATCGTAGCCCCGTCTACACCTGACCGCAGAGACTCGGTCAGCTCCCTCAACACAGTCACCCCAGAGCGTCGTGCAGAAACGCCGACGCCTGATCAACCACCACAGGCCCAACGCCAGAGACCCGTTTCAGAGCTGATTCATTCAAGCTCCACCTCGGCAACCCTCGCTACTGAGGCACCTTCCCTGCCCACCCTTCCCCCAGGCCCGCCTCTCCCATCAGCTGATCGGCTATCCTCGTCTGACGGAACTGTTGAACTTCATCAGTCAGCACCTGTCCAGCAGCAGCAGCAGCCCGAGCGAGTCATCGAGCCTGCCACCCAGCGACGGTCGTCTCCGGAACACGAAACAAACCCCGAGCCCATACGCATACCAAGAACAAGAATGGCTGCGGTTGTCACCAACGGCCATGCCCGCGCGCCAGCCGCTCGTGAGATTACAATCGTTCACGATGCTCTGCCCAAGTTTGAGAAGAAGGTCAAGGCGCTCCACACCTCCCTCTCGCAGGGGGGCGACTCGTCTCCCACCAGAATAAGCATCGAGGACTTCCTCGACTATGTCATGGCTGAGCGTCTTCGCCGCATTCCGCACCAGGGTGGCCGCTGGGATCGCGTCCTCAAGTGGGCTGAGCACTTCACCAGCCAGGTCTCCCTCTTCGAGCAGTGCGTCCATGGCTTTCTCACCAGCAGCCTTGAGGCCTCTCAGGTTGTCTACCTGGCTTGCCGCGCTCTGCTCGAGATGGGTCCTAGCCAGGCTCATGCTCTGGAGCGCGCCTTCCGAGTCTTTTACGAGGAATCAGTTGTCCTCTCCTTCTTCATTCGTCACCAGAACATGTTCGATGTCGCCGAAGTCCGACCTGAGCTTGCGCACGCTTACGTCTCGTTGATCACGCTCGTCGTGGACATCGCGGTCTATTACAACAGGCGCACCAGCAGCAGCAAGTCGAGCACCGTGGTGGTCAACTTCTACTCGCTCTTTGGCCGCACCATCCAGTCGTTCTTCAGGCGCAAGGACAACGTGGCCAATGCCATGTGGAGCCATCAGCTCCGTGAATCACCCGAGACCCAGTACATGACGGACGACATCGCCACTATACGTAGCTGGCTTGGTGCCCACGGCTCAGGCCTACCCGTCTCCATATCCAACCCCAAGTCTGAGCGGGCCGAGTTCTCCTGCGAGTGGTTCCAGACCTACCTTGCAGACTTCATCCGTAGCAAGGACGATGTTCTCTCTATTGAGGGACCTTCTGGCAGCGGAAAATCAGTGCTCGCATCCTGGGTCATTGAGCGTCTTCAGCGCCCGCTGAACCGTCGCTACATTGAGCCCATCTCTTACTTCCTTGACGCCAACATTCCGTCGCAGTCTACTCCCCTGAACCTTGTCAAGGGACTCTTGGTCCAGCTCCTTGAGAAGCATGTTGGCGATGTGGAGCTCTACAAGGGCCTTGTCAGTGTGTACGAGCTGTCGTCTCGCTCCGGCACCAGCTTCGAAATCGAGGAAGCGCTTTGGGAGGTTCTCGACCACGCCGTCAAGGGCGCCAACGACCTCGTTATCATCGTTGATGGTGTCAACGAGGCGAACGGCTCTAAAGATTCTTCCGTCCGAGTCTTCGAGCGCCTGCACAGCCTTGCTTCCAAGTACTTTGGCGTCCGCGCCATCACGGGATCCCAATCAGCCCCAAAGGCTTACCCCAAGACCAAGCATTTCACCATCACGCCTGAGCATACCCACCAAGATGTGTTCAACCTGGCTAGACACTTCCTCTCCACGCGTGGACACATTCACGAGGACGACCAGGAGCTTGACAAGGCTGCAGAGAAGATTGCTGCGAAGTCCAAGGGCAGCTTCGTCACTGCCAACTTGCTTCTCTACCTCCTCGCCCGCGAGACATCAAAGGAGGCGATGCTGCAGACCATCGATAAGGCACAGAACATTGACTCCATCTTGACAATTCTCATCGAGAGTGCTGTGAAGAAGCCGGCCGTCAAACAAGTTCTTTCCTGGCTGCTGATCACCCAGAACAACCTGACAGTCGATGACCTGAGGGTGCTGCTGGAGGTCGATCCCGCCAGTGGCTCCCGCACCACCTACCCTGGTGACATTCGCGAGGATCTCATCAGCGAGTGTGATTCCCTGCTCGTCATCCAGGATGGTCTCGTTCGCTTCCGTCACCTCAGCATCAGCGAGCACCTGCGTCACCTCGCATCGAGCGGCAAGACTCTTGTGCCTGCTCCCCAGGCTCACCAAGATTTCTTGAACCGCATCCTGCTGCACATCAAGCTCTCGCTCACGCGTGACGAGCAGCCAGGCACGGACGATCTCGAGCCGGTGATGGTTGATGAGCTCTACCACGACGTGCCGCTGCTTCAGTACGTCGTCAGCCACTGGACTGCTCACTTCAAGCACACCACCATGTGGAAGGAGAGCGGATCATACACATACACTACCGAATTCAAGCGCGCCTTCCCCACGGTCGCAATCTTCCCCTTGCTCGAGAAGACGACCTGGGAGACTGCCTTCTCTTTGACTGAGGTCTCGACCCTGCATTTGCTGGCCTTGAACATTCGCGAGAGTGTACTTGGCAAGAATGAGCCCAGCGTGTTGCAGAGTTACCTCAACCTTGCTACAATCTACCAGAAGACCGGCAACACGACTGCGGCGACTCAGTACTACTACTCTGCTTTTACCATCAGCAGGACTGTGCTGGGCGTGCACAGCAGCCTCACGGCGTTTTTCGCCACCACTTACCTCAAGCTTGTTTCGACCGTCAAGACCACCAAGCGCGACACTACCGTCACTCACAAGGAGGAGACGCTCAAGTACCTCATCAGCCATGCCAAGCACGAGCATGAGGAATCTGAGGCCGTCTTGCAGTACAAGAAGCAGCTGGCTGACATGTATATGTCGATCCAGGAGACGACTGCTGCGTCTGGAATCTACCGCGAAGTCTATGAGTCGACCGTGCAGCGGTACGGCGTCAGCAGCAAGGAGACGACCGAGGTCTCTCGCGACCTGACGACTGTGCTTGAGAAGGAACAGAAGCGCGACGAGATTGTCCAGTACACGCGCCCGGTCTTCGAAGTTGCGGAGTCGACCATGGCCGTCGACGACTCGCGCCGTGTTGCCGCGACCATCCAGATGGCTGAGACGTACGAGTCCCAGAAGGACTTCGAGAAGGCTGAAGAGCTTTACGTCATGATGTGGCAGCGCCTGGCTGAGCACGCGACCAAGGTGAAGACGAGCGAGTCGCACGTGCAGCTCATCGACGCTGTCCTCTCCTACGTCCGCTTCCTGCGCCGAAACGGCCGCAAGAGTGAGGCAGAGAGCACGCTGATTGGTTTCTCTTCCGAGTACCAGACGCGTGAGATCAAGAGCGACGTTGTTGCCAGCAAGCTCACCGTTGTCGGCCGTGAGCTCCGCGAGCTGGGTGTCGCCAGCGTGGCTGTCTCCATCTTTGCCTCTCTCTGGAGCTATTTCAAGCACACCAACAGACAGAGCAGCAAGGAGGCCGCTGATGTCGCCATCCAGCTGACCAACACGGCCAAGGATGTGCCTGACCAGGCATCGACCAAGTCGTACACCTCGGTCCTCATGGAGGTCTTCCAGGCCAGCTTCTCGTCCAACAAGTCGATCCAGATTGACGCGACAACCATTCACACCTGTCAAACTCTGAGCGCCTACCACGTCCAGTCTGAGCACTGGGCTGAAGCCGCCGAGATTTGTGCCAAGCTGTTGGTCAGTCTCTGGCCGAGCCTGTCAGCCTTCAAGTCCCCAGAGCGTTTCCCCGAAGAGTACGCCAAGGAGGCGACTGAGATTGCAGTACGCGAGGCCCACTGTCGCTACAAGCTGAGCCAGCTCGACCGAGCCGAGAAGCTGTACCTCTACATCTTCCGCGCCGCCAAGTCGACGATGAAGATTGATGATGAGCGTGTGACTGAGCTCGTGCGCGCCATCATCACCTTCTTCACCACGACCAACCAGACGGACAAGCTGACGGCGTTCTATGAGGAGCTGCTGGTCTCATACCGCAAGACGCTTGGCGGAGCGAACAAGACGACCATTGCTACACTGTACTCGCTGGCCAGTTTCTATGTCAGGATCAACCAGAAGCGTGCCATCGAGCTCTATTCAGAAATTCTCACCGTCCTCAACCAGAATTCCAAGGTTTGTCACATCGAGGCGCTCGACGCAGCCACCTCGCTGTCTACAATCTACTATGAGACGCGTGACTGGAAGTCTGCTGAGTCTGTATTCTCCTTGCTGTGGACTACAGTGACGCAGAAGTCCAAGGAATACACCCTGAGGGAGGATTTTGTCCAGAACGTCTACCAGAAGTATGTCCAAATTCTCAAGACTGAGACCAAGGTCGACTACGCCACTCTTCGTAAGCTCGCCATCGAATATCGGGAGGTTGCAGTGAGCACCTTTGGTGCCTCCTCCGAGGTTGCTATCCAGGCAACGCTCACTCTTGCCGAGATCAACTCGCAGGAGAGCAAGCACCAGCAGGAGGCCATCGCCTTGTACGAGGAGACGTTCAAGCACACTGAGAAGTCAACGACGAAGAACGTAGGCCTCCTGACGCTCCTGGCCACAGCTCGCAAGAACCTGAGCCACCTGTACATCAGCAATGCCACAACCAACAGCGCAAACACGGAGAAGGCCACTACACTGTACAAGGAGCAGTACGAGACGAGCAAGACGCGTTATGGTTACTCGCACCACACCACGCTGGACAGCATTCGCGGCCTGGTTCTGCTGTGGACAAAGAGCAAGAACACGGAGCAAACGACTGCTGCCACCCGTGAGCTGCAGACTTCGACCGTGTCGATCCTGAATACTGAGAAGGACAGCAAGACGCTGTACGACTCGGCCAACACGCTCGCCGAGACGTACGTCAGCGCCAACCTTGTGCACAAGGGTCTCGAGCTCCTGCAGGAGCTTCGACGTCAGATAATCTTCCACGATTACTCCAGGAGCACCACTACCGGCGTCAAGGTGACCGAGAATGTTGATCGCTCCTCTTTCATCTTCCTGTCAACGTTTGAAGAGGCTCTCCACCAGAGGAAGACGAGCTTCTCGATCATCATGACTGAGCTGCTCACCGAGACTGTGCTCTACAGACAGTACAGGCAGCATGTGCAGAAGAACACGCGCATCGACCTGACTCTTCTTGCCGCCGCTCGGCTGCGCGCCTTCCTCCTCCAGAGGAAGCGGGTGGACCAGGCGAGGATCGTTGAAGATGAGAGCTTCGAGCTGTTCCTCAAGGCGCTCGCATCCGAGATCAAGACGGACCGCGAGATCACGCGTCGCTTCTTCATTGTCATGCTGGAGGAGCTCTCCAAGGAGCGACACAGCGCGCACCTTGGCAACGCGGCATGCAACGGCGGCAATAGCAAGGTGTTGAGCCACCTCAAGGAGGGCAAGTTCACCGAGGCGTACGAGCTCGGCCTCTGCGTTTTCCAGTTCGTCCACGCCCACCGCGGCTACCACCATGCCGGTAACATCGGCTCTGGCTTCAAGCTGTCGCTCTACATGGCGGGTCGCGGCGTGCCCCGGCCGAGTGACGAGAAGCTGCGCGCACAGATGCTCGAGCTCTCGCGTTCGATCCTCAAGGATACGCTGGATGCCTGCAAGACGCTCAAGCTTGAGTTTGTGGCCATGCAGCTCACGGAGCTCAACGATCTTGTCGCGCTCATGGGCGAGCAGAAGAACTACACGGACCTTGAGTGGCTGCTGGAGCAGCTCTGGAACTCGCGCCACAGCCAGCTGTCATGGAAGCCCTCCACTGTGGTCAGCATCGGCCGCCGACTCATCGAGTGCCGCTTTGCTCACGGTCAGCGCGACTCGGCCATTCATCTCTGCCAGGATGTCGTGTACAACTTGCGCCACGTCTGGGGCCCTCTGGACAAGACGACGATTGAGATCTCCAACCTGCTGTCGTCGCTCCTGACAACCGCGGGCCGCCACGCCGAGGCCATGGCGGTGCACGAGGGCATCCTGCGCGAGGAGGTTGGCGGCGACAACGACGAGCCGGTCAACGCCGAATCGGCTGAGGTGGCGCGCAGCCAGCTTGACCTGCTCAGGCACACGCACGCGCGCCTGGGAAAGTTCGACAAGGACGAGACGCTGTATCGGGAGCTGTTCGAGCAGGTGAGCTCACTGTTCGGCAAGGAGAAGACCTTCGACGGCGCCTCCAGCCCGGCTTCGTGGAGCGGCAAGGACAACAAGGCCCTGGCAGCCGATGCCAAGGGCACCTTCGTCGCGCCGACGACGTGGGAGATTGCGGTGGAAGAGGCATCCGCGAAGAAGCACAGCAACTTCATGCACAAGCGTCGCAGCTCGGGCATGAACATACTGCTGAACGGCGGCCTCCAACCGCCCGCGTCTCCCAAGAAGGCGGCAGCATAGGAGCTGAAAATGACAGCCACGGTCTGAGCCGACGCCTCCTCGAGCTGGTACTGGGGGTCGGTAGAGCTGACAGCAACGCGAACTCATGCCGGCATGTTGAGCGCGAAAAGTCTATCACTTAGCAGATCACCAGATGGCTCTTTTTCTGCCTTGGCTTTGTCTGCTTTGATATTTTGATCCGATTTTACCAAACCTGAGGTGGCCACTTAATTGACATGTATTGATAGTTGCACATTTAGTGCGTAATGAGGGAAACATGGTTGTCCGACCGAATGCATACCCGTTTGAAGTTTACCTTTCACTTGCTTCGTAGTAAAGCTTGTGCTGCTTGACACATGCCCGCTTGTCTACCTTCTACCTGTAAAGAAGGGTCAAAAAGGGTAATTTGACGCCAGAGAACTGTGAAACTCGAGGCATGTATTTGCTCCACTCGTCTTGTCTGTAGCCAAACCAAGAACCAAAGTCTTTGAATGGCTTCGCCAAAAATCACTGTTGAAATTGAATTGGACCAAGGGATTAAGGACAAGCGCCCAAGCGTACATCTGCCTTTTGTTTGTGATCATGCTCGTGTTCTCATTAATGATGGAGCCGTGCCAGTTGTGGCTGCTTCAACCAGGTATTCCCGCACGCTCCAGTCTCCCCTCTGTGGACGGCTTTCTTTACCCATCTGTTCCTGACGCATCAAGCATCGAACCAGACAAAGCCTGCTTCACCCCAACAGCTCTTCCCCTCACAATTGTGAAAACCCGTTGAATCAATCCTCTTTTGTGACTGTTAAAAGGGTATACAGCCCGTCAATTTCGCACTACTGTCTCCCGGAGTCGCGAGCATCCTGCACCACCATACACGTTAGCTCGTTCACCTATTCCCCCCACCGAGAAAGTCTGGATTTAAATAAAAAAAAAGAAAGAAAGAAAGAAAGAAAAAAAAAAGAACAGCAGGCTAGCAATCAATCAATCAATCAATCACTGGACTGAACTTACTTCTTCCCAGACTCGGACGCGCAGCAGCCGCAGAACAGAGCCGCCGGCCAGCAAACAACCTGTAACATGTGTTTTAGTTCCCAAATTGTCACGTCTATCTGTCTGGCAGAACCAGCCTCGGACGTACCGCCAATCCGACGAATGCGATGAAGCCCAGCGTTGGACCGACAATCTTGCAGCGCAGCGGCGTGTCCTGGTTGCCGCACTGGATGCAGATTGGCACGGGAACTCCTCCGACGTTCATGGTGCTGGTGGCGGTGGTTGGCTTTGATGCGCGAAAGTGTTTGCGAGGGCGAAATTAGGGACTTTGGAGATCGAAGTAGCTGTGCAAGGATATCTGTAGGGAGCTGTAGTTGTTCAGATGGAGTTTTGCTGTAGCGAAAAGTCGAGCGAATGCTGAACGAAGGGAGAGAGAGAGAGAGAGAGAGAGAGAAGGCGCGCGAACGTCAGGTAAGGAACAGATAAGATGCACAGAGGAGAAAGAGAGAGCTGTCGCTGGACTTAAGGAGCCACCACCGGCAACAGGCTGCTGCTTGTGACGCGCTCAAATACCACAATCACTTCAAGGCTGGTACACGCTACTACACATCACCGGTTTTCTGGGTTTCCAAGCTCATGTCGAAGCTTATTGCCGCGATTACACGGAAAGTGCTCAATCAGTGGGTTGCAGATCACGGAGCTTGGACCTGCTCGGAGCTTTGTGCGATGACGTCGCGCTGCTGCCCGCATCGGTGATCTGCTCCTTCCTGCCCTTTTCCTGATTGAGATGTTCGAGCTAGCAGGAGCTTCATTCAGGCTTTCGTCTACCCGTGCAGCTTCCTTGCCTGGGAACGGAGGGATGCTGCTTCCTGTTTTGGCAGGTGCTTACAAGTGCTTGGTGGGGAGTGCCTGTTCTTTTGGGTAATCGAGGAGTTCAGGGGTTCAGGCTTGGAAGGATTGGTCTGTATTGTCAATGTGGAAAATGCGGAGGTGGCAGGTGGCAGGTGCGAGGCGGAGTGACTGTGGAAATGACTAGTAGACTGCGGAATGACAAGTCTGATTGAAAGCATTGATATGCAACATGGAGATATCAAGAACGAGTTGACTGTCAGGCAGCTTTTGTTGAGCGGTGGGCAAAGAGTGAGTGCCATCTAGTTCTGGTCCACAAGCGGGATAAGGCATCGAGGTATCTACCACGATATCTAACTAGGTAGGTACCTAGGTAAATACCTAAGTGTGTATATCAATAAGAGTTTACCAAGGTACGAAACGAGGAGCTCCTTTCAGCACTGCAGTGATCATATCATCCACAGGAAGGTGCCTACTCCTTACTCTCCGCTTGCTACCCCGATACAAGCTGTAGTGCGCGACATACTGCTTGTGGGTAGATGGCATGATTCAACGCCCAAAGGTCACCCAACACGTAGAATCATCACTGACAACTTAAAAGCTTGTTCGTCCGAAGTTGCAAGTCATCAAGCTGGGTAGATCCTTGTCAAAGATTGCCAAGACCTTTAGATGTAGTAAGGGGGTCTAAAAGCATTCAGAGTCTAGCCACATTCTTTGTTTCGTTAGAAGCGTTCACTGACGGTCTCTCAAAAGTATTTTATGCAAACCAGAATGGGTCTAGACATTGGACCGTGCCATGAGTTTCTTACCTTTTGTTTTTGTACGATGACCATCGAATAGTCTAATCCACGGTCCAATGATATCCTAATGATCTTGCTAAGAACCATCTTGTCTTCTTCTTCCCTCTTGCAACCGTCCAGCCGAGCACAAATGTTCTCTTAGCCTCGCACACTGTGGGCGCCATCCAACGCATGGTCGAAACCCAACACCAGCCACACCATGTCTGTGGCTGTGATTGGGCGTCAGCCACCAGCCGTTTACAGCTGCCATTGATCATCTTCAAGGGCCCACTTTGTGTTCGCCAGGCTTACAGTCTGCAGGACCAAGAGCTGGGTGGGCATAGACCGATTGATGGTAGCTCATGATGTATGGAAAGATGAATGTACAGTCTCATTGCTAAGATATCTAGAGGCTTGAGTTCAGCCGGCTGCAAATCAACGCCAGTCTCACTTCGAGAGGGTCCAGGCTCTGCCGAACCACGCTAGAACACTGCGCTTCTTCGCTCTCTCCGAACCCTTTCCTCTTTTTAACATCGTCTGCGCCGTGGCTTGTTGAACATCAGCTGAAACACATTCCAGAATGGCAGCAGCGAGCTCCGGATGGCTGGCTTGGAAGAGCAAGTTATGCCGCCTTCACCAAGCCACGAGCAACTTGAGTGCAGATTTCCTGGCTCTAGCACCCTTTTCTCGCTGAGAGTTCGTGACTGGGGCAGCACTAGTCTTGGAACTCACCAAGCCTCTACATTCCATTGCGAAATGCTGCATGTCTGTGCTATCTACCTTGACGATGTGACTGGATCCTCGATTGACGCCACTCTCTTCGTCGGAACAGCTAGTCGCTTGACGCTTTCACCGTCCTACCATGGAAGGGAGACGAAGCAGATTCCTCACATAGATTGAGTCTTGCTAGGACGTGTACTCAAGCCTTCTATCATAGATTAGGCCTGGACAAGAATATATAATCTGCGTGTTCGCCCTCGGGAGTGTCATGGATTGATCTTGATGATTCAATTTTCATTCATCGCATCCTCAAGATGGCCACCCAACCGCCCCAGCCCGACCGTTCGACTCAAGACATCAAATCTCTTCATACGCAACGATGCGCATACGCCATTCGTCGAAATGCTGCTGAGATTCAGAGCAAAATCGGCGGCTTGCCGGACGAAATCTTGCCCAACATTTTGGCACCTGTTGCTGACTCCCTCAGTCAGGTGAAGGATGATGAGGAGCGTAAGAAGATCAGAAAGTCGTTCAAGATAGCAATTGTTGGAGCCGGTTGCGCCGGCCTTTTCACAGCCATGCTCTTTGATCGCCTGAAGGAGCGATTCCCCGAACTTGATCTTGAATACGAGATCCTCGAGGCCAACCAGCCTGACAGAGTCGGAGGCAGACTCTTCACGTACGATTTCCCACCAAGACCCTTGGAGACTGAGGGCGGAGAAATGAATGGCGAGAGGGAGAAGGACAGGCGGTCCCACGACTACTACGACGTTGGTGCCATGAGATTTCCCGATAATCAGATAATGGAAAGGTCAGTAGTGTCTCTAGACTTTCGTCAATCCCTTCTCATCAGTGTCGCAGGACTTTCGCACTTTTCAAAGAGCTTGGCATGGAGAAGTTCGTGCGCAGCGAGGCCAAGCCCAAGCCCGAGAAAGGCGACCTGATCGAGTACTTGATGCAAGGAGAAAATATTCCTATGCTGTACAACAGCAAGCAAGTGATCACCAACGCCCACGAGCAAGGTACCGGCTCAGCAACAGCTAAGGATTTTGACATTACCGATCTTCCGGACCTTTGGCGGTACTCCAACACAGGCCACATGATAGCCTACGCCATCTCTGAATTTACCCAGAAGTACAAGAAAGGCAAAGACCAGACCGGTGACCAGAAGAGGTTTTGGGAACATCTTCAGGAGGTAAGTGTTTATTGACCTTTTGATGCCGCTTCGGTACAAAGCTTTATTGATGTGAGCTGACTCGCGTGAAGGTAGGAGACAAGTACAGCGTTCGCCAGTGGTTCCAGAAATATTTCGAGTACAATACCATCGAGTGGCTGGAGACCTACAACTTCGGCAATCGCTGGTACGATCAGGCTTTGAGCGAAATGGTTCTTGAGGAGCTCGACTTTGATGCTGGCAAAGGAGGTTGGTGGTGCGTCGAGGGCGGCGCTCAAGAGATTGCACGAAGGATGCACGGCAAGGTCAAGCACCAAGATAACATCAAATGGGGCACGGCCGTGAAGAAGATGAGCTACATTCGCGAACCAGTCAAGGACAAGCAGAGTAGTGGGCTGGGCAGGCCGACAGCGGTCGAAGTCTGGGTGAACGACGATGAAGAACCAGTTGTTTACGACGCAGTTTTCAACTCTGCGCCACTAGGTGCAATGCAACACATGAAGCTCGAAGGCTTGAACCTCAACTACGGCACGAAGCAGGCGATTCGATCGCTTGGTTACGGCGCTTCGTGCAAGGTCGGCATCAGGTTCAAGGAGCTATGGTGGATGAAGAAGCCGTACGAGATCACGAAGGGAGGTGTTGCAAAGACCGACTTGCCGCTTCGCTGTTGCGTCTACCCATCCTACAACGTTCACGACCCTATCAAAGATGGGGGTGTCCTTCTGTGCTCGTACACGTGGAGCCAGGAAGCTGAACGCATCGGCGCGTTGATCTCTCGCGACTCACCCAACAACGAGGCCGAGCTGAAGGCGCTACTGCTCAACGACCTCGCACGACTGCACACCAACACGGAAGAAGGCTACAACAAGCTGCTCAAGGAGCTGAAAGAGCTTTACATCGACCACTACGCCCACAATTGGTACAGCGACAAGCACCAGGTCGGTGCCTTCGCATACTTCGGCCCCGGCCAGTTCAGCAACATGTACCAGTACATCACGCGCAGCGACGGCAAACACGTCATCATCGGCGAGGCAGCATCCGCTCACCACGCCTGGGTTGTGGGCGCGCTGGAGAGCGTGGTGCGCGGCATGTACCAGTTCGCCTTCTCGCACTCCAACGTCGACTATGCCTGCGACCAGATCGCGCAGTTATACGCCAAGTCCGACAAAGTCGACACCGACATGAAGCAGCTGCCCATGCCCTACGGCCCGCTGCCGTACGAGTACGACCGGCTCAAGGACGAGAAGTACATGCGCGAAAACAACCTCACCCAAACGAAGATGGATGCCATCATCGGCGATCGCGGCGCCGTCAAATGCTCGCCCAACGGCGACCTCTGCCGGCTGCAGGTGCTCTTCGAGAAGGAGCGCCAGAAGCAGGGCACCGCCCAGGTCGACGGCAGCCTGATCTCCGACGCCGCCCTGAGGCCCATCCTCCAGGCCCAGCAATACCTCGCCGAGGCTGCTGCTACTGCTGCTGCCTAGTGAGCCGTGAAGACGGGAGAAGAAGGCTGAGGGAGGTGGTGATGGAGGGAAATGTATCGAGCGAGCGAGGATTGGCAGGGATTTGGGAGTGTCTTATTTCTTGAAAAGACCTCGTTCAGCGCGGCGAGGCTTGGTATGGCTGCAAGATGGATGTGTGTATGGATAGTTTGACGAATTTCATGATTGTGACGGTCTTTGGATATTTCATCAACTTGTCGCAGAATATTTGTGACCTACGAGTTTCCGTCGTGTTGAATTTCGTCAGGAAAATTGTCAGTAGTAAACGCAAAGTCTTTTGGATCTGAATTCCACTCAGTTCCAAAGCTCTGTCGTTTCTACGATTTTCGGAATCAGGCCAGTTTTTTTTTTCTGTGGTAAAATAAAGTATTTCAATTTCTGTGAACTTCCTGCCTGCCTCTGTTCAGCCTGCAGGAGGACAAAACGAGTGTTGATAAATCTCTAACTATCAATACAGAATGTGAAGAAGGCTGTTTTGGCCGTGAATCTGGTTCTCTGCCGTTTCGAGTTCGTTCATAAATTTGCAAAATTCTTGCCATCTCTTGTGACTGAGAGTTTGTGGCGGTCTGTCTGGTGCCAAAGACCCTTCCAACTTGCAATACTGTCGTTAATCATTGCGTGATAAATTCAAATATTGGGAGACCTTGTTTCATACGCGACTGGGTTCCGTGCTCTTGCTGCAATTGAGAGTTCTTGTTATTTCAAAGGCAAGTTGTGGGAGACATTGAAGCCATGTCGAAAGTAGCGTTGGCTCTACTTGGAGCCGGAGCCGGAGCCGGAGCTGGAGCCGCTGCCCTCTTTCTGGCTGTCCTTTGGTCCAGAGACAACGCCTGCCTGAATGTTCTTGTCGGCTGCCGACTGTGCAATGCGGTCGAAGCCGGACTGAGCCGTCTTGGACTCGGGGTTTTTCTGTAGCAGTAGAGTAGAGTATGTGAGCGATTTGTACGTAGGTGGGGGTTCGTGGCGAGGATCGGCTGCAAGCCCGCTGTCTTCCTCCTCGGCACGACGATCAAAATCGCCATTGTGGGTGTTGAGGTAGGGAATGTCACGAGATAGGGGTGACCGTTGACTCACAGCTGCTGCCGCCATGATGCGCTCCTTCGCAGCCTCATCCATGGGTTTGGACTTGGTGTTGGAGTTGTTGCCGGACATGATGTGCTTGAGTGATTCCACTGCTAGTAAAGAGTCGTTGGCAGCTGAGATGCTTTGCAAGCGGTTGTTGCGTGGCAAGGATGTCAAGATCTTCTGATGGTATGTGTGGAGCGACTTGGAGTACTCAAGCTGAACAATTTCAGTCATGAGCAGTTGTGTGGTGTTGGTTGTGGGTGTGAGAGTGAGTGAGAGAGAGAGAGAGAGAGAGAGAGAGAGAGAGATTGGAGCAGGCTCGAGAAAGAAGATTGCGTGCTTTAAATATGGTGCTCATGGAGCGGAAGCAGTGCTGTCACAGTTGCAGCATGCTCGCGTTCAGCATTTGTTTTGGCAGCTGCGACCGTTGCATACATGTGACAGTGCCAGAACTTTGGTGTTGTCACAGATGACTCGGGGTGTTTTTCCTTTTCAAACGCCTCATCAGCAAGAGCTCAAGACTTGGAAATCAAGTCGGCTTTTGCAGATGCCAGAGTCACACGCCAACGAGCCCGGAACCACAAATTCTTCCTCCTCAATGTTGTCACAGCAGCAGCAGCAATTCTCTCTCTCTTTCTTCATATCAGCCGCCGATACCACGGTCGACCTGAGCCCGATGAGGCCAGAGCCGTTTTTGAGCCATCCTCGTTGCCGTCTGTAACATGCTGCAGCTGACGATATTCCTTCTCTAGACGCTGCTGCATCTCGAAGTCCAGCTGACGCTCTCGCTTGACTCGCTGCTGCTCCATGTCGCGTTCGACGCCAGCGTGCATAGCAGCCCGGTCAGCCTCCTGGGAGAAATGCACGAAAGCGACGGTGCCAGCGCAGACAGCCGACGTGGTGACAAGGGTAAGTTTGGCGCGTAACGACATGATGATTGGAAGGCCTCTTGGAAATCGAAGCTCGGAGGGAAGGTGGGAAAAGCGACACAGCAAAAATATCGATAGGCTCGTCGGCGACACAGACTTACAACGCCAGAAACGAATTAATCGACGTGGAAATGAGGGTCATTCAGGAAGCAAAGCGGGTATAGAACGGCAGCAACGCGTGAATTGTTTCGCAACTCCCTGCCTAGGTACGTGTACAACCGTCTCGCTCTCTGGATCTCACTAAGAGCTATCACTTTGGGGAAAGCTAGATTTCTTGCGGAACGAAACTCCACACCACGTGACTTAGACTTATCACCATCTTAGCTATTTCTGGTTAGGAGCTTGACCTCCCCTCACTTTCTTCTCGCTTCGCCCTTCCTCAGCTCGCAATCTATGCTATTGGAAGGCGCGCCTCATAGTGCGCCACCAACCTTCCAGTGGTGAGCTGAATTGATGGTTTGGACGAGCATCCTTACGATCTAGACCCTTAAGCTCAGCTGCAGTACTTGGCCTCGTAATGCTCTGTATACACATGTTTTGTATGCGATTAACCCAAGAAAGCCACAAGGAGCAACTTTGAGATGGTGGTCACCGAGATCCCTCGGGCTCGAAACCGCGTGCCATCAGATCCTGATACTGGCAGAAGGGCCTCAGCCACTATAATACTTGTTGACTTCTCATTTGTCCCTCAGCTCATTTCCTGTAACACGATTATCTCTCCTGTCTCAATCATACACAGGAGTTCTCACACTTTGGAATATCGTACCTCACTGATCGTGCTCTTCTTGGACCGGAGCAAAGATGGCTACCCTCCTGGCACCGTACAATGCGGCCATGCAATTAGGACAAGGTCAGGACAGTAACCGCAAATAAGCCCATGTCGGGTCGACTGATCTTTTGAATTAGGGTTCAACTCCTTCACTCAGCAGTTGTGCATCGATAACGCGGTGCTTCGCGACGAAGGTGCAGCCGCCGAGACGGGAGCACCAATGCAAGAGGACCCCAGGTTGGCACAGAGCGTCTATTATAGACTGACCAAAATTGAAAAAGCCACGGACGTTACGAATGCCATGAACGTAAGCCGAACTATCGCAGTCGAAATGTCGCTTCCCGTTTTCCGTATGCGCTGATGGCTATGCTACAATAGATCAGCCCTGCATTTGCGATCAAATACGACGCCTTCAACGCCAAGGGTAAAGGTGACTCTATCGACACGACCAGGATCAAAGAGAGCGACATCAATTTCATGGTACAGGTAAAATGTGCCAATCAGGTTATCCAAGATAGCAGGTTGACCAAGTTTAACCCCATCGCCGAGCTCAAGGGCCAACCAAACTTTGCTGATGTCTATGGTGACTGTTTTATCTCCGGATTTCAGTATGGTGGCGAGTTTACCGCCGTCATCTCCATCAGGGTCAATGATCGCGCCAAGGTCGAGAGCGTCAAAGCCAACGCTGCCATTAACCTCACCAACGCCAAGCTCGAGGCCGAGCTCGACGGCGGCTTCAGCAAGGAGGTCAACGAGCTGCTTAGAGACAACGAGACCACCATCACTGTGGCGTACACGGGCGGTGGACAGGACTTGAAGGCAGGTCAGTGTTTAGCTGATTTTTTGGCCTGGTTTTCCTTTTTATCTTGTATTTTTAATCCTCTCGTCTTTTTTGGATTCTGCCTCCTTTTTCTTTTCAGAAGCATTTGTTCCAGTCCTTTTCTTCATACTATGATCCTCATTCTGTCGGCTGTATTGACACGACGACTCAGATGACGAGGATTGGAACTTTGAGACCATGCGCCAGGCTGCGCTTAAGTTCCCCACGCTTGTAGCCAAGACGCCGATACGTACGCACGCCGTGCTGAGCAAGTACACCGCGTTACGCAGCTTCTACTTGGCCACCCTGACAGCCAACAAGGGCCTCGTGCTGAACTACGAGCAGGCCGGCCTATACTCCACCTTCCTGCAGGAGGCCTTCCTGGACTACAAGAGCATCGCCAAGAATCTGCAGGTGCTCAGCTACGATGTCAGTTCCGGCACACACAAGCTGGTTGCCTCTCCGGTCGAGCTGGCGCAGGTCAAGGTAACTTCGGAGCCAAGTAGACCCATCGACCCGACAGTTGTTGCGGCAGCCAACAGCGAGTCTGACTCGGATACGGTGGTTGTCAAGGCCGGTGCCAGCGGCGTCAAATCGGCTTGGCTCAGCAGTGTCGCCAACCTCACCAGGCCCTTCCCGCCCACAATCAAGGGCATAGAGGATGCCCGAACATCGGTTCGTCAGCAGATGAATGCCATCGCTGCCGAGGTTGATGCTGTTGCGAAGGATCCCGCCATTGCCACTGACCCGAGTCGCGAGCAGCCTTTCACGAGCGCCCCGCAATTCAGATCCCTTCTACCGACAGGAGAACCGCTCGCTGCGGTGACAGCAGCAAGCACTTCCTCCCCTCAGCAGTCGGATAAGGGCATGGAAGCACCACCTAATTCTGAGTTGTGAAAATTCTGAGGGAATGTCTCAGTTTGCGGTCGTAAGAAGGCTCATTCTCTACTAAAGACACACACACAAACAGACTCGCAAACACACACTCTCTCACACACACGAGATTTTCCGAATGAGTTTGGGTATGGCTCTGTGACATCTGCGGCCAGTTTTGCCTTCACAATTTTGAAGAGTCCTGGTGCAGGCTGGGAAACTTTAATCAAGTCGTATCGAGTGCTTAGCTTAGGGGCTCTTGTTGAGCTTTGCTTTTGCTTTTCTTTTCAGAATGAATTCACGACCCATCCTATCGACGTACACAAAACAAATTGCTGCGTAGCAATGCTCACCATTATTCTTCTCATTCATTATGTGAGACAAAAAAGCGTAGCATTGAGCTCAGATCTCACACCGCATCTGCAGCACTCAGTATGTCCTGCTAAAGTCACATCAAGGGGACGTTTCAGATGGTGATTAAATCTTTATCGAGAATGAACTTCCTTCGAAGATGCAGAGTCTCAAGACAGTAAGAGTATCTCGGGCGCTAGTCAAGAAGAGGAAATCAACATAGCGACGGATGACGCTGCCGCTGTACGCATATGTACGGCAGCGGCGGGCGAGAGTAGCAGCCTGCCAAGCTGCTACTTCCCAGTCTAGTAGCAGCACCTGATAGCTTCCTGTATCCGCTTAAGCACCTACCACCCACTGCACGACCTCTGCACCCCCACATTCAATTATCTTCCTCGCACTTTTATATTCCGGTCGTCCGGTTCCACAGAGATAGATAGGCAAGATGGTACTTAATCTTTCCAACCAAAGAGACCCTAGACGGTGCTGACTTCTCTCCAGTCCGCCCAGAACTCCGCAGGCATCCAGACCCTGCTCGACGTACGTGATGAACCTGCCATGCTCGACTCACCATTGCTCGACGGCGGCCTCTTTTTTTACGACAGGCGAAATGCATTCAGAAGTTTACTGACCGTACGACGACAAATAGGCAGAGCGCGAGGCGCAGAAGATTGTTCAGAAAGCAAGAGAATGTGCGTCTACATGGCAATGATTCAACACGTGGAATGGAGATCGCCCCAACCCCGAGTCTCGCGATCAGAAGGGATTGATACTGTGTGGGAAATTCACATAACTGACTCTGAAACTGTTCTTCCGACGTCACAGACCGAACGAAGCGGGTCAAGGACGCCCGATCCGAGGCGCAGAAGGAGATTGAAGAGTACCGATCGAAAAAGGATCAAGAGTTTAAATCGTACGAGCAGCAGGTCAGTCGCCTTTCACTTCTTCCACCTCGAATTCTTTGAATAAACCAGTGCGTTCCGCGTTGCTGACTGGTAGGATTGCTTCCGTATCGCCCGAGCAACAGCAAACAGGCGGCAACAAGCAGGCCGAAGACGACGCAAACAAGGACACGGATGGGCGGTTGAAGGAAATCAAGGAGCTGGGCAGCAAGACGGGTGGGGAGGTTGTCAAGGATCTGGTCAGGCTCGTCACGGACGTCAAGCCCGAGGTTCCTGAGGTTGCAGCCAAGGCGTGATGATTACAAGAGAGGATAGGAAACGGCCGGAGAGAGAGAGGAAGGAGCGCAAGACGGACGAGGAGTCATGATGGCATGAGATGTTTTAGCGTAATCAATCGATACAGCGAACTGGACAAAAGCAAACCAGCCAATTCCAAAGCATTTTATCACCGAGTGACTACTGCGACCATGGGATGCGGATGCGGACCAAATGAAGACCAAGTGAGGACCGAGAGCAGCATCGGTACAAGCAGTAATGGCATCACCACATACTTGATCTTGGCATGCCCTGTCCTGCCCTGCTCAGTCGGACAAATCAAATGAGAACCTAAGTAACGCCCGAAGCTACGACATCAAGACTCCAATCTGCCAGGAACTCGGAACTCGGAACCCAAATTTTTTCTTTAAAAAAACAATTAATAAAAGCGTTGAATTATCATCTCTCCCCTACCTACATTTTCAACCCAATCTCACCTATTCCTGCTGTGCTCATATCTAAATCGGCCTGACCTTGCTTGTTCAGGCCACATCCACGTCCACAACCCCCTACCAATGACCATCACCAGTAACCACAATCACTGGCCCCTACTGTCCAAAGCCTTTCCCCCGAATCAACCCAACCGCGCGCGTAATGAATTCATGCGTGCCCATTCTTTTCCAGTTTGTTCCATAATCGTAATGATAAAACGCCATCGCTATGCTTTGCCGACATACTTTTTTTTTTTTCCTCCATCCATCCATCCATCCATCCATCCATCCATTCATTCACCCATACAACCCACCAGCTATCTGCCGCTTTTCTGGCTTAGGTTGTTGTCATTGTCCTGCGGCGGCTCCCCAGATGTTCAGGTTCGGGTCGTTTGCTGGAGGAGGAGGTGGTGGTGGTGGTGGGTTCGGCATGTTGTTGGCGTGCACGCCGTTGGGTTGGGCTGCTTGTCCGTACCGCTCTGGCCCTGGTGCTTGGCCTACTGGCGGCTGCTGTGGCGGCTGCTGCTGCTGCGGCGGCTGTTGCTGCGGCTGACCGGCCTGCTGTCTCTGCTGTCTGTACCAGACCAGCCACGAGAGCGCAATGACCAGGCCAAAGATGAGTATGTTCTCTATCACCCCGTCGTCGACATCGTCGGGAAGGTAGTCATCGGTGAGGATGCCATCCACATCGCCCTCCCACTCTCGACCGTACGCTTCGTCACCATCGCCGCCCCAGCCTGGGCCTGGGTCGGCACCGTCATCGTAGAGGTGCTCGTCTTCGAGGAAGTTGGTGATCCACTCGGACCAGGACTTGGGGGTGGCTTCGTTGGCCTCGTCGTCGTCGTACTCCATGCTGTTGACGCCGCCGCCAACCCAGTCGTTCCATCGGCTCCTTATCCGGAGCTTCCAGAGCGCCAGCTTCACCGGCACGTACGCTTCTGGGGCAGCCACGAGGGACATGTCGTAGTAGCGTTTTGCCAGATGGAAATCCTGGTTCGCGCCGACGCCGTTCTCGTACATCCAGCCGAGGTTCCACATCGCCTGTGACGATCCCAGCACCTCTGCCGCCGTCTGGTAGCAGATGACTGCCTTCTCTACGTCGGGGGCCGGCAAGCCCGTGCCGGAGAAGTAGGCGTCGCCCATCTTCAGGGCGCTGTCGACGTTGAGCTGACGGGCTGAGCGTGTCCAGTAGATCAACGCGAGTGCAGCATTTCGCATCACGGAAGATGCCTTTGCTGCCGTCTCCTTAGACCCTGTGCTCCACGGCAGGAGAGACCTCATGTCGAAAAATGACTTTTGCTGGTCTAGCAACCAAGCAACGTTCGCCTGTGCTGCTTCATAGCCTTGCTCTGCCGCCATCATGTACCGCACCAGCGCTCCCTCGAGATCACCCTCCTCGTACATCCTGTTGGCCTCGCCGAAGCCGCCGTGTAACGGCTCGGCCTTCTCGGCGACGACCTTGAAATACGATTGTGCGACCCCACAGTTGCGCTCGTGGCCACCTGGACCTTCTATGGCCATGTTGTATAGCTCAGCCTGGTAATACAGCCCTTCTATGTTGCCTCGGCGAGAGGCGAGGTCAAAATAGCGCATGGCTGTGAACAGATCGCCCTGGTCGAGGAAGAGCCGGCCAAGACGCGCCTGTGCATACGGGTAGTCTTGCTGGGCAGCTTCTGTGAAGTATTTTGCTGCAAGCAAGGCATTCTCTTGCACGCCCAGACCGAGCAGATACATCAGACCCAGCTCGTATTGACAGAAAGCCTCGCCAGTCTGCTGACCTAGCCTGAACCACCTGAGCGCCTCCTTGAAGTTCTGTCTGACTCCCTCGCCTCTCAGGTGAAGGCGACCAATGTATGCAGCCGCCTTGCTTGCCAGCCGAGCCTTTCCGCCAATTTTCGACGCCTTGTCTTTATTGTCCCTAATCTCTTTCGCCTCCTTGACCTGGTCCTGCTCGTTCCAATACTCTCGCGCCACATGCATAAAGTGGCTGTTGGCCAGGTGGAAATTGCGCCTGATCTGCCGATCGCCATCGTAGTATAATAATCCCAAGCGGAAAGTGGCGTCCATGTTGCCAGTGCGACTAAGCAGGTCGAGGTACTCAAGCATGTTGTCGTCCCCTTCGGCCTGACGTCGTCGGTTTCGGCCATAGAACGCCTGGTGCCCCTGCGAGTAGTAGCTTGCCCCAT
Organism: Erythroxylum anguifugum; assembly: GCA_027478595.1. NCBI lineage: Eukaryota > Viridiplantae > Streptophyta > Magnoliopsida > Malpighiales > Erythroxylaceae > Erythroxylum > Erythroxylum anguifugum. Next base: position 53,275 of record JANIPN010011365.1, read on the forward strand.
CTCCGTACACGCCGCCGGCATCTTCGGCCAGGACGTAAAGATCTCTCGGCAGCACCTGTCCTCCGGGAGGGCCGGACCGTGAGAAGGCCACGGCCTTGTCGGCGACACGCTTGTAAAATTCCGTCGCCACATCGCAGTCCTTTCGCGTCCCGATGCCTGCCTGAGCGCGAAAGCCGAGGGTCATCTCGGATCTAGTGTTGCCTTGCTGTGCAGCAAATGTGTGGTACAGCTGCGCCTTGGCCTGGTCCCGCTCGACTGCATTACCAAGCCCGGTGGCATAGAAGAAGCCCAGCATGCTCTGGGCCGTGGCATTTCCGTTGAGGTCTGCGAGCTGCTGGTACCTCTTGAAGGCCTGCTTGTAATTTCGAGGATGTGTGTAGTTGCCCCAGAAGTTCAGCTCTGCCAGCAGGAAGATGGCATCCGGGTTTTCCTTCAGCCTGGCAACGTCATGAAGCGTCTTCACTGCAGAAGCTAGCGGCTTGCCGAGCTCCGTCGGCGCAGGCTCCTCCACCGTGTTCAATGTGTTGTGTTTTGGGCCGTTCATGAACAACAGCACGAACGCCTCCTTGGCGTAGTATGCTGTAGCTCCCACTATGCCCGCCTTCTTGTCAATCTTGACCACCTTGTTGGATACAGTGATGGACCGAAGCTGCCTGAGCGCATCTTGCACCTGAGCAGAGCCGTTGTCGCCATCGGCGGAGTTTGGGCTTGGTGATGCCTGCACGATCGGTTTCTGTTTCCCAGTATCAGGTCGGCCCCTCCTTTCCAAGCTCTTGCCCGGGAGCAGCCTCCCCCATGATAAGCAGTGAGACGTGACTGAGAACAACAACAGAGCTGCGAGCGAAAAGCGTCAGTGATGTCAGCACAAACTAGGCACGAGACAAGGCTTACCGAGGATGCCACGCCATAGGGCGCGGCTACCATAGACAAGATTCATCGGAGAAGGCAAAGGTGTACATGCACTGGTTCACACTGACGTTGCATGACGTCCTATAGTGGTAGGAGGGAAGGAAAGCAAAATGTCGAATCGTGAGTTTGACTAGTGCAACAGTGAACATGCTACGTATCCCGCCACGGGTGATTACTACGCACTGCGGACAGCTGCCAGTGGGTGACGGACTCCACCACTATTCCGACGGTCCTGACGCCAAGAACTTTCGGCGGCAGATCTCCGATTGTGAAGGTAAAATAGCATTGTGGGAAGAGGTTACAAGTCACAAGCCCGAATATGGTGATCTGAATTTCTCTCAACACAGATCTTCATCAGATCAAAGAGTGATAGTCTTCAGCTGAGTGCAACGAATGTACCTACAGTTTATGAGAATTTCAAAGTCAAATCTCTTGTCATCAAGAATGGATAGCTCGTTGCTTTCAAGTTGCTACACACAAATACGCATCACAACCTGATCAGCGCTGTGAGAGCCATCGGGTTAGAACTAATTGAAATGATGATCCTTCACTGAGAAGACTAGCAAGAAGTTACGAACATGCTGACCAGGTATCATGCAAAACCTCTGTGCTCCAGCCATGGGGTGAGACTTTTCCCGCTCCTTTTCGTGATATAATTTAATTTCGAAGTAGTGACTGAGGGCTGTGTTCGATGCCGGTTCGCTGCACATTAAAGCTGACTGGCGTTACACACGTCGAGTTCACTAGATAAGATACATCTGGTAACCAAGTCATCTTCTGAGACGGCTTGTGGATACGGTTAGTGAGCTTTCTCCGCCGCTTCCATTCAAGGTTGCTCGCGTGTTATACTGCGCGATAAGAGCCGTCAGCAGATAACAGGTGAGCCAGGCTCAGATCGCCTCAAGCATCGTGTTAGCCACAGCGTCACCGTGCATCCACGTTGTCTGTGCTCTGGCGGGGATGATCCAATAGTTTAAGAAATGAATACACCACACCTTTCAAATTAAGCAAGTCAGCAGATCTTGGGATCTTGGTGCAACTTGTATCTAAACTACAACTCATCATGCCGACCCATGCCATTCTTCACAAACTTGAGCCTGAAGCTCTTGTAAATGAAAAAAAAGATGGAAAAAAAGTAAAGATTGGTGCCCGTCTCCACCAGAGTAATCGGAATCGAATTGTACCCATCAGCAAGCAGGTCACTGTCCTCCGAGGATTTCAGAAAGCCCGCTGCGTCAACAGCACGCTGCGTATTGCACTTAAGTGTTTCACCCCAGCTCCGCAGAGCTGAGGCCACCATCTTTGCAACGGCTCTCCCATAGGAGCACCACGGACGCCAGGAGGTGCCTTTACCTAATCTGCATACTGTCAGGCCCTAGAGCAAGCAGAGCGAGATGTCGGGACCGCGCTACCTAACAAAGGCAAACCAGGTGACCTGAATTTCTGTTGCCAATTGCGCACGCTGCCGCGTGGGGCCCTCACGGACCGAGCACCTCCACCCAAAAGCGGAGGTGGAAAAAATTGTTAAAGATTACTCCGAATTTCTCATTTGCATTTTGTGAAGCCTGGAAAGAGCCTGCAAGCAGGTGATTCCTGTGTGGCAGCAAAGAAACGCAGCGTTGGTGGGGACGGGCATGGGAGGAAGAGAAGGAAGAAAAGGTTGAAAGCTCAGAAGGATGGAATTCGTTTATGAGGGCGATTGTGAGTCACGTGTCAAATGCGGGATCACTGTCGACGCGTCTTTTGCCACACACACCTAATCCAGCTGAATTGAATGAGTCACCTTCACCTAAATCATAAGTGGTAACAGCGCTAGGTGAGGCGCGTGGAATGGAAGGCAGCAGGTGGCAGGCGCGACCGGGGTGTCGACTGCGGCGCTCCAGACCTGTCACCTTGTTTGTCGTGCAAAGCCACTAGTACCTGAGGACTGCTGAGTGCTCTATTCGTGGGAAGAAGTCGATGGCATGATTTGCAGCGTTAGCTGATGACGGGGGGTGTGTGCTGCAGGAGAGATCAGCGCAGAAATTTCGCAGCCAGAAAACTCATAGTCCAAAGGTTGTATTTGCCATTGCCAATGGGCGTTTTTTTCGATCCCTGGCGGATCAAGGTCGGACGAGTTTTGACTCTGGTGCCACGCCTGCAGCTGATCAAACAGCCGCTTGCTTACTAATACTGGTACTGCTGGTGTACAGATTGGCTAGTGATAGTTCTTGGGTACCGTGCGGCTGCGGGTGGGGGTCTCGATGAGATTCTGATGATCCATGCCGTGTGTCACGGCAGAAGACCACCCGCCAGGACTCCCTCTACTTTGCTCGAACAGATTTGGGCTCCTTCTCACGGAATACGCCCGGAACTTTATTCGATGAGATAGGAGCCATTGTTCTTTAGGGTCTCTTCTCACGCTGGAAGGGCGCGGTTTTGGCTGTCTGCCACTGCGACGATCACGGCACTGTGTTGCCGGCCATGACGACATATGTTGTCGAGCTGACCGAAGATGGCGACCACCAGCTGCGAAGCTTTATTACGGTGGTATGAGCATACAGACGTGTGGGAAAAAAAATGGATTTAATAGATGTTGCCATGCCGATACCTTCTCTTTGGCTTCGACTGGTCTGTAACAGTTGTCAGTCTCACCAAGACAGGACACAGCGAGTTGTATCCTTCCTACTCTGCTTGCCCATCATAATTTTTAAGCTTTGAGCATTTTTTCTGTGTAGTAGCAGTAGAGGCTTTTCAGTTCGCTACCTGAGAAAAATTCAGACGTGTTTGACAACGCCCTTCAAACACTCTTCTTGATCTTTGACCTCATCTCCCGTACATTCTTCTTCCCTATTCCACCACAATCATGCAGTCATATCGGCAATATCACAAGTATGCCAAGGCAGTCGAGGAACAGTACGAACGCGACAAGCTCAAGTATGCCGCCAAATTCACGAATCGACCGGTTCGGAGCAACAGACAGCCAACGCCCACGGCTCCCTCCCCCGGCTCACAAGCCATCACAGCTGCGCTCGATGGAGCAGGAGGACGCGGTGAAGCACCCCATGATGAAACAGAGAAGGATCTTGAGCTTGCCGCATCAAGACTATCGGCAAGGCCGTCGCATACTGCGTCAAGGCCACCACCCAAGGATGTAGGCAGGGAGGGTGATGCGAGAGATGGTAAAAAGGAGGAAGAGCACAACGGAAACGACGGCGATGACGACGGTGACGACGATGACGACGAGTTGACTGACACGGAATCCGAGAGCAGCGATACTGAGGAAGAGTCAGCATCATACCGCGACACTCGTGCTACCTTGTCTCGCATGAACACCCAACAAAGTGCAGGTGTAGAGCTGGGCAGGATCATGACGGGAATACAGGTTCGAAGACGGGCGACGAAAGAAGGGGGAGAAGGCCAGGTTTTCGTCGTCGATTTCGAGGGTGAGAACGACCCTCTCAACCCTCACAACTGGTCCTATCTCACTCGTTGGGGAGCCACGCTGAACGTGGCGGCTGTCGGCTGGATCGTGGGTTTCGCTTCTTCGGTGGACAGTGGCGCGTTGAAGGAGGCGGGCGCAGACTTTGGCGTCTCGGACGTTGTCGAGTCTCTTGCAACTGGAATTTTCCTGATCGGCTTCGGTGCAGGCGCGCTCTCGGCTGGACCTCTATCGGAAGAGCTCGGACGAAATCCGGTGTACATCGGTACTCTTGCCTTGTACTGCATCTTCATCATGGCCAGCGGGCTAGCGCCGAACATTGGTGCTCAGCTGGCATTCCGCTTCCTGGCAGGCTGGTTTGGAGCGACCCCCTTGGCTTGTGCCGGTGGCAGCCTGAGCGACCTTTGGACCTCGACAGAGCGCGTCTTTACCTTTCCTCTCTTCGCGAATGCCGCATTCATGGGGCCCATCATAGGTGAGCTACGGGATTTCTTGGAAAGATGCGGCGATATATGCTAACTATTGTTTCCAGGACCCGTGGTCGGTAGCTTCATTGGCCAGTCTGATCTATCGTGGCGATGGTGCGAATGGGTCACACTGATCGTCAGCGGTGCGATACTGGCAAGCGTCGTCCTCTTCCAGCCTGAAACGTACCCACCTATTCTGCTCAAATGGCGTGCCAAGCACCTGCGAGAGATAACTGGTGACGACCGTTTCCGTGCCGCAGTGGAGATCAGGAAGGAGTCGTTTGGTCGTCGGCTGAGAAGGGCACTCTACCGTCCCTTCCTCCTGCTCATACAGGAGCCGATCGTGATGCTGTTCGGCCTCTACCTGACAGTGATCTACATCATCCTGTTCACGTTCCTCGACGGCTACACGTACATCTTCGGCGACACGTACGGCTTCTCACAGGGCATCACCGGACTCTGCTTCCTGGGCATTGCCGTTGGCTTGTGCCTGGCCAGCCCACTCATCTACCCAATCTACCAGCATTACAAGAGGGGCATCGTCCAGGCTGAGAAGGAGGGCAAGCAGGGACTCGAGCCGGAGCAGAGGCTGTGGTTTGCCATGCTCGGCGCTCCAGCAGTGCCCATCAGTATGTTCTGGATGGGCTGGACCGCGTTCCCCACGGTCAGCTTCTGGAGCCCTCTGATAGCCAGCGTCGTGTTTGGCTACGGCATTCTGTGCATCTTCATCAGCTGCTACCAGTACCTGATCGACAGCTACACCATCTATGCTGCCAGTGCTCTGGCAAGCGTCACAGTTGTGAGTTTTCCCCCAACTTTCAATATCCTTCCTCGTGGATGCGCATCTTGCTGACTTGACCGCAATAGATTCGTTACGTGGCAGCCGGTGGCATGGTCGTGGTCGGTGTCCCAATGTACACCAATCTGGGCGTTCATTGGACGACAACCATCTTGGGTTGCATAAGTGCAATCATCACGCCAGTGCCATACCTTTTCTACTTCTACGGCCACAAGATCAGGGGACTGTCAAAATTTGCGCGACGTTAAAAGAGTCCTCCAAGGGACTTCACTGGGTTGTCTATTTGTTTCATGATTTATGGGCTCTTCGATTGAAGTGAAGCGACTGTGCTTGCCCATACTTTTCTCGATTTTTTATCATACCCCAATCCCAGGATTCTGCGCTAAGGACGAGGATGGAATGATGTGACTGATGCGAAATGTGCTGTGGTGAAATATGGTTATAACGATATGATTTAATTCATCCTAGCTGTGTTCCTTATTGATTGGACATGCTTCAAAGGCTATCTCAGCAGAGGTATCCGGGAGATTTTGAAATGAAAGCATTTAAATATAAGAGATTTCACGTTGGCATGTCATTCAAGTCTACTCTTGTAGACATTCCCAAGTGATTCCCTGTCGCCTCAACCCAGGCAGGCCTGCTCCTACTGTTGGCACTCCTTGCTCTTTCTCCAGCGATGTTCTCCAAACACGCTGCATCACAGCTCCGCGGATAGTCCCGCTCCACGCAGGGCACTCACGCCAACCATGAATGCATTAGGCACTTCATGCAGCCAACCCATGTAGCAGAAAATAACGTCCTCTCGTCGTTGAACGACCCATCTTATCCCGCAGCCGCACACACCTGCACATGCACATGCACATGCATATGCATACACACAGTCAATGTTCCACAACCAGCATCCAACAACCCATACCTGGGGGATATGCCGATGCCGATGCCCAGCTGATAGGCATCAGCAAGCATGGGTAAAGCCTATCTGTGCCGCCCCGCGCGCGGGACCCTGCAAACGTGCAAAGCGCGTTGCCTCATCGTATACGCTGACGAGTGAAGGCACAGCAGACATATACTAGAGGTATCAAAATGACGGGTGTGGTTTGGCTCGTGAGCTGGAAAAAGAAACAACCGACGTGGTGGGAGAGTTAGTTGGACTGCTTGTTGTGCAAAGCTGAGAGTTCTAAATTGCTTCTATCGGCAGAATGTTGGAATAATGGGAGGTATACTGTAAGCGTTGGAGCATGTCGGTTTGGCAGTTTTAGGCTGGAGAGGCAAAAAAGGGGTTGTTGGCATTTGCCAAGAGGAGACGCTGGTGGCTGCTTATACATGCTGCAGTCACCCGCACACCCCGGTTTGTGCGGCGACAACGAAAGGTGGTGCGGCGGTTAGAGGGTACACGCATGCGTGCTACGTGGAAGAACTGGTACTGCTAGTGCCAACAGCGAGCATCATGGACTGAGCGTGAGGATAAGCCTACCAATTGAGGGTTAATAGACGTGTAAATCGGAGCTGGCGTCGTACTGCTGCTGCAAGGAAAGAGTTCTTACATCTTCCTGAGGTTGCTATATCGTTGACTCCGTGAGTGACAGGATTTACATGGGCGTGGTTGCAAGGGTGAAAGGTAATCACTACGCGCTGTTTGGTATAGGGCAAGCTGTCGACGCCTGAAGATGATGCTGCTTGCAATGGATATAAGAGGCTTTTGCTCGTAAAGTTGTATGTACTGGCTCAATTTGGACTGTGATCCCGTATTGCTTGACTCTATCGTGGTTATTGATGCTCCCATGATCCAAGGCACCCATGCATCTACATTTTGGGCGAAGCGTGCTGGTAGCTGGAGCGCGTTGGTCGCGCGGTTCAAGTTGTTCGTACACGCGTGTGGCGTTGGCTTCTTTCCTGGATTTGGGTGCCTGTCCAGCGGTTGGTGCAACTGTGCGACGGCTGGGCACTGGCAGGCAGGTACCGCGCCAACTAAATGGAGCCTCCCCAGCGCGGGTCAGCCACCGAGTTCCCACTGGCGGGTAACAGGAGGCAGGCACTTGGTGAGTGGCTGGAAGTCAGTAGTTTGGACACTTGTGCCAGACACAACACGTTATTTCCGTCGCGTTCTCTCTCTCTCTCTCTCTACCTGAACATGAGATAACATGCTGCTCAATCTGATCCTATGACAGACAAAAGCTAAAGTGGCAATTTCGCAAAAATGTCCAGTACAACTTGATGTCTCAGGAGATGCGAGAGCATCCAACTACATGTGAGACTCTCGGCAGGGGCTGGCCAAAGTACTAGGGCAGTTTCAGTTGACAAGAGGGAGGGGAGACTGAGAAACGGAGAAGGAAGGAAAATAGGGGCATGTTCAGATTCGGCGGGGAGTTGGGACAGTGACCAATCAGCGGGTTGCATTTGACTGGCCCTATTCAGGAACAGGGGATGGCCACTTCCGTCAAGCACCAGAACAATCTCAAGTGCTTCTCTCACTTCGAGCTTTTATCCTCGCCGTTTTCTTTTTAGAAATTGATTCTTGGATTGACACTAAGAAGTTGGCTATGCTCGTGTTTCCGGCACAGCAGCAGCAGTATTGCCCATTCATACCAGCATAGAATCATCGACGCCGCAATCTGCAGTTTGGTAGCATTTGAATAGTTCGTGGTGTCGGTTTCTTGTCAGCAGCAGCAGCACGTCTGTCATGAAACGGCAATAACGGAGCTTCGAGTCCCCGGGGGGGTTAGGTGAAAAGTCCGTCTCTGAACAGTAGAGACGAGAAGCGCGAAGCGGCTGGATTTAGCGGACTGACGACGCCGAGAGACGCTCAAATTAGGGGGTCGACCCGCTATCACTACCTGCCTACAGCGAGGGCAGCAGTCGAGCTTTCATTTGACACGGCTGCGATCTCACGATGTTGCCAGCCATCTTCTGTCTGCTGGTTGGACGCTCTGCTCGTAGCCTTTTCCCAGTCCGTTGTGTCAGTCATGCTAGTCTGAACGCTATCGTGATATGCCCGGAGGATCCGCTAGGCAAAGTAGACTCGCTTGCTGGGATCTTTTCTGGGTGGCCTCCGCTGCTGCCAAAGAACGGGATTTTTCTGCTGTGCGGTACGGTACATCCGTTTGGCTGCGACTGTGGCTGGTGAGTTACAGTGCTGGTTATGGGTGGGAAGGTGTGTACGTGCCTCCGTGACCGCAACGAGTTAGCGGGTTCTCCTTTCCTGCTCCTCTGTATGAAGCCGGGTATAGGTACCGTGCACACTTTCTCCTGCCTCTTACTGTACGAACCACGCTGTCCACCGGTATAGGTTGTGGGTGTGGGTACTACGCATGCTTCACTGCCAGATTTTTGCCTGGCAGACCCATCATTTTGCAGCCGCCGTCGCTGTAACGGAGTAGTAGAGCCTTCCCATCATCCCCCGTAATTCTACATCCTTCGTCCTACAATATCGTGCTGGCCTTTGTTCAGTAGCACGCGGCAATTGCAGTTTTATTTCCACCGAGACTGCATCAACTGCTGCTGCTCCCTCTCACCCTGCGGTCGAGCGGGCTCAGCATCACGACACCTCACCATCGTCTTTCACAGTTTCTGTCTTCAGGAGCATTGTTGAAAGATTTCTTTTGACCGGTGGAGCCGCCGCCGCAGCCTAGCGTCGCACTCCTGGACTAGACCAAGAGATCGACAATCACCACGAGGTGACACCTGCAATCTCTCACTCTCCTCCTACACTTCGCCAGCCTCTCTCCGCCTTTTGCTGCGACGGTTCACACGCACACACACACACACACACACACAGCCCCTTACACACCTACACCATACACTGGCGGCAAGCACGACACAGTCTTTTCGTCCACGACCTTTAACGACAACGGTTTCTGATATTACTCTCGCGCAAAGGCGTTCAAGTGGCTGTCTGAGCGCTTAAACGACAAAACTCCCACCCCCTTCAGAAGGAGAAAAGGGTCCGAAAAATTGACAGGAAGGAACATATACGCATAAACGGTCTTTGAGCGGCGTGCGCTGACGAAGCTGGCGCACCACGATCTCACCTCGTTGCTCTGCAGACCTCTCCGTCTGCTATGACCACAACCGGCCCGCCTTCTCCAGCCTCGTTCGCCGGCAGCGACTGGGGTAGCGGGCCTCGCGGAGGAGGAAACCCGCCTCCAAAGAACGGTCCTCCCGGTCCCTCAGGCTACGGCGGAGGCGGTGGTGGCCGCGCAAATCTCCCGACCCCACCAGTCTCTGGCTCGTCAAATGGCAGCATGATGAACGCGAGCGGCCCTCCACCTCCCGGGCCAGGGGGCCCATACGGTCCCATGGGCGGCCCGCCTCCGAGGCCCGACTCGAGAGGTCCTGGCGCGCCTCGCGGCGGCGGTCCTCCCGGTCATCCCAGCCCTCCCCAATCGCTCGGTCGGCTGAGCACGAGCTCCAACCTCTCCACACGCGACCCTGAGGCTGCGAGGAGAAGGCAGATGATGATGGAGGAAGGTCTGTTCCAGCATTACAACGTCCTCCGACACTACCTCGCCAGCGACCTCAAGAGGGAGGCCGAGGGAAGGAGCAAGAACGCGCGAGACAAGCTGTTGCGACTCTCCCCCATCCAGTTTCACGAACTGAGTACAGATATCTTCGATGAGCTGCGAAGACGACAAAACCAGCACCGCGCACCACCCGGAACGCCCAACCACCTCATTCCTAGGGAGAATTTCCACCCAAAACGCAACCAGGCGAGACAGAAACTCAGCACGTTACCAGAAGGGCGATTTCGTGACCTCGCCAAGGATGTTTTCTTCGAGCTCGAGCGACGATTTCCTAGATTCACTGGCCGACCTCCCAACAGCATGAGTCCCAACGGCATGGGACCCAATGGCATGGGACCTCCCAGCCGGACTGGTACGCCCATGGGCTTCCGTGGCCACACGCCCAGACAAGACTCGATGGCTGGTTCGGTAACTAGCCCGGACGGGTTCGCGGCGCAAAAGAGCACGCAGAGCAACACAATCGTGCCCAACAAGAGCTACCTGGTTGAGGATGATGACGACGGCGACATGGATAGCATCTATGGCGGCAAGCGAGACACGACAAAAAGCGTTGCTGGTGGTAAAGTGGTCGCAGAGTTCCAGTCTAAGATTGAAGATCTGGAGGGCAAGGTTGAAACTCTTGAGGCCCAGATTAAAGAGAAGGATGAAGAGATTGAACGGCAAAAATCTGAAGGCGTGGTGAGTACCCCTGAAGAGGTGACTTGGGACAAGACCTTACTGACCTGTCAAAAGCCATCTGAGGAGGCCGAGGAGCTCAAGCGATCGCTCGAGGAGAAGCTTGGTGGCGCGCAGGCACTCAACCGCGAATTGCAGGAAGAGATTGACAACTTGCGAGCCGAGCAAGAGCGAGCACAGGAGCAGGTCGCGGAGCTGAGCCAACAACAGAGCGAGACTGTGACCCTCCGATCGCAGCACGAGAGCCTGCTCAGCAACCACACAGACCTTAGGGAGGCGCATGATGATCTACAGAAACAGCACGACAGCTTACAGCGGCAGCTAAACGAGAGCAGTGGCGGAGGCGAGTGGCGTGTCAGGTGTGAGGACCTTGAAGGGGAGAACAGCCAGCTGCGAAACAGCGTGCAGGAGCAACAGCGGATCACCACCGAGGTCAAGACCGAGGCTGCAGGATACCTGGCTGAGATGAAAGCCATCGTCAATCAGAATGATCAGAGCTTCAAGCGTGAGGAGAAGCTCAACCAGCGCAACTCGCAGCTGGAGAAGGAGATTCAGGAGTGGAAGGACCGCTACGCGCGGACAAAGGCGCAGCTGAGGACAACCAAGACGGCATCACTCGGCCTTGATACTGAGCAACAGCCGACAATCAGCCAGGCGATGCGGGCTCCTAGTGGACTAATCAAGGACACTGACATCACCAGTTTCCAAGTCAGCATCGACGATGCGCTGAAGACTGCCCGCTCAGGCGAATCGCCGGAGCTGCTGGAGAAGGTCAAGGACGTCGTCGCAGCGGTACGGCCAATGGTCAGGGCGAGTGCTAACGTGACGGACGCGAAGGCAGTAAGGGCTCGCAACAAGCTCACAGCCACCATCAACAACTTCATCACTGCCGGCAAGAACTTTGCTCAGTCCGGTGGCATCTCGCCGGTTTCATTGGTCGACGCCGCGGCGTCCCATCTGTCTACGGCTATCGTCGAGCTCTCTGCGATAGTAAAGATCAGCCCAGGCGAGGCTGGCGACATGGGAGAGGATGTGTCTGCTCCCAGCCTCCAACCCGCACCTCTCCAGCCAGCACCTCTACAGCCAGCCCCTCTTCGAGTGCAGCAGCAACAGCAGCAGCAGCAGCAATCACCGCCTGCACAAGTACAGCAGCAGCAACAGCAGGAATATGATGCATCGCCGTACGATGACTACGCCGACGATGACGAGGTCGACGATGACGACGACGACGACCCAACGGCTGGTTACTACGGCGAAACTCCTGTCAACGGCACCCCGATCAACGAGGCACCGATCGAGCCTGCAGGCGAGCTGCTTCCGAGCACAACATACCAGCTGCCAAGCACAACATATCAGCCTCAGGCGACACCGGCACGCAAGCCAGTCGGCAGTGCGGCAAAGGCGCAGCAAAGCAACGGACACCGGGCCGAGCCAGACCTGAACGAGCTCAAGCACTTCCTCGACGAGCAGACATCAGCCCTCATCACCTCGATTCAATTCCTGGTCACGTCGATCCGACAGCCGGCGCCGGCACATGAGGTGCGCGAGAGGCTAGCGACCATCACGTCGACAGGGGGAGGCATTCTGCAGCGCTGCTCCGACGCTGTGCAGGGCAGCAGCAACGCCGCGCTTGGCAGCGAAGCGGCCCCGTTGCTGAACACGCTCCAGCAGAGCTTTTCGAGACTCCAAGCCAAGGAGTCTGAAGGCCACAGCGTGGAAGAGGGTGCACCAGAGTGGAAGAAGTGGTGCCAGAGCGTGCCGCCAATCGCGTTTGAAATGGCGAGGAACGTGAAGGACTTGGGTGGCAAGGTCCGGGCCGCCACATCTGGCGATGCCGAGGACTTTAGCTGAAACGGGCCAGTACGCAAAGATGGAACCACTTGTGGTAACTGAACAGCCACTGGGGCATAATCTCGCCGAAAGTGGCCTATAGCGATCCCGACGCCATCATTCTCAAAGCAGCAAGAGCGGTTCCCATGGCCGGACATTTCCAACAAAAAGGGGGAGCATATCCACATCCGTGTTTGAGCACATGACTTCTTTATACAAGAGATGGACAGATTGGCTTTCATTTTAGCGAGGACGTTGACGGTCAACCGGCGCAAAAACTTAGACAGGATGCATTCATTCACTGCTGTACGGATGCCAGACAGAGGCTAGAAAAATTTCCCCGTCTCTTGGGATGAAAGACGACGGGTTGTGAGAAGGCAGCGGAGGAGCCTCCTCACGGACGAATGAAGGAACGAGCGAGCGAGCGAGCGAACATGTTTTGATTCTGTATCACGAGCGAAGAGAGGAAGAAGGAGAAAAGAAAAGTTGAGGGCGAAACGCCTGATGTCGACATGAGCACGACGTGCACCTGAAGAAGAAGTGGCAGTAACAGCAGCAGCAGCAGCAGCAGCATCAGCAGCCGCGTCGAGGCGGTCTGCCCACCTTTTCGCTTCGCTTCTACACCTTTTTACATTCTTGATTTTAATTTTTTTTCTCTCTCTCTCACTTTCATCGTTGTTAGGTACCGCCGCCGTCGTCGGTGGTGGTGGTGAAAAGGGCCGGCAGACGGCGACTTGTATGAATATATACCTATGTGTTTTGGCTGGTGAATTGGCTGTCTTGATTGGGAGTGCACTGTGTGTGAATCTTCGTGATTATGCTTCTAGGGCCTGAATAGTAGACTACGGCATCTGCGTAGGGAAAGTCTTGAACTGGTCTGTACCGTCTCGGTGTTCTTTCAGAAACTCGTGAGCATAGTTGTGGAGGTACTTGAGATGGTATCGTGCAGTATCATTCAGCAGCAGATAGCAACTGATACGGGATGGTGTTGATAATGCAATTCCTCACTTGGTCCCACACTCAGCGATTCTAGACCGTGGCTTGGAGGGAATGACATCGTCTCAGACATGGTTCAGTCGTATACACTTAATGCTGTGGGCATGATATTTCCCCAAGAGATCGAAATTGATAGATAATAGTAGAGGAACGGGCCAACTCGATGAGTCACGAAGATGAGTAGCTTTCGTCTCAGAGCTGTGTTGCCTCTATGGGCCAAATTCAGCCAAAGCCAGCAGCAAGCCACGTGATTGAATTCAGGATCAGATGAACAAAGCTGATCTCTGTCACGGCAGGTCATCCATTCAGTGCCCTGGTAGCGCTGCGGCTCAGCCTTTTTTTTTACTGCATTCGAGCCTCGGCTCCGGCGGCAGAACAATTTGATGACAACCAACCAAGACGGCACTATACACCACATCCCATAAGAACCATGCCACCATCATCACTCACACAATTGAATTCCCAATCAAGGCCCACACACCACCTTATCTTTCTGAAACATTGAATAGCGGATATAGCTGGACTTACCAGGCTGCATGCAGCCCAGGCTGGCACAATCCCTGTCACCATATCCACCACCATTCATCATTTCCTTTTGAGGCTTTGGCAGGATCTTCAGGCCCAGCTGTCCCTATCTATATATACTTTGTGTGCTTCCCCACACTTTTGCGTTCTTCAGGTGACGCCATCCACACACACCCACATACACATTAACTCCGCCTCGCCGAATTCTCATCAGGTTTTATACTGCGAGCGCTGATTGATGCATCGCTCACTGGTCAGGATACCTCGCCTGATCAATCATCCCGCGTCGCTTACGGCTCGTCAGAACTCGACTGTGGCTCGTGTATCATTGGCGATAGAACGACTCTCAGCCCGTCAGCCGTTTGTGTCAAAGATCACAATTTTGTCGAGACAGTCGAGAGCCATGTCATCGGCTTCGTCTTCTTCGGCTGGGAAGCGTCCTCGTGGCCCGCCTTCGGTGCCGAGGCCCAGTTCTAGGTACGCATGTTTTATGAAGACGACGTGGATATTGCATTGAGCCATGACATGCCAAAAGGTTGCGCGTTGGTCCGACTTGGGCATGAAACTTTGGATTGCGAGGAAACGCATCAATGAATCTTCATGTACTCGATCAAATCACCTGTCTTGATCATGGCCATCCCAGCTCACCGACCGTTGCTAACACACCTTCCAGCATCCTCCTCCTCTCCCCTCGGAACCAGATCCTGCTCCTTGCACGTGTCAAGACCTCCTCCTCCTTCCCTTCCGCCCACGTCTTCCCCGGTGGCAACGTCGATGTCGGCCAAGACGGGCCCCTACCTCCAGAAGAGTCGTTCGAGCGACACGAGGACAGCACGACATACCGACTGGCCGCAGTCCGCGAGTGTTTCGAAGAATCCGGACTTCTGCTAGCAAAACGGCCATCCGACGGCCGACTTCTCTCCGTGCCCGACGCCGAGCGAGAGTCAGCGCGGCGGGACATTCACAGCCAGAAGACGCGCTTCGCCGACTGGGTGGCGGCCCAGGGCGGTGAGCCGGACCTGGCTGGCCTAATGCCGTTCACTCGGTTCGTCACGCCGACCACGGTGCCTAAACGGTTCACCACGCAGATGTATGTCTACTTCCTGCCGCTGGACGCGGGCGAGCAGGGCCGGTTGAAGGGCGAGGGCGACGGCCAACAGCAGCAGGAGGTGGTGATCCCGACGCCGACGAGCGATGGTGGCGTCGAGCATACGGCGGCAAAGTTTCTCTGGCCGCAGCAGTGGCTGGACCTGGCCAAGAGGAAAGAGCTGATCATGTACCCGCCGCAAGTGTACCTGTGCAGCCTGCTGGCTCCATTCTTCCCACCTGGTGAATGGAGTGTCGATGAGGTGAGTTTTGCTTCCTATACAGCCTTTCTTGGGCCTTGATTTGGTCATGCATCCAAGCCATTTTCCTTACAGCACTTCCTACCTCCCCGCCCAATCCAAGCTGTCCCTCCTCCACACACAAACACAACCCGCATGCGAAATTCAGACAAACGCTAACCCACCTCTCTCCTTCTCTTTTGACAGCTCCAAGCTCAACGCGACAAGTGCACAGCATTCATGCAAACCAGCACTCCACCGTGGGCGGAGAAGGTCATGTCGCCCGACATGATCCTGATGTTCGACGGCGGGCTCGGCGCCATGGGGCTGACCAAGCCGGGACCGGAGCTGGCAGCGAGCGGGCGCAGCGGCGACGCCGAGAGGGTCATCCTGGCTCGCCATACCAAGGAGGGGCCGCGCGACGTGCACGTTCGCTGGCGCAAGGAGGTGATGGCCGAGTGGAGGGCGCTGCAGGATGAGAAGGAGAAAGAAGGCAAGGGAAAGCTTTGAGTAGGCGATTGAAGGAATGGGGAGAGGGATGTGTGATTAGCTGGGATGGGACGCGATGATCTGTACCGTTGGTTCTCTGAGGCCTAGAAACGTAGCTTGCATGTGTATACTGCCTGGCATTTTGGGTGCAAGAAAGGGTTAAATAAAAACGGAGTCAAGGTTTTGGTGCATGGTCTCCGGAGAATGAATGTGGATTGACCAGTGCCGAATATAGGTTTGTACGGGTGGCAAATGGTTAGTGAGAAATGAGAGTAATTTGAGTCCCAGGCCGTCACGTGTTGAGTGAGTCACAGGGAGCAGCGGTTTTTTTCTTTTTTTCCAATAACGGCAGGTGCTATGCTATTCTCTCTTGTACGGTTCGCAGTGGGTACATAGGAAGGTACATATCCTGGTGCCCTAGTAACCAAGCATCCAAGCATCCAAGCACCCAAGTACCCCGGTAACCCAGTACTCAAGCACCCAAGTACTCAAGTACCCAAGTACCTAGTACTGCTAGTATACACACACATTCAACACCACCCACACACACACACACCCACTCACTCCTCAAACCTGATCCTCCCCTCCTCAGCACTAACATCCGGATAAACATCAAACCTCCTCTGGGTATACAGGGGCACCCCCCTCCTGACCTCCTCCACCCTCCCCTCCTCCAAATCCGCATACACAATCTCCTCCGCCTCGCCCGCCTCGACCAGCACCTCGGCGTTCGGGTCGACCACCATGCTGTGGCCCCACGCATTGTACGTGGCCTCCATATCCCTCGCGGGGCTGCACAGCGCCGTGAAGACCTGGTTGTCCATGGCGCGCGCCCTGGCCTGCAGGCTCCAGTGCAGCGCGCCCGTCGTCAGGTTGAAGGCGCCCGGGTACAGCAGGAGGAAGGCGCCGCGCCGCGCCGCGATCGTGGCCAGCTCGGGGAAGCGGATGTCGTAGCAGATGGCCAGTCCGATCCGGCCGTACTCGGGCAGATCTACCACGGTGAGCTTGTTGCCTGGGGAGAGGACTTCGGACTCTTTGAATCGGATTTTGCCGGGGATGTCGATGTCGAAGAGGTGCACTTTGCGGTGCGTGGCCAGGAGCTCGCCGGTGGGCGAGAAGAGGAGGGAGGTGTTGTAGTATTTGTTTGTCGTGGTTGTTGGGTTGGGGTTATTGGTGTCGGTGATGGTGTCGGTGCTGGGGCTGGGGCTGGGGCTGGTGACGAGCTCGGGCACGCTGCCGCCTAGGACGTAGCTGCCTGTCTCTCGCGCTGCGGCGGCGAGTGCGTGGAATGAGGGCGATTGTTCGGGCGTTGGTGGCGAGGGGAGCAGGGTCTCGGCGTATTTGGGGAAGTACTGGCAGCCGTAGGGCGAGTTGAAGCATTCAGGCAGCACGATCAGCTTGGCGCCGGCGCGTGAGGCTTCGTCAATCTTGGAGCGAGCGCGACTTAGGTTGGCTGCTTTGTCGGCGCCTGGATGTAGGAGAGAGGTGCGTAGCAGATTGAGTCAGTCACGGTATATAAAGAGAATGGTTCTGAGTTGGTGGGAACATGATGCATCTTGGTTGGAATTGATGAAGATGAAGCAGAAACGTTGAAGACATTTTAACACTGGACAGATGGTAGGGACATGAACGGTGTGAAGAAGTGCTGTACATCAGCAACACCACTGTGACTCGCCAGGCTTCGAGCTGTAGCTTCGATATCGCTCTTCAATCACATGGGATAATTCATTGTTTGATATATCAGGTTGTCAAGTAGATCCACGTCATTGCTCGTAAATTTCTGAAACAAATTCATTAAACTCACCGGTCGCTAGCTGGATCAGCGCGATCCTGAGTCTCTGCTTCAAGAGTCCGGACATCTTGACAGGGTGAAGTGGAAGATGTATGTTGTGAAAACCAAAACCAGAAATACAATTATTTTGAGATGTTTGGTCTTGTGCTTAGCTCGGCGGCGATGACGGCAGGGATGGTATTGCCGCGTGGGGTCGAAGATGTATTTCGCTCAAGGCGGAAGTTAGTAGACGCATTCAAATATAAGGTCTATATCAAAGCTTTCTGTCTAAACATCCAGCACGGCATTCCGGCAAACTCTTCTCCATATATCATATCCAACGATTACCCCAACATGTACAACACTACTTTGTACTGCGCGTTCCAAAGTTATAGTGTCTACAGTGTCTTTTTGGAAGAGGTGACGCTCATCCATGCGCCATCATCTGAAAATGTTCATTCGAGGCGAACTAGCACACAAACTCATAGGTGAAGAGGTGGCGGCAGGACGGTCACGACACCAGCCTGTGAGAAATACGAAGTCGAAACCGGGTCTCACGATCAGACTACAACGAAGCACCTTCAGCGCTGATGAATAGTTAGAACTCATACATCAGAACGGTCTCTTCGAGACCGCTCAAATTGAGAAAACAGATCTGATTGCTCTTCTCCTGCTATGAGGTAGTGTTTAAATCGAGTGAGACTCGAAGCTGCCAATACGTAAAATTCATAGTAGCAGCCTTGCTGTGCAGACTCTCACTAGAGTTCAAATTGCAGCTCACAAGCGTCATGAGTGGGAATTCAAGCATCTCTTGAGACGTATCCTGGTCTTCTCTGTTATCCACAAATGCCAGCAGGTACACCTCTTCGGCCATTGTGCCCTTGCTGCGGACGATAGCTATCAAGACCGCGACGAGGGCGAGAACTTCCAATACTTGCGCTGTAGCATGAGTGTATACAGTCTCGGGTATTACACCCACAGTCGGCGTTACATGGTGCACGATTTTATACGAAAAGTGTACGACAAGTTCGCTCCTGTGCATAGAAACAGACTCAAGAGACGCCGTTGAAGCATCAGACACGCCCAAGCCACACAATGAGCTGTCATTCCCTGCATCGGCGCTCGCAATTGATGGTCATGATGGTGGAAGGGTTGTCGCAAAGTGATGCTAGCGTGGAGCCATGACTACCACAAGGACCACAATAATAACAAGAAGAAGATAATTTGAGACGTTGAGCCAGCCAGCCAGCCAGCCAGCCAGCCAGCCAGCCAGCCAGCCAGCCAGCCAGCCAGCCAGCACGTTCATCCACAAGAAAAGATAACTGGTTCCGCTCGCTCTCATCCTGCCAATGTCATCATCACTGCTGCTGCCGTCCAGCTGGATTTGTACCAGCTTGTTATGTGGGCCGCTCCACTCAGCTCCTTTCCTTCACCCAGTCTTCACTATAGCATTCCCGCTTCGCGTCTCTGATTGACAGCCAAGTCGGAGAGGTAGCAGTGGGTACATACATGCAACGTACACTCGGCTTCAACGTCGCCATCTCCATCAAGCCCTCAACCCCTCCCTCCAACAACAGCCTTTTCGCCGTGTGTACATGAACAAAGATGGCTATATTCGCGAGAATGATCCAAACCAGGACAGCGTTACTGGGTGTGTGTAGTGCTTGTTCCACCTTCTCTATTGATATGTCCTCTCATCCCAGCAATACATCTATGGCCAGTATTTCGTTCCACGATTTGTGACTAATTCCTACACGTCGTCGGTCTCAGCCCGTCCATCGCATCCACCAGCTTGAGTTTGCTGCTGGAGCTGCCGGTGCTGGCGCTGGTGCTTTTGCTTTCGTCGTCGTCGTCGTCATCGTCGTCGTCGTCGTTGGTTTCCCTGATAGTAGTCTTCTCTTGGCCAGAGCTATTCCCTGTGAGATCTGTTCATACTCCCGATTGTTGATCACTCGTCGCTCCTTGAATGTATTCAGAAGTGTCAGGTCTCTTTCAAACAAGTCACTCAATGCGTCATTTTGCAATTGTTGTTCCGACGTATTCGGTATGCCGATGGTTTTCAGAAAACCTTTCCCGGCTAGCCTTCGAAATCGATACTCGCAATGGAGGAAATCCAAATCCAACTGTTCCAGAGGCTGCTGCACGAGGCCCTTTCTCAGAGGGGAGTCGGGATCATCACAGACTCGGCAAACATCTGCCAGGAAGTTGCTTGGTCTCTGTGGCGGCAGTTCCAGATAGTCTGCTGATAGTATCTCGACAAGATGCTGTACGATCAAGATCATATTGGCCCTTAGCTGCGAATACGCGAATGGTTCCCGATAGGTTGAAGTCCACCAAGTCTTGAATCGGACGAGCTTGTCATCAGCCTCGCCGTCAGCCGTGTTGCCTTTTTGAGCGGCCAAAGCCTCTTTGACCAGGCGGCGACCCAAAGGGGTCAAGTCGCTGGCTTGCAAAATGGCTAAATGGTGGCTGGCATTCATTGTTATGAGTTGGCAAGAAACAGAGGATAAGGCGGTGATGGCAGTAGAATAAATAGCTGACGGTAGGTCGCCTGGTCCCGCCAGCAAACAAACGAAAGATGAGTGGAACTATCTATCAAAGTCACGTGACAAGAAAGTGGGGAGCAGCTAAAACGCCGCAACAGAGAAGTTCAGTGCATCGGTTAGCGCGGGAACAACGCAGGCGCCGACACTAGACGTAGACGCGCGCATCCGTTTTCTATCCCCCAACAGGGGTTTAGGGATGTATTGGAGCTGGATGGTAGTGGAGTGATTGACCCGGCAACTTTAGTATGCGCAGAGAGGAGTATTAATCATCATCATCATCATCATAAAGGAGTTCGGAAGAGTTTACAGTGCGATATCATAGAATGCGAAGTTTCTACGGTGGTCGCCGAGGAGCTAGACTACGAAGAGCAAGAGGAGGGTAAGTGTTAATGCTTTCTTGAATATTTAACTTTGAATTATAGCTATCTGCGATGTTTCAAAGCTCCCCGGACACTTGCAATTTCGTGAAAGGCTTTTTCTGGGCCAGTCCCTATACAATCTCTTCAAGCTGACCGAGTGGAGCACCCTGCCCTCGCAAGAAGCGAACCGCGTCATGGACACCCGCAGCTGTTGTATCTTCGTTCTGAACGCCTCGCCTCAGTTCATCTAGCTCCATAGGGTCTGCTGTTCCTTGTTGCGCGTGATGGAATTGCCGGGCGCGGCGTGCTTTGAGATATACAATAAGGCATCCGGATGCCACCGTTCCGGTGATGCCGAAGGTGATCGAGACGGCGTTATTCACAATGGATAAGACCATGCTGGTGTTTTCGATATCCATGTTGATCTGCGTCGTGTTAACTTCAATCCTGGCGTACCCGTCCGTTTCCGTTGACTCACTTGATGATGTTTGTTTGTGTTTCTAGATGGTGTTATTTTGTATCTTCGTTGTTTGTGATCTGTCTGTCGTCTCTGTGTTGTTCTCTTCGCGAAGGATAAGGACGTTGAGAACATGATAATGTCGTTGCCTCTTATATATCATGATTGCTGTGTCTTGAACATGACAAGGCAAGATTTCTAATTCGGATCTCCTCATGCACAAGCGCGTACATCGTATGTGGTGGAGGGTCCACCGCCCGGATCGTGCCTCAGTGACGTCTCGAAACGATCGATCATTGGTTGTTAACAAGACACTCGGATCCGTTTGATGCGCCTTGGGACGAGCTTGGGGGTCGGGGCTGTATCGACGCTACACAAATGTGCTGGTCTCTAGCAAGGGTAGTCAGCCCACCAATTAGACCTCATATCTTTGATGTGCGCTGAGGGCATGTTCGTGGCCACTGCTGATCGTGTAAGGCTACCTTCCCCAATCTTGTAGGTGCCTAGTGGAGAGGGCCTTCGTTTCTTGCTTACCACATTAGGGGCACAGCTTTAGCCTGGTATCGAGTATCTGTCCCTGGCTCTCCTACGCGTACCGCTCGCGTCGTGCTGGCCGCCGCTTAGCCTACAAGGCTATAGAGAACCATTCGCAATGACAGGGTTCCGAGCTGATCAGGCAAAAAGTAGCACGTACCGCTTTTGGATGGTTATAGCAGAATGGTATCACGCTATTGGCAATGATCACCGGCTCCCACACTTCCCCGTATATGTCCAGTTTGATAAGTACCCAGGTAGCTAGAATATTCTCGACAGAACTCCCTAGAAAGGTTTTAGTCGATCGGACAGGAAAGCGTGGATACGGGCTGCAGCACTGGAAGCGCCGAAGACACGTTTCACGACATTAGTATCAGCCCCTCTGATGCTCTACTCCGCTGCCAGACTGTAGCGGCGGTCGAGGAAAAGGCCACGGGTAGGTGCCGAGGGAGGTAGCAGGGACAGGCTGATTGGTGATTGCCAGTGTCCTCTGATATGGCCATTTCTGGTAGTTCCGACCGAGGCAAGGCTCAAGGCTCAAGGCTCAAGGCACCCACCAAGGCTCCAAACATTAGGTTGACTGAGAATAGGCGCCAGCCTTGTCGAGCGGCCCACGCCGAGCCATGATCGACCGACCGATAATTTGACAAGCCGTCAAGCGCACAGGCGCACACACGCTCAACCGCGCGTTAACAAGTCATTTCGCGCCCGACTCTTACGGGTGTTAAGCTCAGACCGGTAGGGAAGTTCAGCAAAGTTTGCACTGTAACGACGGTGAATAGAAATGTAGTGTCTGCATTTAGAGTTTGAGCCGCATGTAAGCTTCTTAATATCGAGAGCAGGATCCCCAAGATGGTAAGGGGCAGTCATTACGCTAAGCAGGAAGAGAAATCCAACGGTTGACGGGGCGGCCCAAACTTTTCGATCACACCAAGATGCAGCTGGCCGACGGCTCAGATGCCTGGCGAAAGAGACTCAATTTTTTAGGAAAGATGCATCTGCTCCGGAAAGTCTCAAGACACTTCTGGGCTGGACACAGCATATAGCCCCAGAGTGATAATGAGCGTATTCCTTGCACATGTTAGATTCAATGCACGAACAACTAAGCTCGAGCTTGACTAGGTGGCCGATGCTTTGCGCGGAAATCCCTCGACACAGAATCGGGCGCGAAATGGATTCTCAACAGTCATTGTAAATTTTTTTTTATTTTCATCTTTTGGGGAAAAGAGTGCTGCACGTGGCTATCAGGAGCGGTGATATAATAAATGCTGAACAGCTACTCATTGCTGGTGTTGATGTGAACGTCCCGGGAGGTAAGGGCACTGGAAGTGGGGGTAACTCGGTAAAACGATGACATGGAAGTCAGCTATTCAGGCTGTGGCAAACCGAAGGGGCGCGGTTTGCAAATACTGTATTTTTCGAAAATCTTCAGATCCCAGTTTCTCACATTGAGCGAGCTGTGATGTCTATCCAGTAAGAATCTCTGTCGCCTCCAGTAGAATGTATCTTCTGACCTGCAGCCAGCTGTCCGAGCTTTCCATATCCTGTTCGTGCCGCTGCTCATGCGACGAAAACACTACTGATCCCGCCATGTGAGAGCCCGAAAAGCCAAGCGGAGCCAAGCCTACGGCTGGAAAAACGACAGGCAAGGATGATCCCTGTCGTGGTCTCAGCCCAGACGTGGACGTTCAAACGGTCATGATGACAGGGCTGTTGGGCAGCGCCGGCACAAATTACTCAAGTTTTGACAGCCACTCTTTACCGCAACGTGTAGAGGAACGTGAACGCGAGAATGAGCAGGCTGTTGCTGTCATGAGTTTGAGCTGCTGAGTGTGTGTTCGGAGTCGAACTGGTCGCCGCAATTTCCATCTGTAAATGGAAGAAGTTGTTCCTTCAATCTTCCCTGTAGTCTCAAAAGATGAACATCGGGAGATCAAGGACAAATTTTTTATATATTTTTTTTCACTTAATCTGTGATTGGCAATTTGCAGTGTGCAATGGAGACAGTATTCTGATTCAAATGCTGATGCCATCTCTGTGTTTGGCCATCATCTACTTTGTATTCTACATGTTGGTGCTAGTACTACCCCATACTCCTACTTTTGACCATGGCTGCGAAAACGCCTTTTTGGCTCGACAAGTCATGTTGCCTCCCTCTCCGTTCAGCCACAGACGGGGAAAGCACCCAGCTGGACCTCGTTGCAGTCGCGGAAGCTCGAGTTCGGGACACCGCCGAAGTCGAGGTGGTCGCCGTCGGGTGAGCACTGCTGGAAGTGCTTGCCGCCTGCAGGCGACTGGCAGGTGAGTGAGAGGTAGCCTTCGGGCTTGAGGCCGGAGCCGAGCTTGCAGCTCAGGAGGTTCTTGTTGGTGAGGTCGTCGGTGAAGTAGGAGGGCTCGTAGCATCCGTAGCAGCCGGATGCTATGTTCTCCAGCGCTTGCGTGCCGTCTGCGAAGAACAGAGTGCCGGTAGAGTTCATAGTGTACAGGTCGGGCTGGCCGCCCTGCTGAAGGCGCGGGTAATTGTAGCCGTTGGCCACTGCACCCTTGTTGTAGTTGGTGATGACCTTCATGCTGAACGTTGGCGTCGCCTTGACCGTTGTGTAGGTGGTCGCCGTCACCGTCAGCTGCGGCAGCGTCGTCTTTGCCGTCTTAGCGCCCAGACAGCTGCTGCAGGCGGCCGAGTAGCCGGCTGCGTCGCAGCTCCCAGCCGCATACGATGGCACCGAGTTGGGCGTCGCCGTCACCGGGCATGCGCTCGATGTCGGGGACGCGCTCGAGATCTGTGGCGCCGGGCAGCCGATGGTCGAGGTCACGGTGACTGTCGACTTGACCGTCCTAAAGAAGCATTCACGTTAGCTCTTGTCACAGCTTTCCAGGGTTGGAAGAACATTTCCCTCGCCAGAAGGTTTCCGGCAAAGTGAACAAATAAATAGGCAACTCACTTTGCGCACGGTGTCACCGTGGTCCGCAGGAAGGACGAACAGTCAGTCTTCGCCATGGCCGTCTGCTTGGCTAGAGCAGCAGCGCAAGAGTTGGTTGCGCAGCCTGAGCTCGAGGTCGCCGCCCTCTCGACGAGCTGGGGCAAGGCCATGCCGGTGGAGACCAGCATGGCCATGGCCAGAGTGTTGACAAGGCTCGAATGCATCTTTGAATCGGGTCGAGAATGGCACGTGAAGTCAGGGGGCTGCTCTGAGGATTTGAGATGGGAATGATGCGTCGAAGGGCTTCCACTGATCTGCTCGATGAGGATATGCACAGAACTGTGGGTGAGACCGTTGTCTTAAATATTCCGGATCTGAGACGAGAGGTGTCCGGCCCTGCACACATTCCCAAACACTTTTTCTTCCTCGTATCTCATACTCACAAAGAAAACGATTCAACAGAATCTAGATTGCCCTAACGCAGTCGTTTAGCGCGGTAAAACATGGTGTGTGCGTGAGCGCCATGTGCTTCCAAGACCGCCACCTTCTCTCCACAATCATGCTGTAACCGTGCTGGCGGCCTATCCGCGCGACCTCAGCTGTCGAGCACCGGGGTAGGTGGGTGCGGATAGTTGCGCAGGTGGCCGTCAAGATCCGATGAGCCATTCACTGTATGAATGCTCCCCCATCCTGGCCAAGTAAAGGCCAGTCTGCGGTTTGCGAATGACGAGGCAAAAGCTGCAGTGGCAAGAGCCCAAAAATTGATTATCTGGTTCAGCAAGTAGAGAGCAAGGCATTGGAAACGGCTGCCACAAGGCACCAAGGTGGAAAGAAAGAGCCTGCTGCTGGGAAGCGAGCAGCGCGTGGGGATACAGGGCCGGGTCAGCAGAGGCATTCAAACTTTTGACTAAAAGCAACAGGTACAAGCTCATGCTCAAACTCAGGCTCAGGCTCAGGCACAGGCATGTACACTTGTTCGCGAAGCACCGACCGTGGAGGGAAGAACATCTAGCCGAGATCCAGCAGGGCCTGGTGGCGCATCATGGCTCGTTTGCACTGGTTCTTTTCCGAGCCCGCGGCTTAGCCTGGTCGGAAGCAGTATGCGAGCTGAGATCCGGCGCATCGGGTCATGCTGGGTGGCTTGATGAGTTGTATGTTCTGCTGAACTGAGAGTTTGGTAGCGGTGGGGTTAAGCTTCAGGGCCTGCATTTCGACGCGAGTCTAGGCACAGAGCCGCTGGCTTGGACGAATCAAAGCCTCGGACTTGGAAGGTCTTTGGCTGAAACGGCCGGAATGGAGCCGCGAATTAGTAGAGAAAAAACAGCAGGAGGAGATATATGGCAAGATGAATCATCCTGAGACGAGAGAGAAGGGGAATAATTGGGCGAAGTGAGAAAAAGGAAGGCAGAAAAGAAACGGTTGACCAGATCGACCACTGGCTCTGGTGGCCCCTGCCACAGAGAAGGACCAAATCCCTGGTACTACTATTACTAGCAGTAGAAGCGCTTCCCCTCCGAGTCCACGCCCTTCACAGAGCATTGAAAATGGTGGCAGTTGACTACAAGTAAGACCGCTTGCTGGCGTGTTGGGTGGCTGTCGTCTGGAGCAGCGCAGAGTCGAAAAGCCTCGGAAGGAAAGCGCGCTGGAGTCGCTCCATTCCTCGGAAATATCCGGACTTGACTCCATTTCCTTTGCTCTGCAAGGAAGGTGCGAGGGGGATTGTCTGGAAGAAGAGGAAGAATCGCTAATCAACCTCTTCGAGGCAGACGCTCTTGCCAAAATTTTCGCATCTCAGCATCACTGGCGATTAAAGAAGTTGCGTGGCCCCGTATTCAGTCGCTGCAAGCGTCTTGCACATCATGTTGGCAGACGCTGCGAAGACGCACATTGCATGTTCACCATGCCATTGCGCGGACTGTCGCCTTTGGATACTTCAACGAGCTCAACATGGAAAGTCAAAGGCCCTAGGTGTATGGAGCTTCGGACATGCATTCAAGCCAGCCTTCCATTGCGCTTTCTGATTGGGAATGAACCACTGTGTACAGGGCAGTGACGTTGCAGTGGGACTGAGAAGTCATTCGTGCTGCAGCTGAAGGCCTTCTGAGGCTATGCACCTGCTACATTTTCGACCTGGATCCAGGTGACTGCGGATCTGCCATGAACTCCCCATTATCTACAGACTCGCATTCGTTCCTCTCGCATCTCAGAGAGAGAACTCTGGCCGCAGAATCGGCCTTTCGATACAGTTCATGCCATTTCTGCCACTGATCAACGTGGACGAATCTGACTGAACAGCCAGTTTTCAAAGTCCTGACCGGAGTTTACCCGCGGTCGAGAGCCTCCAAAGAAAATTGACACGATCGGTTATTTGCCAAATACTACGCCGCACATCATCATGACACACTACGGTCCTGCCGAATTGGGCTGATTTTCTGACGATCCTAGCGAGACTCTTGATCTGCGCTCTGACCAGCGTCCTCAGCCTCATCCCCTGGCCTGAATCTGCAGATGTTCCTTGATCATTAGGGCTGATGCTTCCCACAACCTTTTCGCAGCAAGTACACTGCGACTTCGTACACTCATTCGTCACGGCTCGCGACTCTGGTTTGCTACCAACCTCCAGCTTCCTGGTGTATTACAGTACACTGTTTGAGCACGGGGCTAGTGTTAATGAGAAAGTCACCAGGAGTTGTTATGTGTTAGATTTTCACACCACTGTAGGCAGTGCCATGTCTCGAACTCCGCTTCTTCTTTTGGATTGACACTGATGCGGCTCTGTAAGGACTGCATCACTCTTCAGGCGCTGATAATCACACGAGCAAATCAGAACGCAGAGACGCCCGAGTTTACTGGGTCGAGTAACCCAAGGTTGGTGGTTGATGGAACAGTCGGATTCAGCCTCGCCTGGGCTGTGATGGGCAAGTTCAGTTCACCTTTACCTGTTTCGAATCTGAATAGATGCCGTTGTAGATCATCTGGCTCAATGGTTTTGTCGCTTGGAACACCCAACTCTGCTATATCCACCCAAGCGTTTTGAACTGTCTGTGTGGGGCATTTCCCATCTTTGCTAATTTATTCCTCACCCACAGCCGCTCTATTAGTACCTGCTGCGCTCCACTATGCCTGGTGCTTTTACTTCTGTTTGTGTTATCCCAGTTTTGAAGATCTGACTACAGCACATGCGCATTCGCGACACTTCAGGATCGTCTCTCAAGTCGGAACCGGTCGCAAGACTGCGACCGCTTATAAGATCGAACTGGGAATGGTCTTCCCCTATGAAGGTCTGAAAAGGCCTACACATGCCTACTCGAAGATAGGAGGCGCCAACCCGACTGTATCAACGGGACAGGCGGCAACGAATGGAAGGTCCTCGCCACCACCGCTACCACCCTCTCGCCTGAACCGAGGGCTTGAGCCAGGATGGAATACGACGCTCAAGGCTGGCGGCATCGTTATCGCCGTCGTGCTCTCACTTAACACCGCTCTTCTTGTTGCCTCTTATCTCAATTTGAGCAGCGATGATCCTGCGTTAGGAACACCAGGTTTTGCAACTATCTTCTTTGGCTCTTGCGAAAAGTCTAAAGCAATCACAACCGGCTCGCATCTGCTGATCAACGTGCTCGGCTCACTCCTGCTAGCCGCCAGCGCTGCTGCCATGCAGATCTTGAGTGCACCAACACGTGCCGAGGTCGACCGAGCTCATACTGAAGGCAAATGGCTCGACATTGGCCTGCTCAGCGTTCGTAACCTTCGAGTCATTCCTCGAAAGCGCGTCGTGCTTTGGCTCATTCTGGCCCTGAGCTCAATACCGTTACATCTGTTGTACAACTCTGTGGTGTTCCAGTCGGTTGGCATCAACGACTGGGTCACTCTGCTGGGGTCTCAAAACACCACAACCACAGAGCCTGTCTGGGGCGATCACATTCAGCAGTTGGTTGAGGACGACTTGGGTGGACAGGGTATGCATGAGGATTACGATACTTTCGAACAAGATGGATGCGACGATTGGGGATACTGTAGTACCCAAGTCACATCGAATGCGACATCCACCCTGAACAAGTTACGCGCTGCCATCAGCGCCGGCAACTTGACGCGTATGGATCGCGAGGAGTGCGAAAAGACATTCGCATCGGGTCTGATACAAGGATACAGCGCAGTCGTGTTGGTCACCAACTTCACCAACTTTAACAGTAGCGCCATCCTTGGCCACCTTCGGACTGTTGTCGCCCAAAGGCCGACGTGGACTGCTGACGACCGGGATCCTATAGATTGGCAGCGCGATCAGTTCAGAATATACTACAAGTACTCAAACGGCAGCGACGGCGGAATCTATCTGCCCTTCAAGCGGTACAACTTGACGAACGTCGAACTAGAGTACAGCGTGCCATTTTATGAGAGTTTTGACATTGAGTACTGTCTCGCTCAGCTCGAGCCTCAGTCATGCTCCGTTCAGGTCTCGCAAGGCCTCTTGATCACGGTCATCGTCGCCAACCTCATCAAGCTGGTCACCATCTGGTACGTGATCTTGTTCTTGAATCATCGGCCGCTGGTGACAATCGGGGACGCCGTAGTGAGCTTCCTGCAGCATCCAGATCCAGTCACTAATGACTTCGGCCCAATCACACTGTCAGATGTTCATGCAAAGAGACGAAATGACCGGCCACCCAGGGGGCGCAAGCGCAGCAGCCGTAGCAACCGCGAGAGCCAGAAGCACTGGATCGACGGCAGACCGCGCTGGTTCAAGGCTGCCTCGCGGAAACGCTGGCTGATCGCCACAGGGCTCTGTGTTCTGGCTGTGCTTGTCGGGGCGATCGTCTCGTTGGCCGATATTGCCTCAAGCAACATGCTAAATCTGGCTTGGCAGTCTGGCTTTGGCTCGGTGTCGACAGAAAACCAGGTCTCCCTCGAGCTGGGGACGGTGACTTCCGTGCTGCTTGCCAACGCCCCGCAGCTCATCATTTCCAATGTATATGTCTTCTACAACGGCCTCGTCACCTCTATGCTGCTCGCCTCCGAGTTCATGGATTTTGCCATTCACGCCAAGTCTATGCGCGTCTCGCCGACCGCACGTGGCAGCCAACGGAGCACGTACTACTTACAGGTGCCACTCAAGTATGGCCTGCCTCTCATGGCGATCATGGCCCTGCTCCATTGGGCGGTATCCCAGAGTTTCTTCCTCATTCATCTCGACGCCTTCACAATGGACCAGACACTGGTCAAGGCCGGTTATCTGGTTTCTGTCGGTTTTTCGCTGCAAGCCATCGTGGTGAGCCTCGCTCTGGGCTCTTTGATAACCTCGATCCCCATAGCATTTGGATTCAGACGCTTTCCTGCCGGCATCCCAAACGTCGGCCACTGCAGCCTTGCCATCAGCGCTGCATGCCATCCCAAGCGCGGCGAGCCTCCCGACGCATCGGAGAAAAAGCTCAAGTACGGCGTACTGCCTGAAGTCGGTCCTTCGAATCGCCGAAGAGTTGGCTTCTCCTCTGAGCACGTCGAGCCGCTGGTCGACGGTGAGATCTATGAGCAGTCACGACGGGAGCACATGTTGCTGAGACCTGCTGATCAAGCCGGAATGAGCGACAGTATTGAACTGGAGGACATGCAAGATACTCGTGCTGGACCTGAGACTCAGAAGCTTCAGCCTCTGATATCAAGCTATGAGTCGGCCTCGGAGGATAGAGAGGCGACGAAATGATACACATGAGCCACGTTAGTCACTGGCAGGACCAGGTGATTTCTGAGTCCTAGTACAAATGTTTGATTCACAAAGCCGATTCAGTGCAAAAGGGATGACTGCGCGATGTTTGTACGGCAATTATTACAGCGTCAACCCTCATAAGGGATTCCTCGGTGTTCTTGGACAAAATACAGATACGTTTGGATGGGGATGGCCTGAAGTGGCCTGCGGTTTTGGCCTTTGCTGCAGGCAACAGGATTCCTTCCACTCTTCTTGATTGCCAGGCTAGGAACGACTTATTTTCGGTGCGTTCAAGGATGGCGTAGCATCTGCGAATCTACCAGGATCATCTAGGTGAGTTTTCCGGTCACAAGATATACGTGTCCGGGACAGCAAGCAATATTTCACTGGAGATTATTTCCATTGGTTTTCCAAGGTCTTTTGTGCCTTTCTCCTTTCAAATATCCAAGCATTACTTGCTTGCTCAAAGTTCTGTCTCTTTGCCCTTCAACAGGATGTGTCTGCTCATGCCTCCCTTGCCTTCAAATCAAACCCGCATGTAATTGGTGATCGTGAACTGTTGATCTTAGCCTTGATCATCACGTGATATCACTCGTTTCTCCTCAAAATCCAGAGCTTCACCGATGCAGGTCAAAGGCGTCTGCATCGGGCGGCAGTACTAGCTGCTGATGCGGTCGTTCCAAAACGAACCGGGGTCCCCAGCGGAGGACAGGTCGGAGTAGCCTGGATGACTGGTTTCGAAGCGCAACATCAGTGCCATTATTAAGCATGGTGAGCTTCAGATCCTCTGGCAGGCCGTTTCGATGCTTGGTCACGATCGTTTCAGCCGGGGTAGCCATCCTCGCGCGGCAGCACAGCGGCGAAGACCGTGACGGCCGAAGCCAATGCGAACAAGAGCTGGAAGTGCATCTTGATCTGTCGAACGATTTGAATGGTGGTTTGTTGGTAGCCTTCTGGTGAGGCTATTAATGAACTCTGTGACTGAGGTGCTGAGAAGCTGGACTGCATTGAGCTGGAAAGCGGACATCAAGCGTTTCTTGTACTAGTTGAAAGCGCTGAACATTCAGGCCATTGACCCATGCTCGAAGAACTCATTTCACACATGCTTGATTTTGTTTCTATGGAAGATGTGAAAAGCAAAACAGAGATAGATCTTTGGTGAGTCTGCGATCAAAAAATAAATGAACGTTGCTGAGCAGCAACGACAAAGTACCATCAACGCCCTCTGGGACTTGGCCCATGAAGAATGAAGCCACACGGTTCAGCGCCACCGGCTGCTAAGCGAGGCTATTACTACCTAGGTAGGCATCAAATCTGCATGGCACCTTCCAAGTCAAGCCGCAGCCGCAAGAGGAAGCAACGATGACCGATGCCGGTACAGGCGCACCTGCCGAGCTAGCCAGTGGCGGCAGTCGCGACTGGATCTGTCTTAACTGCTGCCAATGATCGAAGATATGCATTACGGACTGGGCTTGTAGTCAGGGCATCCCGTGTTGCGTGGAGAGTTGGAAGGGTTCAGACGGAGACAATTTCCTCAGACACGAAGCGAAGAATTGTTGGATTTTTTTTTTTTTTTTTTTGAATCCAACAGACGGTTTGAGCTTCCATTCTGACACTGCATAGATTTGTGAGAGGCTAACGAGGAGCCTTGAGGATGACATTTCGAGATCTAGAATAGATATCTACCCGTGGTACGGTGGGAAATTATATGGAAGCAGAACTGAAATGGGCTAAAAGGGCTGGATCCAAACATGCAAATAGATTGCCAATATGGACGGAGTAGGGATGTGGAAGAGAGGGCAAGGTTCAAGTGCGAGCTGCTGAAGACTTTCAGAGAACCTTCCACCGAAGCAAGTGCCAGTCAAGTCCTTACACTAGTGCACCACGGATAGGAGAAAGTGGAGGTCCCGTCTTGAACGCACAAGACACCATGGGGGTTCGTTTTCAACGGCTTGATTACCCTCGAGCAAAGTGATTTTGCAAAGGAGCGTACCTGGTATGAGCGTTTGACAAGGCAATAAGACGGAGATCAAGTAGGCTACATCTTTACCATTCTCTGCTGTGAGACTGGGCCTGTAGCTTCTGGCTCTGGTTGACGCCTTGCCTTCGAACTGCCAAGAACGCTGCCGTGGTGCTCGGCCGCTTCTGAACACGAAGTCTGAAGCAGTCCGCCAGAATGAAAGGACAGTGTACCTGCACAGGTTGCCTGGGCCACGAACTGACACGTACCCCTTCGGTATTCCGCATGGCTTGGCAAGTCACAGGTGGCGGGTGATGTAGTTTTGAACGCTTCGAGGATGAACGCTCGAGACTATCTATCATTATCCGCATGTGTCACCAACTTGAGCCGCTGAAAGTATATGACAAGGACTTGTACACTCACAATCCTATACGTAGCCTTTCCCATCCCGATTCTCATACTATCCATTTTTGTCGGCTTTTCCCGCTTCACGCACTGTTTGCGTTTAATTTTATTGCCAAGCATCTCGATCATCCTCTCGACTCCTCACAAGGTTTTATCTGATCACCCACCTATATATTCACACTGTATTAAAAGAGAGGTCTGTGGCTTACTTGAGCATGTGAGTACAGTGTACGCATCAAATTTGCCTGATCGCCCAGAGAGACCTTGGTACGCTTCACCTATGCCATCTGTGATAGATCTGCAGACCGCTGGAAGCGAGATCTGCTTGTTCGTCTCAGCGTGGCGTTCCTCATAGCGCCAACAGCAGTATCAACGTAAGTACAAGGATCATTGGCAGCTGCATATGATGACCTCAAGCCATCATCTGCTCCGTGATCCAAGTATCATGGAAAGATGGCGACGCCGAGCTGCTGCTGCACCAGTGCTACCGTTCCTTCCTGCAACTAACGCGAGACAATAGTGAGAAAATTTGCCAGAATGACACACTCGTCTTCAAGTGTATACGGTTGAAACCAGCAGTACATTGCCTCGTGAGGCACAGGATACAAGTCTGGATTGTACCTGATAGTACTCAGGTACATGACTTCAATGAGATTATGTTTCGGTACATCGTATACTCTCCTACAAACCCCCGTGATTCCGCAGGTGATTCTCGCTTACGAAACACCTCTGAAAGCTTGGCCTGGTCATGTGAAACCTAGCAGGACTCGAATTAAGGTCCTCCAGGCAGCGGCTCGTACCGCACAGAAACGTTGATACGTCCAGTTGAAAGTCATGGATTCTTCAGTTTGCTCGTCAACATTGCCTCAGCACACTTGTGCTGATCGGTAAAGAATGGGATTGCACATTGACCGGAGAGGGCGCTGCTCAGGACTTTGCCCTCGCTACATACAAGCCACATTTGCAACATACCTAGCTAGCTAGGGAAATACTATTACTACTGCAGCCGAGACTTTGGTGTGATCGGTCCGCCTGCCATCATGGTAACGTATATGAATTCATTGAAATATACTATTTCGACGCAGGTTGGCCTCAGACACTCGAAAAGACGAGGAGGTAATTTTCATCAACTGCAGCCTGAAACTACGTGTTCTCCATCCGATCGCTCCCGCTCAGGTCGATTACTGACTGAGATCGGAGACCAACATTCAAATTGTTTGCTGAAACAAATGAAAAGGACTTGTCCTGCATTTAAGGTCAGGTGGCAAGAACGTGCGAGAGAATCGTGCTGCATGAGGACACTGTGGCAAAGTGAGCCGCTCTGGGCCGTCTCTTGATAACTGTGCTCCGTTCCAACGTACTTGACTGAAACTTTGTATATGCATCTTGTCTATTTCCACTGTTTCTTATCCTGCTACCCTTTGCCCCTCGTGTTGTCAAGTATTTTTTCGCAGCCTTCGAGATGTTGCTTTCTTGCTATACAGCTCTCCTTCTCGCCGCCACAGCCTGTGCGCACACGCTGCAAACTCCCATTGACTGGGGAATGTCGAAACCGGCTCATGTTGATGAAGTTGATCTTGATCTCGATGGCGGAACTCTGGTTCTGAAAATCTCGCTCAAAGATGCGCTGCTGGCCGTGAGTTGAGTCAGCAAATTTTCCGACTGCGCTTGCTATGTCAGGGTCTGATTATGAATTGGGCAGAAAACCATGGCTCACCAGTTCGAGCCTCACTTAGCCGACCACAAGTACGAGGTGGAAGCGATCAAGGAGGAGATGCTTAGTCTCGTGCCAGATTTCAAACAAGCTACAACACTTGCCGAGAGCCTGTCCGAGAGATTTTACGAGAAAGCCTTAATCGTCAGTGAAAACATCTCCTCGACATAAAGTTCACGACCGTGGTCAGCGTGTCCAGTGTCTGATGCTTCGTGTCATTGCCGCCCAGAGTGCTGAATTCCGATACAGAAGCTGGAGAGACTACTCACGGACCTGGAGGAAGACTGCGAAACAGTTGCCGACAACATTGAGGGTTTGAAAGTCATTAAAGAGAGGAAGAATGTAGCTGAGCTCTCAGCTATATTCCACGAGGGCGTAAGTGTGCATACTTTGGCAGTCTCGGCGCTAGCAGTAGCACTATCGAGAGTACTGAGAGGCAGAAGCTGACCCTTGTAACAGATCGTTGGTAACTTTGCCGACCTGATCGAGAAGATCAGCCCCAAGTTGAAGCTGTTGACGCCCTCTGAAGTGGGGTGGTCGCCCACGAGCTCGGTCCTGTGCTTCCTACGAGCTCTTGGCAGCGCAAACGTGGTATGTCGTATGATCGATGGATCGTTGACTTGGTGTGGTGACCTAAGAATACTCACTCCTTCCCATAGGCACTCGCCAGAGCTCTGAGCTCCATTATCCCGACTGAGGCTGACAACATCATGAACGCAACCGTCAAGCTGCACAATCACTGTGTGGACCTCCACGATGAGCTGGTGAAATATGAAACCGACGAACTGATTATGGAGGAACTATCCGATGAACAATTCGTTTCGGAGCAAACACAGCTTGGCTCAACACAACCATTTGAGCTATGATGGTTTCAATCATTCAACAGCATCCGTCATGAGCAAACACAATAGCATGGATATGGGGAGAAGAAGGACGGAAGCAAAACAGCGTACAGCCTGTGCAATTTGAAGATAGCCATAACAAGTAAATATGATCGTCTCTCGAGCACGCAAGTCTTACACGCCACAAATGGTGCAAATTTGAGCTTTGACAGAACGAGAACGAGAAGTCAAGATCACAACACGGAGCCAAAAGATTATGTTCAATCCTGACATGGACTACACTCCGGACTTCCCGACCATCTGCTCTTGCTCAAGTGTATTCATGCTCGCCAAAAAGGCCAGCCTGGCCCATTTGCGTAAACCGAAGACTGGCAGTGACAGCCGACGGCTCGGTGAGCGGTAGGCGACACAAGGCGCGAAATGCTTGCTGCCTCCAGGTTGAGCACCCCGCATCCTTCTCTCTGTGTTAGAATTTGCTACCATCAAATTACTGGGAATTCCAACACAGACAGAGACTTGTGAGCTGGCACTTGTACTCTGACTTTTCCTCTCACTCTTCCCTTTCCATGCTGTGTTTGTCGTCCTCTCCATTGACATAGTTTTCGATATCTCTTTTCACCCTTTACATATCTTCGCTTGATGATTCACCTGGATGTATAGGTGGTGTCGTTAGGGATGACAATTAGCTGCGTGAGTACCTAGGCAAATGCACGTTGCACATCAATGCTTGCTCACTCAGATGGGCCTTGACCTGCTTCGTCTCTGCTGACTGTGAAGAATATGACAATTATGAGAAACAACGCTTGCATGCGGGTCTCGTTGTGATACTCGCTACACCATCGGGTGCACTACTGATGTTGTTGAAAAGTATAGACGGTGTTGATCAAATTGAATGCTCTTAAGCTCAGTATACCAAGCACAGGGCAGATGCGAGGTCCTGCAGCCATTGCACAAACAATTGACAAATAAAGACATTAAAAAAAAAAGGAAGAAAGAAAAGAGGGCAAGAGCTATTCAAGCGGCAGGTATATCTCATAGAAAAATTCGTTGAGATCGGGAACAGCTTGCCCCGGTGAGCTACATAATATACAGATAGTTCTCATATGCCTGAAGACCTGAGTGTTAGTCAGGATTGATTCTGATACATCATTAAGTCGAGCTTCGGTGAGTCCGGAAGTCTCGCTCATCAATTGAAAACGCTTGTGAATAATTGACTCGATGCTATGAAACTTGAGGGGGAATCGATGATCGAGGTCTTGAAGGCGGCGGCTGCTACCGCAACTGAGGCTACACCCACAGTGGAGAGACGCGGTCAGAAATATATCGGCAACCTCAAGCGATATGCCCAATCAAAAGTCGAGACCTCTCTCGGCCCAAGTGTCCCGCGAGAATGGCTACACCACTCGAAGGAGAGCGGAGTCGCATCCGCCTCGACCATTGGAACTTTTCCAGTATTGATGGAACCCCGGATTTGCGTTCCTCGTGCACGATCTACCTGATCAGTATGGCTGGGAGATGCCTCGCTATTGCAGTCATTACCAGGCACGGTCGGCTTGCTGGGCATCATTTTTACGCGTACGAATTGATTTGAGATTGAAACGTATCATGAAGTCATGGTCAGACAATCAGGAAAGCACAGTATCAATTGAACAGGTACGATCTGAAACTACATGCTCTCCACCCGTCTGACCCCCGCTGCACATTGGTTGCCTGTTGCAGAAGCAGGCCAACACACTACGTGTTGGGTCGAGCCTCTCAAGAGGGACGTGGCCCGAATCCAGGGCCGGGTGGCTAGGAAGCGTCTGCAGATGGCTCAATTGAAAGATGGGTTGACGCTGCGGACACGCCATTGCAACTGCAACTCGGTCGAGTGACAGGCTATAGGCATCGCCATGTTTGTTGGTGGACCGGAAGACTCTGCGCTTTGGGAGAGTTACTGGTTCTGAACTGCCAGAGCTGGCGACTGGCTGCGTGTTCGCGACTTCGAATTGGCTTGAGCTATGCAAGCTGCATGAGGGCGCTGCATGAAAGTGGGCTGCTCTAAGCTCTTCTCGGACAGCTGTGTCCCCCCTCCTGACGCATTTGACTGAAGCTCTATATGAAGCTTGTCTCTCGCGCCCAGTTCTTTTTTCTTTTCTTTTTTTTCTGAAATTTTCCTTTTCTCTTGGATTTGGAGTCTTGTTTTGTAGCGTCCAGCATGTTGCTATCATTTTACGCTGCTCTTGGCCTTGCCACTACAGCCTGCGGCCGTTCGCTCCAGGTCCCGCTCGATGGGAAAGTGTCGAGCTTGAGCCAGGTCGAAGAGCTTGACCTTGACATCGGAGACCTTTCCCTAAAGATCTCGCTCAAGAGCGCGCCTGTGGCTGTGAGTTGCAATTCCGAAACATTTCCTTTCCGTCGTGTTTGCGATGTTAATGGCTGACCAAAAATAATACAGAAGGCCGAGGGTGACCTTTTCAGGCCTGACGAGAGCGATGACCAGAAGGAAGTAGAAGCGATCAAGGAAGAGATCCTCAGTCTCGTGCCAGACATCAACCAAGCCGTTGGTTATGCCGAGAGCATCTCCGACTACAACTACATGAAGCCGTCCTTCGTTAGTACAATCACCTCCTCAGCTTGAGGCCGGAGACGGTGATCGCTGCTGTGTCGGACCCCAGCTGCTCAATGCTGTCGCCATGTAAAACGCTAATCTTCTGTGCAGAAGCTCCAGAAGCTGCTCCTCGAGATTTCTGAGAGCCACAACACCGCTGCCGAGAACATCAATGGCTCGAAGATCCTCGAGGAGAAGAATGGTATTGCCCAGCTTTCGACCTCATTCCACGAAGGCGTGAGTATTTACTTTCATCGCTAGACTACCGACAGCAACGTCAGCGAGAAGACTGGCGGCAGAAGCTGACCCTCGACACAGATCATCGGCAACAGCACCAATCTGATCGAGAACATCAGCGCCAAGACGTCACTGATCAAGCAGGCCAGCCTGAACCGATTCAAGATCCTGACCAACCTTCAAGAGCACAAAGAGGGAATCAAGGTAGGCTCGGTCATGATTTAAATCTTTGGCAATGGTTTGCAGCTCGAATTCTCACTCCTGGTACAGGCAGTCGGCAAGGCCCTGAGCTCCGTCATTCCTTCTGAGAACGACAACATCAAGAACGCATACGTCAAGCTACGTGACCAGTACATCGAGGTCATCGAAGAGCTGGGCAGCTCTGATACGTTTGATTTATGAATGCGCGACGACAGCCAAAAATTTTTCGTCTGAAGTGAAGTCTGTTCATATCAAACATGGCTCGACTGAGTACATTCACTTGAGCTGTGATGGTTTCAAGCACTTATCGACATGGATTATTGTCTGAAACTAAAAGGCCTGAATAGTAGGTGAGGAGGGGTGGCGACACAACATGGTCAACAGCCTGAACATTTTCATTGGTAGCTTTGGAAAAAAAAAACCCCCAAAAAATTATCTTTTAAAAAAATAAAAATAAAGGTATACTCGTCTCGAGCAAGCAAGCTTTCCAC
This sequence comes from Erythroxylum anguifugum, assembly GCA_027478595.1. NCBI lineage: Eukaryota > Viridiplantae > Streptophyta > Magnoliopsida > Malpighiales > Erythroxylaceae > Erythroxylum > Erythroxylum anguifugum. The sequence goes on from JANIPN010011365.1 coordinate 91,960, forward strand.
CATACAAATAGTGCATATTTGAGCTCGCCAAAAAAAAAAAAAAGAAAAGAAAAGAAAAGGAAGTCTCCAGCCTGATCCAATCGCGCATATGGTACCTGAAATTGAGACGAAAAGCTGAAGCACCAACCGACCCCCCGTCTCCCGGCCCGCACTCCGAGCCACCTTCCTCGCCTCGGCCACGACCACGAAGGGTTGGGCGGAGCGAAGGAAGCACCGAAGAAGATCCCATACTGCTAGATAGCATCAGCCGCCAGCTTAGAGCACCGGTAGTGGCGTTCTCGGTGCGTCGGTCGTATGCTCCGCTTCACGGCTCGATTCCGCGCAGATCTTCTGCTCTGTCTCACTACTCTTTGACCTCGCTTGATATTTTGGGTTTACTACTACCCAGAATGTGACGGTCTGAGAATTCTCAGGGGGCTTTCTTTTGGGGCAAGCGTCGCGTACTAGTATGCGTTGCAAATAGGCCTGCTCGCATGGCTGAGATGTATGCTGATGATTAAGGTTGAGCTGTGTGGTGAATCTGGCCTCTGGATATGTAAATGTCTTGCATGCTCGCTTTCGTTTCGTGACGTTTACTAGTCTGTGGCTGTTTCCGTGCATTGCTGTTTTGCTCTGTTGTAACCACATTTGGTGCGCGTGTGAGTGTGTGAGTGTAGAAAGTTTATATAAAACTTATATACTGGCTGGAGTCCCGAAATTGTCTAAGACTTATTGTTGTTCTGGAGAGCGAAAAGACTCCCACACTAGGAAATCTTTAACCGACTTTTTTCGACCTTTACCAATCCATATTTCTCTGGATACACCTCCCATCATGCCTCCCTCCCGGCTCAGCGAGCCCCTGACCTTCGCCTTCAGCGGCCAGACGGCACGCAACCGGTTCTGCAAAGCCGCCACGACCGAGCGCATGTCGACCTGGGACCCCAGCACGCGCAGCAAGTGCGGCATCCCCACAGCCGGCGTCGCCACGCTCCTGCAACGCTTCAGCCGTGGCTCCCCGGGCCTGCTCGTCACCGGCGCCATCTCCGTCGACTTCGCCCACCTCGAAGCACCGGGCAACTCCATCATCCCCCCTCCCGCCGACTCCTCCCCCTGCCCCCCGCCCCCCTCCGACGCGCGCTTCGCCGGCTTCCGCGCTCT
>JANIPN010011366.1:0-24110 GCA_027478595.1 Erythroxylum anguifugum
TGCGGAGACCCATCTCGAGATATGTACCCAAGGCCGACATCCTTCATGTAATCTCGTTCCAGCAAAGAAGCGACAGCCTCGCCATTACCGCTAAGCGCCTCGACATCACGGCGTAGTCCATAAAGACGAATTATGCGCTTTATTCGGGAATCGAGCAGAGCTTTTGCTAGGTTTGTTGTCTCTGATGTTATTGGTAGTCCTGAATCCCGACCCGTGGAAGCGTCCAAATTATTAAAGGCGTCGGTATTCGCAGAATCATTGTCTTTTGCTCGTAGTGGTGGACGAGTGTGGAAGTTATGCGCCGGTGTTGGTAATCGTCTGCCGGCCACCCGCCGACAGGAATAAACTCTGAGATGTCTTGGGGCGGCCCGCAGCTGTAGGAACGGAGAAAAGGTCATGAAGTCTCTTCAGCTCATTGGCGCGCGGAATTGAGCTTTACCTTTGCTGCTCGACGAAGTTGTCCGCTCACAACAAAACTTAGAAATACAGCTTATTTCCCTGATTAGTAAGGCCCTCAATGACACCGCCCCCACGAGATAATGGTTCAGTAGAGCCGCCTTGGGGGCCAAGTAAGTTACCATCTTAAAAGGCTGGATACATTGCCACACGACAGCATTCTGCGCACGACTATCTTATCTTAGGCTTTATTTGATTTTACTTCTGGTTACTCTAGAAACTACAATTTTGCGCGAAATTCGACATTTCGCTAGAAGAAACTAGCCATAAAATTCGTGATGCTTGTATTTTTAAGCTACAAATGCGATTATTCCTAGCTGTCAATATGCATACCCCCGTTCGCTATTTCCCGTATATTTTCAGCCTCAAGACCTTTCAGTTCGTCCAGTGTCAAATCTCTGGCCTTCCTAGGCCATAACCTCTTGTACAAGCTTACGCCCACGGAGTCCTGCGGATTAATACGCTGGTCAAATGTGGCCTTGAAATATCCATGGGTACCTAAACTTTCTTTAATAAACCCACTTCTCCCACGTTTCGTCCATAGTTGCAAGGCCTTGAACCATCGAACATCCTCTGCATTGAAGAACATGTACCGAATCGTGACAAGCTTTTTGTGAATCTTGTACGGATGACCAGTCAGAATCACCCTTTTCGCTATGACGCGATTAGATGATGGAGGCTGCGAAGTGCCGGTAGCTATGAGCTTAAGAGAAGGACTCTTCTCATCTGTATCTTCCTCAGAGACCGTATTTTGGAAGAATAGTGTCGGAACGGCCCCCCATACCATGGGTCCCATAAATGAAGCCATGGCTGTGCGACCGGGGTGAAGAAAACGGTCAAATTTGTGGACATTGTTTGGCGTATTTCCAGTTGTTGAATACAAAGGGTTGATGATGAGTCGTCGGAATCCACATTGCATGACCAAATCCTCTTTAGACTTCAGAGGAGCAGGGTGTTCGGAGTTCAAAGTTATCGTGAAGTTCATGGCAGCGAACTTGTGTTCATGTCTAAGGAGGGAGAATGCAGTCAAGATATTTGACTCCGTCGAAGACTTCTGAAATTTCAGAGGAACATTTTTCAAGTACACTAGCACCTTAGTACCGGGCTGCACCCCTCCAACGAGTGCTTCTCTTGTCACTTGACTCCTTGAGGCCTTGTAGTCTTGTACCTGTAATAGCCGGCTCCACTCTTCGGGCTCATGGGCTTTGTCCTCCTCAGTTTCCCAGTGACTGGTTCGGAGGCTTTTGAGCCCTCGGTACCTGGAGAGCCTCTCACGGGCCAACACGTTAGGGTGCAGTTCAATTTCATCAGGAAACTCCAGATCTTCCTCGGCATCTGTGCGCTTTTTCTTCCGGTACGCTTCTATTTGTTCGACCTCATCGTTTGGCGAAGGATCTAGGAACATCTCCGACTGCGGATATTCTGATGGAGCACCTTCCGTAGGCTCCTGAGCACCACTGCGGTCTAAACCCTCAATTCCATCCTGTGGTAGGGGAACGCCTTCGATAGATATATCGTTGTTTGCCTCCGGTTCGTCCTCCCAATCGGACCCCGAGTCTGACATGTCTCCTAAAAACCACGCCGCTTGGTAAGATGAGGTACCTTTAGGTAGGCGTTTCGGCGGTTCTTGGCTTGGGGCTTCATCATCCTCGAAATAATGATGATCATCCAGCAGAACACCCTTCCGCTCAGTGGGCGCCTCCGAGGGCGCGGTATCTATTCCATCATCCATTACAAGGTCATCAGGGGCGAATTCATCCAAATCGTCTTGCTCAGCGTCCGGGACGTCTAGGATCTTAGCTCCTCCTTGTTCGTCCACATTCATGTCTTCCGTCTTTCGTTTCTTTGCAGCAGGAAGGGGGGCAGCCTCTATCTTCTCTATCTGGAAATCTCCCCAATCTCCAACATGTAGTAAGCGATCGGCTTTCAGTCCTTTTCCTCGAACGACACCTTGTAAAACACAAGTACCTTTCTCTGGTCCTTGCTCAGGCCATTGCACCTCATCAATAATCATCCAACTCCGGTCTTCACGCCATCGAATACCTTTAGGTGTGGAAGTGCAGAGCGATCTAATAACATTCGAGCACTCCTGAAATGTGTCTAGAGAATGTATTTTCTCCTGATTCGGAAAGAAATGAGAAATGAAGGATTTCAGCGAAGAAAGAACCTGTAACTTTCTTTTAGCGGGCTCTATTCTGTCCGCTCCCTGTACTACAGTAAGCACGTTCGATACGCCCTGGCTCTCAATAGCACGTAAAAGCATTTCCCCATTTTTATCTACTTCCTCTTCAGGCGACAAAACGAATATCACGAAGTCCGCCACTCTGCATGCATCCAGAGCACTGAGAAGATTCTTATGCACCGGTATATACTGTAATGACTGCTTGAACCTGTCAATCCGAACGACTGAAGGTTTGTCGGAGGAAACATTGGCGTCAATATCGAGGGATTTGTTGAAGCTTTCAATTGCGGCTTTAGGAGAGACATCGGCAGTTAAGGGGACAACTGCCACAATTCTGGGAGCTCCATTTTGCCCCGAGAAGAGGCTGGTAGACTGAACGTGTGCCTTGTGCTTCTGTTGTTGCTTTTGACGTGCCTGATGCCTCCGTTCGATCTTTGACATGACTTGCTGGTGTAGTGGCTTCGTGTTTCTCTTGCCTCGTTCGCCTTCCACTTTGCCTAAGATCATTTGTCAGTCCCTGTATGCCATATCGGCGTATGACCGCACCTTTTGCTAGATCTCGAAGCTGTCCTTTGCTGGCATGCCTCGACTTGAATGGTTTATGAGTGGTCTTGGTCGTACTCCGATGGTGATGTTGACCCACCAGAGGAGCCATTGCCCCTCCAGCTTTGAATCTAAAGGGTATACTAGTCGCCAGCTTGTTGTCGTCTTTCGAGCGTGCCGGCACTTATTATGGTAGGCGGGGAATTTCTTGGGTAATTTTTTTGGTTTATCGATAGCGGAGATGTGGGGCTGCCGCACAAAGCTTGCGAATGCCAAGACGTTGATGAGTGAGGTCAAAATCAATTAATACTACTTCGGTTCTAATTAGAGAACTTGGAGGATCTAGACTCGATAATTTCGTTGCAACGCAGTATTATTGCGCTATATATCATGATGTTTACAGTGTTTTAAGTCACGACCTCGATTTCGTTATTTTGGTTTCAGACCAGCCCGTTATTTTTGGTCAATTGACCTCAGATTCTATTTGTATTGTATTTTTTGTATATCTAACATCATTTCATGAATTTCTTCAAACCTCGTAGCCTTTCCTTTGCTTGATCTAATATGTGGTCTTCTTTGCATACGGCAAATCTCATGTAATCTTCCGCCACATGGGCATTTTCGTCTGTGTAGAACTCGGTTGGTGGGATGGCGGCAACGCCAATCTCCATAATTAAAAACCAAGCAAGGCGGAAATCTCGTGGCCGATTGGCAACTTGGGATGGGAATTCGTAGTCAGAAGGCAGGTTGACCTTAGCCATATTGACCAATACAAAGTATCCGCCTTCGGGATCCGAGTACTATTTATCGTTAACTCTGAGCATACACTGTCCTGGAATCAATATGCAGACATACCGGAAGGCCAAGCTCCTCGAAAACCTCGCAGAATCGTTCCACTTTGCCCTTCATTTCCGCTTTAGTCTCGTCCCAGAAACCGTGCTGATCCGCTTGTTCGAAAGCAACCGCAACGGCTTCTTGTAGAGGACTCACACTGCTGTAGCAGATGCGAGTATGTGCTGCCGAGACATACTTGATTAAATGCTCCGGTCCTATGAGCCAGCCAACGCGCCAGCCCGTTGCGTAAAAGTTCTTGCCTCCGGATCCGACAGTAAGTGTGAGGTTTGCGATTTCTGGAGAGAGTGTAGCAATACGTGTGAAAGGTGAGTAGTAAAGTCGATCATAAACCTCGTCGGATAGTATTATTATATTGTTCTTGACACATAAGTCACCGATGCGTTGTAGCTCATTTCGCGAATAAACTTTTCCTACTGGGTTATGACTGTTCAAGTTGTTAGCAAGCCGTAGCATTCACGTTATCTATGATCTAGCTTACGGTGAATTAAGTACCTGACTCTAGAGTTAGCAGACGTAGTTATCGATAATGTGGAACTCACAATCATCCTTGTCTTGTCATTAATGGTTTTCTCCAGCGCGTCAAAGTCGATCGTCCAGTTTGCAGCAGAAGACGTTTTTTCCGCCCCATCTTTTGGAGGAGACATTGGCACGTAACGAATAGTACCACCAGGCATTTCAATATTGCTTATATATTGGTCAAAAAATGGCTCAAAGATTATGACCTCGTCCCCCTTTTCTACGAAGCCCATGAATGCACTAAGCATGCCTTCATTGGCACCGGTCGTGATCGTGACTTCGGTATCTGGATTGATAGTACGGCCGAAAAATGGAGAATATGCTTCAGCAATGGCTTTCTTCAGTCTTGGCCGTCCCTATAGAAAGTCAGGTTTATTTCCGAACGGCAAGCGAATGCACACGCCTTTGTAGGAGAATATTGGTTGCACTCAACCCTGTCCAGAGCCTCCTTCGCAGCATCGAGGGCAAATTTGGGCGGATTGTAGCCACTGTTGCCGTTCAGTACTGCGTAAGCCCTCAAGAACGGCTGTATTCTTACAAAAACCCTTGACCCATGTTCACGATTGGCTGGACCGGAGAAGCTGCTGCTGCTTCATTGATGATCGACCTGCTGGAGTAAGCCTGGGTAGTTCGATCTCATAACAGGTCACTCTACTTACCAAACATCCTGCCTCTGCCCTGCAACGCGCGCTGCCGGTTTGAATGGATCTCCGCGCATGTTCGTTGTGCTCGAGAAGCTGCTGATTCCGTATAGCGGGGTGGTTTGGAGAGCGCCAATTCGACCAAAGCCAGGTTTGATGCTTTTCGCGGAGTCGTGCAGAGTTGCAGATAGGAATCGCACACCGATTGACTGCATTAAGCACACCGCTGGAGCGTTGGGAGCTCTCGTTGTCAAAATCTTTCTCTGATAGCTTCACAGCATATTTTATGCCGGGAGTCCCTGATGACGCGATTTGGGGCAGGCCGAATACCGGCCCCACCGAATTCCGGCGCCTTCCAAACTCCGGAGCTCCAAGCTTGGGGCGCAAACTTTCGGGCTCACATTTGAGACCAGCGGGAGGTCGGGTGTCAACTATGGTTTTAGGACTTCATATTTTCAGTCTCTTTCACTTGATCGTTTGATGCACTGCATACGAAGTCATATGTCATATAGTTGAAGTCTTGCATTCTAGTAAGGGGACCTTTCAGACTATCGTCTCTGGTTAAACATACTGGGCGTTTATCTATGGGGCGCAGCATGCCCGGTACTCCGAGAGCCTCTAGACCAATCTTAGATATCAAGCCAATCTAAGAGAGGAAGTTCTACTGCATGATTGACTTCATGGTTCTTACTTGTTGAGATACCGATGAAAGCTACCTAGGTAGAGTTCTTGGTAGTGGTGTAATCTGAACTTTGTGCCGGTTCCCTGGAGCTTCAGACCGTTTTCTAACTTGCATGGACCTGGCTTGATAGCTTCATTACGATATACTTCTTAAATCAATTCCGATCTCAACCACCAAGTCACACGCTGTTGTAGATTTGGATTCGCCTGCCGCAATGCTAGTGATACTCTCGAGTCATGATCGGGGGTGTTCCTTTCAGCTGCTGGCGACTAGGCTCCAAGCTGTGATCCCAGGCTTGATTGGGTTTGGTGTTGTTGGGAGCCCTCCCCTGTGGAGAGCCGGGAGACCCTTCCCGGCCAACAGTGATAGGGGCTTGTGGGAGGCCGGCAGATTCTCCGAAATGCCGGTAGGTCCATTTCCTCGCCATAGTCTCCAGACTCTCCACGTAGCGTCTCCTTCAGGCGTATTTATTCATTGAAAGTGGGTCGGGTGGTGGGAATGTAGGATAGCTTCGAGCATAAAATGTAGACGACATAATCTTCCGCTCGTAGTCCTTGACGGAAAGTGGAAACGTTCGTGTCTATTGACCAAGTATAGACCTACCCTAGATATGCAGTAGTGAACCGAGGAGCACGTCAATGGCCAATGGCTGATCCTGGAAGCTCCACACCTACCTTCGTACATAGTGCTGGTTAGCTTCGACAGTTGTTAGCAGCAAGCACCCGCGGCTATTCCGCCTGCAGCGTCCGCCAGCCTTGCAAAAGCCAACCTCATCTTGATAACTTGGCTTACTATTCCCACCTAGGCACTTACCTTGCTCGACTGAACATGATGGTTTAGGTATAAGGTGATATCCTATATTACCACAGTAGTGTACCTAGCTTTTGGATATCACTACCGGCTGAAGAGGAGGAACAAGAGGATTGCAGGGATGCAGGGATGCAACGCGGGCACAACTGACAGCAATCTGTAGAACCAAAACGAGATCCATTGCTTCTAGAGCTTCTTATCTATACCTACAGTCACGAAACTTGCACAGACCTCTATAACTCCACAACACAAGACCGGAGCAGGTACGCAAACGTGAAAAGGTGATCAGAGTCGCAAGGTAAACCGCGAGACGCAAATTGCGGGAAGGCCTTCCACGTTCTGAAGCCTCTTCAAAGCATGAACCTAGTCAGATAATTGTTAGCGGCTTGGTGTCAGATAGAAGCATCCAACTCGTACTCACAGTTAAGCTTTATTAACGACACTTTTCCTCGTGCTTTCTTTTTGCTCTGACCCTGGTAAAGGACTTTTCACAGTGACAGCATGGATAAGAAATTTTCAAGTGATTCGACTTGACATGTCGTATCAGAGACGACCGGTCTTTGTAAGGGTTCCCACACGGGGTTCCACGGTCACTGTAGGCACAATGATACATGCCGTCTTGTTTGCGTCTTAGTTCCTTCGCTGTTTTTAGGGCTTCTTTGCTGTGGTCTTCATCGATGTTGTCTTTATCAATGTGGTCTTCATCGATGTTGTCTTTATCAATGTGGTCTTCATCGATGTTGTCTTTATCAATGTGGTCTTCATCAATGTTGTCTTTATCGATGTGGTCTTCATCGATGTTGTCTTTATCGATGTGGTCTTCATCGATGGGACATACCACATCATTTCGGTTCTAAAGAAACATCCGTTAGCCCTCGGTCAATTACCTGATAGGATTCATACTATAAACTGAGCTTCTTGCAGCTCGAGATGGCTTGGAGCGGCAATGTACTGGTATGAGTATGCACTCCACGGATTCTCATATCCGTAGTCAGTTATATTGTTGAGGTACACTTGGCAGAAATCTGGATTTTCCGCCATCTGTGTATTGTTTATTGATCTAGATTGCCATCAATCAGCAAACTGTTCTAATGACAACGTGTTCTATGTTAGAGGCTAAAGAGTACTTACTCCATTTTTGATCGATGTCTTGATTTAAGAAATCTGAGACTTGAGGCTGGTTGTAAAGGAAGAAAGCGATTCAAGATAGTCGGTGATTGAGGTCAAGAAGAAAGCGGATTCTTATGGCTTATATATCCTATCTTGCTCGATTATGACCATCATCGAGGCCACCGATGACAGTAACTGGAGAATATCAGCCTGCGACGAGGGTTTGCAGGACGTTTTGAGCTACCAATCTCGAAGTAATCGATTCAACGAAAAGGACATGGTTTCCCGACGCGTCTGGCTGCAGGCAAACATGGCCAGCAGGTACTACAAAAAATTTCGATATGTAGTTTCAATCCTGCATGCATCATGTAGTGAAGGGGGGTCATCGAATGTCAAGCCAGCGTGGATCTGAAGAACTAAGATGTTTGAACTGTCGTGGCCCTACGGGGAGCCTTTTCCGGTCCGGGGAAGAACATTCCGACCAGAAAGTTGCAAAATAACATGGGACGAAGTCTTGAACATCCCAGTTACTTGGACTCGGGCCTCCTCAGGGTCTAACTTGCCTGCCCGAGTACTATCAACGATAGGATGGACTCCAGGCTTGATAGGTATCACTTTTCCACGCGACGGTATCTACTAGGGAATTCGCGGCTTAGATAGGCGTCGAAAAGATGATATCAGATGTCTTCTAAGATCGGGGTGCGGAAAAGCGAGTTGTTGAAATTATTAACAAGGCTAGAAGTTCACAGAAAGAACAGCCCCTGCGTCTCGGGGAAGGGAGCCGCTGTACCTACAGCCACCCAAACACACACCCCTGGATTCCTTCGAAGTGATGTAAGACATAGGCAAATATATGTTGGTAGACTACACCGGTGGATAGCCGTTAACCACATGCATTAGACGTCACAACGGGATAAAAATCGTTTCGTATCTAGTCTCTAATCACTTGGGACACATTGAGTGGTGATTGAAGATAGTTAGGCCGCAAACGAAATTCCGATGCCTCTGAGAGGAATTTGAACATCGATCTGGGGCTAATGCAGCGTGAGGACACTACTGTCGCGATCTACTCGCTCTTTCACGCTATTTCCCAATACATACACCGGTTGACAGTTTTGAAAGGAAAAGGCAGCTAATGCAAGATCTCGCCTCGTTCGTTTCCTCAATGGTTGATGCTATCTACTAACGTTTCGAGTGGGTTTCCCTCTAGCCCTCAACACTTATGAACTACACCACACCCTCTACCCACAAATATAGTGCAAGTTTCTATGGCCAGGGGCTTCCTCCTTGGCTGGATGACGACCGCGACAAAACAAAAAGATTGGCTAATACAGCCTAGGAGTGTGTCATGGTAAGGAATGCAACCTGGGTGTGGATGTCTCAAAGTTGGCGGGGCAGAGACGTGGCTTTTAGCACCAAGTACAACAGCTTTGTGGATTTCTACGACACCTATCTGCCTCTCTGAAATTAGTAATTTTCTTGGGTGCGCTGCGTGGTTTTGTCAAAGTAATCAGGGTGGCCACTAAAACCAGAGCTGATTTAAACCCGCCAATGACAGCCTGGACCACGCTGCTCGACTTACAGTTGATCCTGAAAAGGCTTGAAGATGTCATTTGTGGCTTATTGTTCCGCTTTGTTTGCTATTGTGGACTGGCTTCAGGCCTGATAAAAAGGCACATGGTCTCTGAGCGCCAAGTATCATCGTGGAGATGGGGGAATGAGACCTCAGTCCTGGGCTTTCAGAGGGCAAGAACCTAAGTGTTGATCAACTTTCAACCCCAAGCTTCGTGGAACCGAGATCTTGTTACCCTCTTCTACAAAAAAAAAACTTGCGAATCTGAGAGGAAGATTTGCTGTTTAAGACCTAATAATGACGCGTATGATTATGGTTTGGTGCTTGTCGCGCTCATTGGCTCAAAATACGGCAATGAAACGCGCCTCTAGAAGCCTCTATGATAGGGCGCACAAGAGGGCGCAAGAAGCAGTTGCCTGAACCGAAAAACCAGCGCACAAACCCCCCCTGAAGTTCGAACGCAGCATAGCCCGTTCTCCGCCGTTGGTCGTATATCATAAATCACGTTTGTGAGAACACTCGTTGAAAGTGGCGATTTGAGATCTATCATCATCCATTCTATTCGATCTCTTTGCTCATCCGCGAGAGCGAATATGTGAATCGGCCTGATTAAACGAAGCCTTCGGAGTGTTCCCAATAGTACCTACCTAGGTAGGTACCTACTCTACGTGAGAAGGATAAGTGCGAACAGGGGACGACGTTCTCCCAATTTATTTTTGAAATTATGTAAGCTATATTGGAAGGGACATGTATCAGGGATAGGGAAGGCTGACTGACAGCTCCGCCCTTGAACCTGCCTCACAGGCAAAAAACAACGGGCGCTTGTAACTTTATTCTAGCCGACTCCACCTAGAAGCAACCGCTCGTGTCAACAAAGTGAGTTGATCTCATGATTCCTCCTTATTCATACCGTCCCTTAGTCCTGCAGTGTAACTGCTTCTTTCTACAACTAAACGGGCAAGCCCCGATACCGTTCGATCGCCAATTATCTCGAAAGTGGCCACATCCGCCCCAAGGCAGCTCTTGAGCCATGTCTTCAATTCGATCGCCGAGAGCGAGTCGATACCATAGCTAACTAATGTATGCAGCTCATCGACTGCCCCGACCTCCAAACCCAGCTTCTGAGAGAGCTTCTCGTCGATCCCTTTGACAACGACAGCGATCGCCGCATCCGGAGACTTCGCATCGCTGAGCCTCTTCTTAAAACCTCCCCATGCATCTCCCGCTGCATCTATCCTATCCTGACTCGAGCCACCACCACCGCTCCCACCGACGACATTCGCATTCGCCAGCCCCCTGAACACAGGCCGCTGCAGTATCTTCCTTGTCCTCGCAGCCTGGTCTCCTTCGTCGACCAGCGACGCCGGTGGAGTCAAACCAAGCACCACATGGGCTTGCTCCACCGGTAGCAGCGGCAGGTCCGGGTTGCAGTAGTAGTCCATCAGAGCATGCAGCTCCGCCTCCGTGAGCCTGGCGAAAGAACCCGACGTGATGATCGAGTGCGTGCGGAAGTGCTCATCCGCGTTCCGCGCGATGTAGCCCACCGTCTCGACATCGCACAGGTTAAGGCTGACTGCCTTCTCGCCGCGGAGGATGCGTGCGCGGGCCAGTGCGTCCTGGTACGTGTTGCCGCTGTTGTAGTTGGATTGGCCGGGCAAGCCGATGATGCCGGAGAGCGAGGAAAGAGTTATGAAGAAATCCATACCGTCTGGGAGTGAACGGTCGAGATGGTGTGTGCCGTGGGCTTTTGGACCAAGTGGAGTCTGGAACTGGGTCAGGCTCATGTTGGCAAACGCTTTGTCCTAAAAAGATTGTGTCAGCTTTCGAGTTTTTGGTATTTCATTTCGGATAAAGTAAGTCATACCTCCAGCTGCATGGCGGCTTGTATGCATCCTCGTATAGGGGGAAGACTGCTGCATAAGGCCAGCGCTGCGGGTAGCGATTCTTTGTTTGCTATATCGCATGGTGGAGTGAGCACATTGGCGCCCATTTGTTTGAGATCCCTTAGGAGGGCTTTCACTTCGCTACCATGTTCTACTGTCCGCGATAGTAGAATAAGATTTCGTGCTCCTCGACGGACCAGCCACAGGGCCAGACTTCGACCAATACCGCCCAAGCCTCCTGCAATTAAATAAGTTGCATTAGGGTCAAAGCTCCACGATGGTATTGTACTGGACGCAACCGGGATAACATCTTCGTCATTCAGCGTAATAACGAATTTTCCGTGACTCTTCCCGCCCCCTAGGTAATTGAAGGCTTCGTCAAATTTGGAGACTGAGTAGGCTTGTAGTGGATCGGGCATCGTAGCTTTTTGCTCGGTTATCAGACTTAATGATTGTGCCATGAGTTTAGAGAATTCATCTGGTCTAGTTTCCCGTAGGTGAACAAGATCGACGCTCATGAACGTAGCCCCTCGGGAAAATGGCGCCATAGAAATCTCATTACCATCAACGGCGTCTGCTTTGCTAACATCGACAAACCTGCCGTTGGCAGAAATACACTCCCAGCTTGCTCTTAAGCCCTCCCCACTTAGAGAATTGATAATAACATCAACGCCTTTCTTAGCCGTTAGTTGTTGAATATCTGTTGCAAATTTCATGTTGCGGCTTGAGAATATATGGTCCGGCTGTATCCTGTACCTTTCTACAAGGAACTTTGTTTTCTCTTCTGTGCCCACAGTGGCAAATATCTCACAGCCGTGAAGCTGTGCGATCTGAACACAAGCTTGACCAAAACCTCCTGCAGCTGAGTGTATCAAAACAGTCTCCCCCTTGCGAATCCTCGCTTTCTCTATCAGTGCGGTATACGCAGTGATGTAGATGACGGGGAAAGAAGCAGCAACCTCCCAACTGACGTTTTCAGGAATTCTAATAATGCTAGATTTATGGCATCTGACTTCCGTGGTAAATGTCCCATCGAAGCAACAGGCAACTCTATCTCCAACACGAAATCCTGTATCTTCAGAACACTGCGTAATAACGCCTGCACATTCTTGCCCAAGCTTAGTGCCGTATGCATGCCCAAGTGCTAGCAACACATCACGGAAGTTGAGTCCAACCGCTTTTACAGCAATTTTGACCTCACTAGGATTGAGTGGAAGATCGTCGTTGACGCAAACAAAATGCAGCGTATCAAGAAGCCCAGGAGTACCCACGTCTAGCTTCAAAGGGAGTTTTATTGCTCCTATCTCTTTATGTTTTATCCCCTGAGCTAACGTTTGCTGCGAAACATGGCGATACAATTCTTCATTATGGGAAACTCTAGGCACACAAATTGCACCGTTATAGGCCCGATATTCTGTCTCTAGGTCGCTTGATATCCCGCTTCGACCCTGTTTAAGTAGCAAGCGATATATTTCAGCGACAATCTTGCGTTGATCCTTCTCCAATTGAAGGCAAGCAAGTGTGACTACCTTCTCCATGAGTTCGGATTTCAAGGACCGCACCAGGCCGTGACATAGGCTGCTATCTATATCAATGTCATTTTGCGATGATATCCAGAGAAGACTATCTGCGGCTTTGATCAGCGACTGGAGGCGGGCTAGAGATTTTCCGCTGAGATTCGCCAACAGTGGGCGCCCTGTATCCAATATTATTGAGGCAAAGCTTTCGGGATAGGAAGTTTCTGCTTCGCAGCTTGAAACTACGATACTGCAAACTGAGTTTGAAGTAGCTTCTATGATAGACTTCAGCTCCTCGCAAATTGAGTTATGTGCATCATGTGCAGTGAAGATCACGATGTTCGATGGTAGAGCATCAGCCGCGCGTATGCGGTCTACATTATTGCACTGGATACTTTGAATACCCGCCGGCAGTTCTTCATCAGGCTCTTCTATTGCCGTTGAAACCAGGGTGACAACATCCTCATCTGGCGGGAACGATATGTCGACTCCACTAAACCCTGATTTAATCAAAGCTTCGTGCCACTCCTCCCTCGTAGCAAGAGGGCTCCACCCCCTAGTCTTTTCTTTGGCAGCCCACCAACCTGGAAGCAAACCAAATATGAAACCCTGAACCAGATGGTCATTTCTCATGGCCTCTAGAAGTACAAGTTTCCCGCCAGGTCGAAGGAGTTTTCTGGTGGATTTCAAAGTGCTGCAAAGATCTGTGGTAGCGTGTAGAACATTAGAGGCAATAACAACGTCGTATGAATCTTCCTTGAACCCCTGCTCCAAAGGGTCCTCAGCGATATTGAGTTTCATATATTTCATCCAGTGATCATAGTTGCGGAATCTCTCCTGAGCTTTCTCGAAGAAATCGGGCGATATATCAGTGAAGACGTATTCGCTGAATCGCGGTGTCCTCAGCTGCATCGAGTTAGACTCGGTAAGCTTGTCAACGATCCCTTTCGTCGTTCCTCCCGTGCCTGCACCAATCTCTAAGATCTTCATATCAGGGTTCTTGTGCGCAAGGAGGTCCATGTAGTTGTCTGCACATCGGAAGGCTGCAAAGACATCTCTCTGAGCCTCATAGTACTCGTGCATGGTGTTCCCTGAAAACAGTACCTCGAGCGCTTCGACTTTTCCGGACAAAATGGCCTCCACATTTCTTGAGATTTTCGTGAATAACTTGCCCTCAACGTCATGATTCTCAACCATTTCTTCAAGTTGCGAATACTTGTTTTCGTCTTTCCAAATTTCTTCAACTGATGCCTTAGCATAGTACGGGTCACGCTCCTCCGCTATCGCTAGCATGTGCGATGCCCATGACATATACTTTAAATGGTGTGGATGCTTAACAGATGTCGAAGTTAACAACCCCTTCGCTTTTAGCTTCATCAAAGAGATGTAAGCTATTGTTGATTTGTCTTCTAGTATCAGCTCTTCAGCTAAGCGTCGAGTACCTAAGTCCGAAAGGCAGTGGCCTGTGAGCTCCTCGTTCGACAGAAGATCGATGTCAGGTTTCCACACTAGGTGATGCCCAATAGTTTTTTGTTCTACGCCATTGGAACTTTCACTGACAGAGCTATCGTTCGGCAGAAACGTGCATTGCATGTCTACGTTTAGAATAGGCAGCCCATCCTTACCTTCCAACCCTGTAATAGAAACTTCTGTGTGTCTGAAACTTGAGCGCTGGCATCTGGATATCACGGTTACTGGCTTAGCTGGAAGGTCTTTAGAAGTTGAAGTCGGGTAAAGAAAATCACTAGATAAAGAGAGAGATCGTATTTTAGTAGGAACGACCGAAGCAATTCGCTCGTGACAGCCTCGCGTTAATGCTGGGAAAATGCTTTGAAATACCGCATCTAGAGCCGCAGGATGTATGATGTGTGGTTGAACTGTCGAAGGCAATTTCTCCTTCCACGCATCCAAGTCTACTGTCGCCATTGCACCACCCGTGTTATTATATCGTATGTTCTCGAGATATCTCATGGATGGCCCAAAATCCATCTTCGGGTACTTCCTTAGAAATGAGTAAAGTTCAGCTGTGGAACAGTTGTTTTCATATTCGGATTGTTGGTCGAAAAGCTTGAAAGATAATGGCTTTCGAGATGAATCGGGTGACTTGTTGCCCGATTCGTCCTCGGTTGAAGCTGAAAACTCGGCGCGAATTTTACCTCCACAGTGTCGTTGCCATTGGTATTGACCAATACTGCAAGAGATAATGTCAAACTCTGCCCAACCGCTGTGACTCGAGGACTTGTTATCTCGTGGTGGTGGCTGTCGGATAAGTAATTGAACTTCTATTCCATGACCGGTTGGGGGGACTACAAGCGCGTTGTATATCGTAAAATCTTTGACATGGTAAGTGTTTGGCTCTAAATTTTGATTAAGTGTTTGGCGGTATCCTTCGAAAGCCATAGTGAGATATCCTGCTGCTGGACAAATGGCTACTCCGTTGACCTAAAGAAATTTTAGCGACAACAGGGAAATTTTGAAGACATCGAACCTTATGGTCTTTTATCCAAGGCATCTTCTCCTGGGTCATTATCATCCTCCACCTCGGAAACTCCTCATTCCAGTCCGCTACACGAGTACCAACAAGCTCATGGTGAGGTGTTTTACGAAACCTCAAGCCATGCGTCAATGCGCTCTCTAACCAGTAAGATTTATCGCGATTGAAAGGGTAAGGAGGAATGCTTGTTAAAAGACTTTTGTTTGCTGAATCTGCCAAGAGTCTCAATTTGGAGAAAGCGACGTCAAATCCAAATTGATGCATTCGACCAATGGCTTTCAAAAAAGTATCCATTGCGGAACTCCCTCTAAATAGTGCGGAGCTGTATCTGTCATTGAATTCATTAGAAGGAAGGGGTATCAGAGTATCGCGAATAAAACTTTTCAATGCACCGTGGGGCCCAATCTCGAGAACGTAATCAGCATGTATGCTGGTACTGTTTGAGTCACCTGCTTTTAATGAGGCGTAAGATTTTCCTAGTGATATTTGTCCAATGGCTTGATGAAATAGTACCGGTTGTATCAAGTTTTGAACCCAATATTCTGGGCTTGTCATAACGCCGATGTCGATTTCTAAACCCGTAACCGATGAAATCACGCGGCTACTCTGATGTTGAAGACTACTAGGTCGAAGATTGTGGATCAGCTGACTGTAAACAGCCTTGACTGACTCCATCTGCTGAGAGTGGTAAGCTATATCTACCTTCAGTCGTGTACTCGAGATTCCCATAGCGGTTAGACGATCTTCCAGGGTAGTAACGTTGCGGATACTCCCTGTAACAGTTTGACCGTTTGGACTGTTGTAGCACCCGATACTTAATTGCCCTGTACGATTGTGTTCTAGAACATCATCTATATAAGTTTGAACTTTAGCGTCTGGGAGGGCGACGAAGAGCATCGCGCCCTGGTCTTTACTGGATTGTGTAATAAATTGGGTCACTACACCCCGGTAGTATGCCACTCTCAAGGCGGATTCACGATCCAACGCTCCACAGCAGTATGCAGCGGCAATTTC
This sequence comes from Erythroxylum anguifugum, assembly GCA_027478595.1. NCBI lineage: Eukaryota > Viridiplantae > Streptophyta > Magnoliopsida > Malpighiales > Erythroxylaceae > Erythroxylum > Erythroxylum anguifugum. The sequence goes on from JANIPN010011366.1 coordinate 16,277, forward strand.
TCCTGAAGAATGTCCTACACTAATAGAAGGATCTATATTCAGGGAGTGTAAAAGATCAATTAAGGCGATCTGGAGGGCGGTACATATCGGCTGACAGATGTATGAGGCTCCTAGTCGAGTTGTAGATTCGTCTCGATTCAATTCTTCTGTGAGGTATCACGTAAATATCTACTTTGTTTGAGGACGAGTAACAAACCTTGTAAGCACCAAGAACTGCCTAAAGACTTGAAATAAAGCTCTGCTGCATCTAAGCTCTCCTTGAACACCGGAAATTCAACTAGTTCCCGACCCATGGTTGCCCATTGAGATCCTTGGCCGGTAAATACGCAGCAAAGAGACGGACGATGCGAACTACGTGTGGCGCTCTGCTTATGGTCACAGAGCGTTAGGACTAGTTCATCCAGTGATTTAGCAGTAGCAAAGGTCCTCCAGGGTAACTGGCTCCGTTTTTCACTTAAAGTCCAAGCAAGATCTTGCAGATAGTGCTGTTCGTTGTGCCCTCTGGGTACGGTATCTAGATGCTCAGCAAAAGCCTTTATCATTTCGTCTAATGCTTTCCTGCTGGCTGCTGAAAATACAAAAAGCCTCGGTTTCTCAGGGTGCTCTGTTAATCCATTTGTCATCGGAGCCAGTTGAACTAAGTCATGGATTTGATTTTGCAACGGCGGCTCTATTCTAGTCGCATGGTGGCTTTTCTCAAGCATATTCCTAGCTTTGAGATAGTTGTAAGCATCGTCTAGAATAATATGAGCATTGGCACCTCCGAAGCCAAACGAATTGACTGAGGCACGTCGCAATCCTCGATCTGGCCATGGTACTGCGCTTTGAAGGAACTAAGTCACCAGATTTAGCGTAGAATACTGTTTGCTGAACTGAGATTTACCTTGATTCCAAGCTCTTTTTCTTTGATCGCTGGATTAGTCTTCTCATACCAAGCGTTTGGAGGAATAACGGCGTTTTCCAGAACCAGAATCGCCTTGATGATCCCAGCCATTCCACTTGCACCTTCAAGATGGCCGAGATTTGTCTTCACCGCTCCGACATACACCTCGTCTCCAGGTTTTCGCGGCCCGAGAGCGGAGCCTATGGCACGAGCTTCTATAGGATCTCCAACGATCGTTCCGGTCCCGTGGGCCTCTACGTAGCGGGTTTGGCCAAGACTTAGGTTCGCGCTCTCGTATGTTTGTCTTATGAGGCGTTCTTGAGCCTCAGCATCCGGTTGGAACTGGCTCCCGTGGCCGTTCTGATTGACGCCGGTTGCACGCACGATCGCTCGTATCGTATCTCCATCGCGGAGAGCTTTGGACAGTGGCTTCAGAAGCACCACACCTAGTCCTTCGCCGCGCCCATATCCGTTGGCACGATGATCGAAGCTGTAGCAGATCCCATCTTCTGAAAGAAGCTGAAGTCCTGCTAAAGCCAAGAACGTGGCAGGGTCAAAGATCAAGTTAACTCCTCCAGAGATACTCTATAACGGGTCAGGTCTTATAAATAGCAATTCCACTCCAGCGCTTACCATCGTGGATTCCCCGTTCCATATAGACTGGCAAGCATAGTGGAATGCGGTCAGGCTGCTCGAGCAGGCCGTGTCTATCGACAAGCTAGCCGCCTTCAGGTCATAAAACCAGCTGATGCGATTCGATATAAGAGCGGAAGCAGAGCCACTAGCTCCGTAGACCTGGTCTATCTGTGTATCTCGAGCCTGGATCGGGCTGTAGTCTGAATTAGAAGCGCCGATAAAGACCGATGTATTCGTTCCTGCCACCTTATCGAGAGAGATTCCCGCTACACATATTAGCCTCAACAGGCTTGCATCGAATAAAAGACGAGTTTCCAGGGCGTTTCAAACCCACTCACCGTTCTCAAAGGCATGGTAAGTAACTTCCAGAAGCCATCTCTGCACCGGGTCCATGCTTTTGGCCTCTTCCGGCGTTATAGAAAAGAACGGTGCGTCGAAGGCAGCCGGGTTGTCCACAATAAAGTGACCAGAGTCTACGTTCATCTACATGGCTATCAGCTACAACTTCACTTAGGGATTTCTTAACTCTAACCATCCCGTCTTTGGTCTGCCCTGCGCTGTAGAAGGCATGGTGGTTGAATCTCTCGGGAGGAATTCTACTTCTTGCAGATCTCCCGTGCACTATCATATCCCAAAATTTGACGGCATCCGTGGCATCCCCAGGAAACTTCATAGCCATGCCGATTACTGCTATTGGCTCCTTTGTTTCGAGATCTGGAGTAGCCGCGCCATTAGGTGTACGAGATCTGGCATGGTCTTGGCAGGATTGTAGCTCGAGGGCGGACGACCCGTTTAGGATTTGAGATGATGACTCCACGCGATTCCAACGTGTTGGTCCATCCCTGCCGAGCATAGGCCCGTTACACGTGCTGCTGCTGCTATCCATCCTGAAAAAGCCGGGCGAATAGGAAGCAGGGTTTCAGCAGGGAATCCGGGCAGGACCCCGGAAAGTGTTCTAGAAAACCAAAGAAACGAATGTTTTGTGATACCGATAAGTATGCTTTCCCAGTTATGATATAGAGGTCAATTGCTGCATTGTGCACACAGACAAATCTCTGGGTATCTATATATGAACAACTCTGGTTGATCGGATCGACCACCGCATCCTAAGCTCGAGGCCAGTGGCCGCCACGGGCTTGAGGCATTCGTAAAGGCCTGGTTTGCAGCCTGGGCATTATGGGCCCTCCGGCGGCGCAGCTGAATGCGACCACCTGAGCACCTAATAATACTAAACTAGAGCAGTACCCGAATACAACGCTCGTTCGCTAAAGCCTGAAGGCTCCTCCTTGGAAAAGCGCGTCCCTTGTTTCCATTTCTTTGAACAAACTTTCAGCATCTTTGAGACAACCCAAAAAGAGGCCGAGTGCTCTACTAAGCAGCGATAGGCTGAACAAACTAGTGCTTCACCGTGCAGCTTCGGCATCCTAGAAAACAGAGCCGAAGCTGACAGCTGTTGTCGTGCGTGTGGCTGCTATCCAACGAAAAGCACTCCCGGGCCTCTTCAGAGTTTTCTGTGCTCGAAAGGCCTTGGAAAGATTGATTTGTATGCCTAACACAGACGCCTCGTCTCATGATTTCTGTCTCGAAGCAAACGTAAGCTTTCTCGCATACTATACACGGTGATCATTGCGATTCGAGACACATTTGCCGTTTACTAAGACGCAGCGCAGGTAGCATTTCTAGCTGGTCGAGTAATAACCTTGGAAGTTAATTAAAACGTCGACTCTAAAGGCTGGGCGGTGGGGATGAATCACCGTGATAGGCCTACATAGTACTATACATAGTAAGGCCCCTCATTGATGATTATTATTATTGCCCAATATATTTGAAATGGGAAGTGGCACGCCTAAGAACCGTCGATCGGGATTTAACACGGCACAGTTTTGATGGACTATGTACCTAGGTAGGTACCTACGTGCCTACCTACCCAGGGGTGCCAGGTAGATCGGGTGTCAAAGCTTCCATGTGTTGGCCACTCCCTTTGCTGCTCGCGTATGCAATGGCCTTTCACCTTTTCATCCTTTTTACCAACAAGAGGCACAGCATGCAGTGTGATCGCTTAGAATCCAGAACTGAACTTAATGGCCACGCAGCCTCGGGCTCGGGGAAAAACCCTTTCGCTGTTTTACTTTTCTTTTTTGTGTTGTGTTCGATTGCCGGCAGCCTTACGTCAGCACTCCCACTGCTGGTGGGGGCGAGAGTGGGTGAGTGGGGACAAAATCAAAGGCCAACGCAATCGTCTCATCTCACCTCAGCTTATTATTTCCACTTAAAACAGCGAGCGGCGTAGCTCCTTCGAGTAGTTGGAAAGCTTCCCACTCCAATCACATTTTTCTATTCGACCTTTTCTCGGCCTCTAACAGAGAGGTGGTAGCCCACACGATCCGGGTCTCAAACTACATGGCCTGTCGTCGTTCCTCCCGTCCACTAAGATTTATTCGCAAGAAGAAAATACCACGCTGCAACTCCAACCAGCGCCACGCCCGCCGGTTTCGCCAGGACGCCGACGAGTTGGATCGTCATGATTATGAAGACTCCCCTCGCCCCCTGCGTGCCCTCGTTGACGCGAGGAAAAGGCTCGTCAGGCACATCTTTCCCTAGAAATTTACACAGCGGTTCCCAGCCCTGGCGCAGATCGAAATCTAGGAACCGGTCCGGCGCGATGTCGTCTCTCATCCGCTTATTGTGGGCTTCGTACCCGCGCGCTAGGGCCTTTCTGTTGTAGATGTCTCCGTCAGTCAGATCTGCGAGCACCGTTCTCATGAGCTGACGGAACGGCACCCAGAAGTCCTGCGAAGATTAGAAGCTGCTTACGACAGCAGAGAGCTATCAGCCGCAACTCACCTGCGAGAACAGTGTCATTGGATGCCAAGTGATGATGATGTCCAACCAGTAGTAGAGGTTCTCCATCGACTGTATCCAAGCGGCTGTATTGCGGGACGTCAATATGACTTTGGCCTCCGGGTAGGCTTTTGACAGCTCGATGCCGAAATTGGCAACCGGGGAATCGGACACCGACTGTCGTTAACGGCTCAAGTCAGCGTTTCTTCGAACCGACGAATTGGGATCGAGAGTCTGACATCGTATCTACCTAGCAGCCGATCAAACTCTGCTCGACCGTACGTTTCCCCCGTGCGACGTCTCGTTGCGAGTCCTTCCTCCCAGCATTCGAGGTGGTGCTCTTGTAGATTCTCCGGCTTGAACAGTTCGCTACCGTGGTAGGGCGTGTATCCGAGCCGCTGCAAGGCAGTTTGTAAAGCTCCATTTGCAATCAGTGAAGGGGGACAGAACTTGATCCAAACTAAGCTTACATTTTGTCCCGTTTCGAGATAACCCGACGCAGATAAGCTGCATCTCCTTCGGCCGCGGAGAGACCAAAGGGATCTTATCGACATGACGCGATTTCGCCGACATTGTGAGAGCTAGAGGACCTCTGGAGCTTGTCACACGATCTAGAAATCTGGATAGGAAATGAAGTAACAATAACGCAACAGACTATTTTTGCTTTTTCAACGTGGCGCCCGTCGTGTGTATGGCAAGGACCGTCCTTTGGTTTGGTATAAATGCAGGAGGCCTGCCACGAGAGAGCTTCTAGCGCTAAAGCGGCGTTGGCAGCAGTGTTAGCGGGGGGTTTGGTTGCGCAGTTGTTGGCGGGCCCGCGGATCATTTGACGGCGTGCCATGCAGCCACCCGGGGATCTTTAGTAGTCCGGGCCCGACTAGCCAATTAGCGGCAACGCACCCGCTGATCTGCCAATTGGATACCTCCAACCTCCACCCCGGGGGTGAGACGGGGCATGACGAAGTCCTGTAGCAGCTGGAAACACGAAGGATCGAAACCCCGGCCACCGCGGTGCTCTAGTTCAATCCCTCGTGCCCTCCATGCCTCCTAAACCTCCCTTAGTCCAGCCGGGAAGCCAACCCCTCGGCAAATTCAAGGGCTCCTTGGAAATTTCTTACCCTGCTGAGAGTTCTTACATCCCCCCCGCCCCAGCTTTATAATTACAAGGCCTTTGCCGCGCGGGCACAAATCCTTCTTACCGCTTACATTATACAATCACTTCTTCTCAATCCTCTTCAAGGCAAAGGAAGGGAAAGCGGATCCAGACGAATTTGAATTGATGTTTCCTAGATCCTCAGCTCCACAATGTCGGAGTACCAGCGCGATGCGCCCAACCTCCTCGCGCTATGTCTGGTGATGGGAGTGGCTTCGATCGCGGCTGTGGCGCTTCGTTTCGTTGCGCGCATTCGCAGCAAGTCCAAACTCAGCTGGGATGACTTGTTTTCGGTGATTGCTCTCGTGGCATTCGTGCCTTTCCTTGGGTTGATTATATTCAGTACGTTCGCCTATTCTTCTCTCTACCTAGACCTTGTGTTAACTCGTCGGCAGTGGGGTACAATGGGGAAGGGTATCCATTGACCGAACTTCCTCTGCCTGTCCTGGCAAACAATTTACGGGTATTGCCATCATCGTTCCCTTGTCGCGATATTCTAACTCTGGGAAGGGGGCATATGCCCGTAGCATCTTGTCGCCTACACCGGTTGCCGCAGGCAGAACTAGCGTCATGTTTCTCTACTTTCGTGTCTTCTCCATAGACCAGACCTTCCGTCGCAACATCTACATTCTTGCGGTTCTCAACGCCGCCTGGTGGATCGGCTGCACGGTAGCGCTGATCTGCTACTGCATCCCTACGCAAGCCCTGTGGAATCCCCTGGTAACGGGAAGGTGTATCGATGGGATCACTTTCCAAATTGCGGCCGCGATACCGGATTCCCTGCTTGATTTCGCTCTCATCGCGCTGGCTATCAACGTGCTCCGCAAGCTACAGACACCGTTGCGATACAAGATCAATTTGGGGTTCATATTTGCTGTGGGTGGATTGTGAGTAGTCAGTCGTCCGTGCTACGGACCAACTTCTAACTCTTGTAGCGTCGGTGTTATTGGGTTCTTGAGAATTGCGATAACTTACAGACCCGCCAATTGTAAGATCTATGAGTTCGCGTGTACGTTAGCTCCACTAACAAATTACAGTCACATACATTGACAACACGTTATGGCTCACCATCCAGCTCGGATTCGCAGTCATCTGCCCCTGTCTCCCGACATACATGCCTCTGCTGCCCAAGAAACCGTTCTGGGTCCACGTCAGATCGTTAACGTATGGCCTCGTGTCTATCCTGAGATCGTCGCCTCCGGAAAGCACCCATTCAGCTCCCACAGAATACCCGCAAGCCTCCACGTCCAAGCCAGGGGAGGCTAGTCAAGACAGCACAAGCGGGAAGGATTCGAATCGGAGTTTCACTCATGTTGCCAGGAACGACCCGGAGGCACAGATGCCCGAGATACCCTTGCAAACGATCCATGTGGAGCAGTCGTTTGACGTCGCTACCTCTAGTTCTGCTCCTGCCAGAGATACCCGAGATGGGTAGTCCATGTCGGCTGCTCGTTTTTGGGAGCTTAGCGTGAGACACGAGTAGTCTTTACAGGCTGTATGAAATGAAACGGAATAATAAAAAGTTTTGATGACTAAGATACTCCTTTGATGTATGGCGATGGTTCACAGGCTCAATGCAGAGCTTGATTGGATATCAGCGAATGTATATAGAGTAATAACCAACCTGAAGAATTAAGAGGCCTTCTTGTTCCAATTCACTAAGGTGCTTGAGCAAGGTAGTAAGAGAGCTGCATTTTCAGATACCGTGCTAGCTAAGGGTTTCTAGAGTCACAGCAGTGCTGAATTTTCTGCTGCCTTCATTGTGATCGCTAAAATACGAGACCACTCTTCGGTTATAAACAATATACAGCATGGGTCGATTCAACCTGATACTGGCGACCCCTGCTCTGATTCAATAAGATCCCATTCCTGCGCTCCTGTCATAAGATCACTTAGGTACTCCTTAATAAACGCTCTAGGAACACGGTTGGCTTCGTAATCCCCAAGCCGACGGTCACCGCCGATAGCTAGGTTTAGGACTAGTAGTCCCTCGCTCTCTAGATCCATGGAATCCACAGCGACTGCGTAGTCAGCGTTAATCGTTGTATCTTTCTGGCAGCCCAAATAGTGGACGAACTTTAACCAAGTCTTAGGATCTATTTCTATATCCACGTTCTCTCCAACGTCCGGCGGTGGTTCTTGAAAAACGATGTCCTCGCCAACTAAATCACCGTTAAGCGACCTGGTTACGTGACCTAGTGAGATTTTGTGACGGAGTTTGTAAACCAAAACTACTTTTGGGGCCATGGGGTCCACGCCACCTGTCAAGAAGGCTAGCGTTTTCTCGGCTACATATTTTGTCCTCTTCCAGGTAGAAAGTT
>JANIPN010011622.1:2997-24098 GCA_027478595.1 Erythroxylum anguifugum
CATCCAGCGATCGGTATCAGTGGTCGTGATGGTCCACGCGGCGGTGCATATCCCGACGAAGGCGGTGGTGAAGCTGCTGGCGACCATGCTGCTGATGCTGGTGGTGGTAGTGCAGCACCGGCCGGAGTCCATCCGGGCGGCGAAGCTGGTCCATTCGCCGGTGCCCATCCTGTCGTCAGGGGTGGTGGATGAGCTGAAGCGGTCACCGGTGCCATTCCTGGCGCCTGTGGCAGGTGCGATGTGGGCGACAGTGGATGCTGCGTCTGTGTCTGCGTCTGCGCCGGGGTATTCCACCCGGCATACGCATAGATGTAGTGTCCGTTCGCACTTCCGCTCCGACTGCCTCTGCTCCCATCGCGACTGTGGCCGCCCGGTGGCGTGCCGTATCCCGGCGAGGAGACGTTCGAGGGATGGCCTCTCCCGGCGTCGTTCTCGCTACTCTTTGTGCGCAACGAGAGGCTCCATCGCTTCGGCATCGTCGCGTCTCCCAGCTCGGCTCGGCTCCGAACGCTGCGCTGGACGACGAGAAGCAGAGTCGCCCGGTGGAGGAGCTTAAGTAACAAAACGTAACAGAGAGGCTGAAAGGTGAAACCGCCTCCCAGCGCTCTGACCAACCCGGCCCCCCCTCGGCCTCCGAAGCCTCGACTTAACCTTTTAGGTCGAGGCGGGCATGCCTATCCTCGAGTTGGTTGGCTTTCGCTGGATGGGAGCTGCTGCAGGCGCTGCTGCAGTCAGCACCAAGCAGGAACGACAACCAGGAAACGTAGGAGCAGAAAGTCGCCGCCGCGCGTCAGCCAGCCCGGCCAGCGGAGCGCACAAGCAGAAAACCGACACAGTGTTCCGTACAGCCCAGCGGGCCCACGATCACTCATACGAGCCCGGGTTTGCTTTTAATAGGCCACACACACACACACATACACACCCTTCGCTCCGAGTCTCGTGCGGCCGTGGGGAACCGAGGGACGTGCACAGCCGCATCCGCGCTGCTGCTGAGGAGCCTCGCCGCCGGCCTCGATCTGCTTTGTGCGTCCTGCCAGTCCGAGCTGAAACGGGCCGAGAGTGCGCTAGAGGGGGGAGGGAGTGAGTGGAGGGGAGGGAGGAGAGACAAGGCGAAAAGACAAAAGCTGCCAAAAGTCCCGAATGGATGGGTGTTAGTGTTGGTGGTGGTGGTGGTGGTGGTGGTGGTGGTGGTGAAGGATAGCGGAGCGGGCGGGAAAAGATAAGACAGGTGAAACACGACAGTCAACTATCCACTAGAGGGGCGAAATCCGACCACCCCACCGCCACTCAGCACCCACTGTCTCGCACCTTCCCTCGCTGGGAGGTCGATCATGACTCGCAGGTACGAATTAGACGAGTGGGCGCACAAATCTTAGGGGGGACGGAGGGGCGGAGGGGAGGCACACGTATCATGAGCAGAGAGCGGAGAGAGAGATGGTGAGTTTGTAAATAGTTTGTTCCTTTTTTTTGGTACTATTTCTATGACTCTTCATGGAAAAGTCTGTGGTATATAGAGTTTGAGTGTGATTTAGTGTGGTATGGCGGAGACTGAAGAGCACGGCTCTCCATTCACCGCCGTTTCGCTGGTTGTACCTCGCTGCACGGCAGGAGGGCACAACGTTCCCTCTCGGATCATCTAGGACCCGGGAGGGAATCACAAGGGGCGAGACAGACCCTTGTGAAGATGGTGTTCCTGTCCATCATTCCACGTAGACATTTCGCGCGTCGCGCTCTGCTCATGGCCCGCTCCAGACGCTCGGTCGGGAGCCTAGGCTGTAGCCACACCGGGTAGCGTACAGCAAGCCATGTAAGCCAGGCGTCCTTTCGGCTGCGAAGTCTGGCGTCGAAGCTGAAAGAGGAACCGCACGGCCAGGATACCAGATCTGACAGACGTGCGTGCGATCGGTGGAAGTCCCATCATCTGCAGTAGATGCCGGCCGGTCCCGACTCGCGGGACCAGATGAGATAAACAGTAGTCGTGTGATGCACTCATGGGCGGTCGCAGACTAGCTGCGGCGGCCGGGAGATGCACACGGGCGAAAACTGCTCCATCGATCTGAGGGGAATTATCCTTCGTATGCGTAGCGGGCGCGAGCCCCCTCATGTAATAGTGTGTGTGTATGCGTCCATGATCATCATCCAGTGAAGTCATAGTGCGCATCAATTCAGTCCAGCCGATGTAATGTTGCAATGCTGAAAATTCAAACGCTGAAACTGGAAAAAGGCAACGCTCGCTAAAATATCAAATAACCAGAAAAAAGGTGTTCAGAGTCGCTGATGATTGCTGATCGCTATGCCCGCTGGATTTGGATGAGATCGCCGTCTCGGGTATCTTGAAGAAATGGGCCCACGCTGAGCCTGACTGCCACTGCTCACATGATCATGGCGTAGGGTACGTGGAGGTCGTGACCGCGATCCCAATCGAACCCGAAGCCCTCGCCAAAACCCCCAAACCCCGCCACCACACCGCACTGCTGTGCGATGGCACTCGGTAGCGGGGCCGGCACAAAAGGAAGCACCGGTGCGAAGGCGAGGCTGGCCGGCACGCTCGTGGGCCCCGTGGTGTACTCGGGCAGACTGGTGGGGAAGTACTCAGGCTCCATGGGGAAATCCGTAGGCGTGAACGGCGGCGGGCTGTAGGATGGGGTCGGTGAGGGTACCGAGAGCTCATCCATCGCCACACCGGTCCAGAGATGGCTGCCCGTGTCAGCGGACGAGCTGCCGCTCGGGCTGGACGGAAGCACAGTCCAGGTGTGTTGCGGGGCCGCAATGGTCGAGGGCCACCACGTCTCCGGACCAGTCGAGCTGGGCAAGATCGGCGCAGCGCGGATGATGTCGGGCTGACGCGGCGGCGGCGGCGGTGGCAGCAGCGGTTGGAAGAGGTTGAGGATCTGTCGCTTGGCGTCGTCGGCGCCGCCCGCTAGCACCTCTCCTGCACCGTCCTCCTCGAGCCCCTCAAGGGCCGTAGCGGCGGTGCGGAAGACGAAGCGGTTGGCCGCCTGGACGAAATCCTCTTGCAGCTTCTTCAGCTGTGCCTCCTTCTCGGACCAGTCGTGGGTGCTGGCGCTGGCATCGACGGAGAAGATGTCCTTGTGGTACTCCACCAACGCGTCAATGGTCTCCTTGTTGAGCTTGAAGGCGACCTCGTTCTGGGCGACCATATCGACGTGCACGACGTACGCCTCGATGTGCAGCAGCTGGAAGTTGAAGAGGGCTTCGATCAGCGGATTGTCGTCCCGGCGCAGTTCGGCGTCAGGAGCCTTGGGCAACATGATGGAGCAGATGGTCCAGATCGCCGTCGGAGCCGAGAGGGTCTCAGTCAGGCACCGCTGGTGCTGGGTGACGCTGTTGAGCGGCCGCTTGATGCGGTTGATGCGCTTCAACGTCGCCGTCAGCCACGGTTCCACCTTGGTGTTGAGCACCACATTGCACGTCGATCGAGGCGCGAAGGCCGCTGCCGAGGCAGGCAGTAATGTGATCGGCATCTTTCAAAGCCACCAACCAAAAAAAAACGACTCCGAAGAAGAGTAATAAAAAAGTATATTCCGATTTGATAAGAGAGAATGGATATCTCGTGTTCCAACGAGGGAAGCAGATAAGAATGATCGGAGGGTCCAGTCCTCGCACGCACCACAGGGGAGAATCGAATGCCTTGGGGAAGAGGGAGAGGGAGAGGGACGGATTAGATAGAGAGTGGCACGACAGGGAAAACGGAGAGAAGAAGAGGAAGGGGGGACGAGGAGTGGTGGAGGAGGACGGAGGCGGTGGGCAAGGGGAAAAGAAGAGGAGAGGAAGTGTGAGGCCATCCGTGAGTCTTATAGTATGGGACTGGCTAGGAAGACTCCGATTTCAGTAGAGCGAGGTGGGGGGGGAGAGGGGAGGGGAGGAGGAGGGGGGGCGACTCGGCTCTCTCTCCTCTCTTTCCTTCCCTCTCCCTCATTCTCGGCTGCGGGTAAGTGAGGAGGTGGTGTCTTCCGTCAGTAGAGAGAGACTGGAGCTTTTTCCCGGCGCGCGATAGAGGGAAAGATTAGCGGGCAGGGACCACCCCCCTCCCTCCCATTTCCGGTAGCGCACGGGGCACCGATACTCAGAAGAGTTGGAGGGAGGGAATGGATACTGTAGAGGGGGAAGGAAGGGAAGGAAGGGAGAGAGAGAGGGAGGGGGGGCCCGGGCGCGGGCGCGAGCGAAAAAGGAGGCGCAGTGCGGAAGGTTTGCAGCTGGAGGTGGGAGGCAAGGTCTCGCCTCCTCCGGGCCGGGTAGCGGGTCACTGAAAGTTGAGTGAGTGACTTGCGCTGGGGGTGTGTGTGTGTGTGTGTGTGCGTGTGTGCGTGTGTGTGCTGTGTGCTGCGTGTGTGAGTGAGGGTGGGTGGAGGCGGAGGGATGACGCTACCGGCTGAGAGAAAAGAGAGAGTGGGTGTGCCCCGGGGGAGGGGAGGGAAGGAAGGAAGGCAGGTACCCCGGGTGTCGCTCAGGCCGCTGTAACGACCCACCGGGGTACCTGAGGTTACTAAGAGGGCAGGTTCCTTGGGGGGGATGGGGGGATGGTGGCGTGGCCTTTCCCCGCTGAGACAGACCACCCCTTGGGCGCCCCCAGCTCTAGCGGCTTGCAGGCCCCGGCTGGGTCCAGCTGGCCACCAGCGCGCCGCTTTCCGCACAACCGATCCCACCCCAACCTCGTTGGAACCCCCCCCCGCGCGCCAGATCGGCGAGGTGCACCGGGAACGCAGTAACAGTACAACGGCGGGGACGGGGCGATCGTCTCATCGGCGCTCGGCACAGGACACGGGAGGAGCGTGCAACGCTGAGGGAGGTTTGGCGCACGCGAGAGAGAGAGCGCTTCGTCAAACGGAAACCATCTCGGCATGTTGTTCACCCTCTTCCTTGGCCCTCGCTCGGGCTGCGTCGGCTATCCGCATCGCTCACGAGAATGCCTCGCGGCCAAGCACGTTGGGGCCGGGTGGGCGAACACGAGCAGGTTGCACATGTATCGCCATCCGGGCGGAAGGGTCGGTGCGATATGACGCGGCGGCATCCACCGGGGCCTGGGGACCTGGCCGACACCTCGGCCGCAGCAAAGAAAAGTGTGAGAAAGAGAGAGATGAGGGCAGCAGAAGCGCCTGTGCTGCGCGGCCGGGAAAAAAAACCTTACTTTGCCTTCGCCATCATCGCAATGCTGCTCGCCCCATCAGCTCGGGGCGACATGCAGGGCGCGCCGCTAACTCGCATGGCCATGGCGCGCCGTTTCCCTCTTCCCCGGGACCCAAAAGGTGGGCACCGTCTCACTGCCTCCGCCACCCGGGGGAGTGGCGGCACGATATCGAGCGGCTATCATTCGATCGTGTGAGATTGATCCTCATCTCGCCCGTCTGCACGATCCGGGGGGGAGCCATGCTCTGCCGTACGCACGCGGCGGCGCTGGGGTGCTGCCGCCGGTGTTTGAAGATGATGTTTCTGCGCCCGAACGCACATCATCTCATCTCCACACCCGGTATGCAGGACGGGGCCCGGGCGGAACGCACAGTCGGGTCCATGAAGGTGGGTTCGAGAAGACCCGGTCCGGCTTCTATCACGAGTAAGCCAGAGCCGCAGTCGTGCATGGTGTAACCCTCGATACTCGCTTCATCACCGCAAGCTTGTACGATCGTCATGACGGCTCTTATTGTCGTGCGGCGATCATCGACGTTCCCTTGCATGCGCGATATTGCCTGTTCAGTCTCCAGCTCCGGTTGCAGTGTCTCAACACGAATGCAGGTTCATGAAAACCCGGATAGACTCGTCATGCTCGCCTTCTATTCCCGACTTGGGTCTTGCTCGTACGACCATCTCGCGGAGGCGCGACCCGACGATGCACGTCCCGCCTCCTCATCTCCTCCATCGGCTTCTCATTTCCGTCAACCGGCGGCAAATCGAACGGCGGCTGTCAGAGCTTCTCAAACATCTTCCCGGCGCCACTCGAGGGCGCCGTCTGTCTCATCTTCTGCCTGCTCTTGTACCCCTACCGAGCACGCTTTGCTCGCGTCCACGCGCGCGCGCGCACGAAAACCCGTGCCACGAGATTTGAAGGCGATGACCACGGGGCCATCCTCGTCATCCTTCCGACGTGGTGCGACAAGCTGTCCTCGACCAGCGGAAGGGGATGGGCAATATGGCCTGCTGACCAGTCGATGGGTTCTTGGGCGGAAGTGGAGCGATGTTGCGAGCGCCAATCAGTATCGCGAAGCCACGATTTGCAAGGATAGCTGGAGACAGGGGTGCATTCTAGCGCGGTGCCTCTTTCCCTTTTCAGGCGTAGCGGCTGAGGTTACCTGCGGAAGAGGCCCTTCGCGGTGGAATTTTCCATCAGGGTGGTGGCCGGGGAAATAGAGAGGCCGCTTGCGACGGCGACACCAGAACGTGATCCCTTTGAGACCGCGCGCGTCTCGCCCGTGTCATCTGGGGCCTAGGGAGAGGGCAGGCCACAGCAAGATTCACATGATTCTTTCTGTACAAGCGCCGATCGGGTCAGAGTGATGAGCAGAATGTGGCTCAGGGACCGGAAAGAAAGTCCTTGGAGGGTCAGTGTGGAATACACCCCAGCTGAAGGGCAGCGAATTTTTTCAACACATCGAACGCCATCTCGTAGAAGGTGTCTCGGAATCAAGCTTGATTGTCTGTCGGTGCCCGCCGTTCCATGCTGGGAGAAACTATTTTCAGGTGCTCTCTGTGAGCTAAATGATGTCAAAAGCGTGAGCGCGCATGCTCGATGATCTATTCTTCGGAACGCCCGAGCGCCGGCTCGTGGCGCAGCAGCGAGGATCCAGGACGGATGTGGCTCGTGCCCCGGGATGGAGGGAGCGACTCAGCCTCAGGGAAAGCCCTACCCTTCGAAGCAGAAGGGGAGGTACATGCGATGTGCGGCATTCGTGCGTACCTGAACCTGATCGGAGCCGACCGACTGTCAGTTGTCAAACCACACTGTCGGAGGCGGTGGGAGTGGTGGGTAGCAGGGGTTTCGATTGAGTGTCAAGGGCATGTCTATATGAGCATAAGCACATGAACCTGAATGTCGTCATGATGGAGATACAACCCCCATACGATAATTGTGCCACAAGGCGAATGAAGCCCGGGTTCTCTTGAGGAGACAATCCCGTTTGCCGCCTTGACAGAGGCTGGCCCATCCAAAGATACGAGAGGCCATCGGGTCACCTACCCTGTGTATCATCTATCTGGGCTCTCGAGACCGCATGGTCAGGGTCGACTGACAACGTCTCAATCGATGAAGACGAAGAGCAATCGATAGGTCCCGATAGCTTGCATTTTTCAGGTTCGCTAAAAGACGCCCATACCGCGGTATGGGCGTAGGAGGGCCCTCTTTGCCGAGGCCATTTCGAGGACCGCTCCAGTTGAGCCGCGCCGCCCCCGGTGAGTCAGCACCCCGGAAGAGATCAGCCTCCAGGGAGTCTTGAGGCAGGCATCCATTGCGTTCTAGCGTTAAACCATGTGTACATATTATGAGTCTACTTAGTCAGTCACTTGGAGTTATATATCAGTATCCTTTCGGAAGATTATCGATATTAATGGCTTCGCGTGTTGGAATCGCTTCGATCTTGTCGAGAATTGTGTTTTGTGTAGTCATGGCTGGTTATAGAGTATTGGATCGGTGGTTTCTTGTTGAGTAGGGTTGATAGTCGGCTTTGGTATTCTGATCGGTGCGTTGTGGAGATCTCGGAGTGGTGTTGTATGTTGATGGAAGGAACGTGATGAGGAAACGTCAGAGCTTTATATGGTCGAAATACGAGCTTTTCTTCGCTAACCTGCTCATCTGATTCCATGGTCGAAACCCGCGAATCTTTTGAGTCCGATCACAGCTTCCCGAGGACACCCTGAGCATGGCTCCCGCAGCACCCTAACCAGCACATCAAGGATTACACAGCGCTGTGAGTACGCGCGAGAGTCGGTCATCAATCATCAATCATGGAAGGCATATGTATGCGAAATAGTATCTTACTGTGCAGAAATACTTGGGCAACTATGGATATTGTGTTGAATAACCGTGTACAACGAGGCTAAACAGCAAACACTGGCTTCAATCGTGATATAGTCTAACACATATATCAGTATCAATCTAAGTCTGGGTACATACGAAAGATCAGGCATAATATGGAGAGAAACAGTATTGAGGCGAGCAGTAGGGAGTCGGTATACTCTTCCATGATGCTTTCCCACTTCACTCTACTCCCATCGTGCGGCAATTCATCTCGTAGACACACGAAGCACCGTGAACGCACATGATTTACTCCGCCGCGTGGATGGTTGGAACAAGTACCTCGGGGATACAACTTTTATTATCAGCTATTCGACATTTTCCACGACTGAATCGTCCAGACTTTCCCTCTAGAAACCACCTACTGGAATACACTTTTCACAACACCGTGCAAATGAAGGCACACCGGGGAGATGCTATTATCCGCTTCTTAGTGACATATGCTCATGCCTGCTCGTCCAATTATCAGCCACTAGCTCATCTGAAACTCTCGCTCTCTCTCAATAAATGTATGGGATGATGCGCGATGGTACACGCCTCCGGTACTCTTCCCAGGCCGCACCATACTTTTTGTGGCACGCTTCGTCGTCGCGACGCTCCCGATGGACGAGCAGAACCCCAAAGTAGAGGACATAAAAGTACGTGATGATCATGCCCCATCCCTGGGCCTCGCCTGGCACAACGGCCGTCGTGTGCGGCGACGGATGGATGACCTTGTAACCAGCGAGACCAGTCGGCAAACAATACGACCAGGCCATGATCCAATCACCCAGGTAGTTGATATGCCGTGCCGTGCCCCACCAGCCCGACACTAACAGCTTGTTGCCACGCGGTGTCTCGATCGATTTGAGATGCGACACGCGTGGGTCCTTGGGGTTGTTGCGGAAGCGGTTCTTCTCGTTGTTGGCAGAGCGGAAGATAAAGTATCCGAGACCTTGCACAGCAAGTACGCCAGCGATGCCTGTCAGACCCAAAGCCACTGGCTGAACGGACAGATAGCGGGCTTGTAGCGAGTAGATGAACGGTAGCCAAGCAAGATCGCCAAAGGCCAGCATGAAACCAAAGCCGTCCGTGGTAATATCCATGGTGGTCAAGATTGCTGGCTCCATCCAGATGCCATCGAGGATGTATACAGCTTGGAACAATACTATGAGACCCATACTGTCACTGACAGCGCCGTACGTCTTGTATTGCTTCGCTGCATATGCGAGATCGATCAGTAGCCAGCCGAGCATACCCGGTCGAAGCTCGCAGAAAGTTTTGATATCGATGGTGCCAAAGATAGGGAGCTCCACGCGCGGATTGAGCTCCCTTCCGATGAACCAGTCGTACAGCAAGTTGCCCGTTTGCCCACCCACTGCCAGCTCACGGTTCTGCTTGTTGCGCGGCTCTACTGAGAAGCTGCGAATGTACACAAACCACGCCAGGCTGAAAGCGATGAGCAGATTCGCAGTGACGATCTGCACGTAGTTGTCGTTGATGAAGCTCCAGAGGAAGAAGTCGGGGCCCTTCAAGTATGTCCCTACGGCGGACGCAATGAGAGTTACTATCGAGGTGGTGAAAGCTAAAGGGCCCGTTAGTATAATGCCCATACAAATCACCCTCGGCCCTTACCATTGAAGCGATAGTTCAGCTTCCCACCTGATCGAAGCTTCACGCCTGACACCTCCTCCGCCGGAAGGAAGGTGTACATCGTGAGGCTGGCCAAGTAGTATGCGAGAACCCAGCCTGTGACCGACACGCTTGCTAGCCCCAAGATACCTTGCTCGGGCCATCCCACCTCGCGTTTAAGCTTGTCGAGGGTAAGGGTCGAAGGATGCAGTAGTGATGGCGGTGGACACCCAGAGACCGCATTGCAGGCAAACGCAGTGGAGTACACGACGAGCGGTAGGCCCACCGATATCAGTAGGGCACCGGGCCTGTTCAAATCGTCAATCAGCTGCGTTCCACTCATCTGGGCTTACGTACGGTCCCAAAAACTCATAAGAGTGGTGCTGATCGGCAGTCACCACCGCCTTCTTTTCACTCTTCGACATGCTGCCTCGCTTTGTCCGATTCTCTGCAAATGATCAAGACAATTGCTTTCGACCGAGTGCAAGAACTGCCCCCCTGGATCAATGGGAAGTTGGGCGTGTCGTGAGAGCGCACGGTCGAGGGCGTCTCTTTTAAAAGGACTCGAGCGAGGCTGGGGCAGCTGGCGCGTCACGGACACAGGAAGGAGGGAGCCGCCGTGTTGATGGTGATGCTGCTTTGGCCGCAGCGGGCACTACTTCGCGGGCCGGGCATGGCCTGATTATGGCTCTTCTGACCTCACCACTCCCGCCCGCTTCCGCTCGTGTCCCTTCCCCTTTCGGGTCGAGTCACGTGACGTGTACTAGTTGAATGGGCTGACATAATCTTCTATCCAGCCACACAGTACATGAGTTCTTCTATCAAACGTCGCATTTCTCCCGCCGCAACACCGTCATAGCGTAGCGTTCAGGGTGTCCCTTAATCCGCACGGGAGATAGGCGGGCTTCTCCCCCCCCCCAAAGCCATCCGCCGGGAACACGCCGGCCCCGGGGAGCCACACTATGTCCGTTCCTGAGACGGCCCCCTCGGGCCAGAAAGAGGAAAGAAGGGGGGTTGGAGTGTGACGGTGCATGTGTTGTGTGGCCCGACACCACACCCGAAGATGACCACCTTGCGAACCTTGGGATGCATCATTAACGACCTCGCTCCCAAACCACTTCTCTCCTGACTCCGACATCTCTCATCGCTACGCATCATCGACCGCTGCATCACGACCGACCTGTCTTCTTTTGACCACGAGCCTCGTTGGAACCTCCGTTTTGACGCGCCACCGTTGGTCCAGAGTCGCTATGCGGCTCCTTCCGGCCTGTCTCCTCCTCGCCTCCTCCCTCTCCCTCTCCCGCGCCGCCTCCAAGTCCGAAGAACCTCTACAACCATGCACCGTCAAATCGAAATCGGGCTTGTTCTACGACCTGAACCCAATGGCCGTGAAGCTCCCGGAAGATGGCGAGCTGAAGGCCGGCGACCGTAACACGAGCTGGACGGCGCAGGGATTCGATTACCCCTCCAACTTCACGATGAACTTCTGCGCCCCGGTGGTGGAGAAGCTGGATATGGTGGACGGAGTGGATGAGAGGCTGTGGAAAAACATCAGCGCCTTCTACACACGTGGCATGCGCACGTACTCGCTGGGACAGCTCTCCACCGAGCCCGTTTTCCGCGGCCGTAAACTGGTTCTGAACTACACCGACGGTTCTCCATGCGGCTCTGATGCGGACACGCGATCCGTAGGAGTTCGGAGTACCGTCTCGCATCGGAAGAGTGCCGTCGTCTCGCTCCTCTGCGACAAGGATACCGCAGATACCACCAAGCCGAAGGTGACCCTCTCCCTGGTGGGTTGGAGTCCGGATGAATGTTCCTACTTCTTCGAGGCACGGTCACAGTACGTCTGCGGCGGTCATGTCTCCGAACCACAAACGGTCGGGCCCGTCAGCGTGTTCGGCCTGATCATGGTCATTGCACTCGCTGTGTACATCTTGGGTGGTGTCGCTTATCAGCGTATCGTGATGAACCAGCGAGGTTGGCGGCAGTTGCCGAACTACGCCATGTGGGCGGCCGTGGGGAACTTCCTCTTCGTGAGTATCCGGGTTGACCTCAGTGCTGCCCTTGCTAACCATCACCATCAGGGCATCCTCATGTTATGCTGTTCCTGCTGTACGCGCCGGATGGCTCGATCTGGTGGCTACAGCCAACTGCCCGTCACAAGTAGGTTTCGTAATCAAGATGCGGAGAATCGGCTGATCGATGGTTATGATGAAGAGTGGGACGACTAATCACGACTTTGTAACTCATGAGTCGAGCCAGCAATTAGCGTCCAATGCACACGACCAAAAATCGCGGGAGGGAAGAGCATCGGAACTCACAACGGTCTGATGGCTATTACGAAGCTTCATGTACAACTTGTATCTAGATTTACCTGTACATAGCGAATGCATATTCTAGAAACCTCGGCCCGTTCCAGATCCATTAGTTTTGGACCCAAACCAGCGCTGAATGAGCGGTTGAGAGCTAGATAGAGCCTGAACCCCTGTCTTATAGGCAACTCTTCTCTACTTAAAGATTCATCACACTCCTGTTCTATCCTCCCGTTCTTTGATTGTTTTATACACCATATGCGTTGCTCTGGTTGCAGCTCCAGCAGACTTCCAATCAGGGTCCTGCCGTACAGCTGATCTATTGTCTGGTACAACCATACTTATTCTTCCCCCCGCGATATGCTTTGACTTCGACCACTCCAAAACATTAAGGGAATCCAGACGGTGTCTCTCTGACCTCGCTACACCAAAGCGAAGCCACATCGACACACCACCCCCCCCCTCTTGTCCATCCGTGGGGGAGAAGCGACACGTTTCGACAAATAGTCCAGCTACAGCCAGACGCAGCCAATCCCATTTCACATCACCAGGAGGGGAAGAAGGATCTTGAAGGTGCCAGCCGCGGGGATGTCGACACGAGGGAAGCCCGGAGAGAGGGACGTGGTTGTTGCAGTAGTAGCAGCAGCAGCAGCAGCAGCGACGAGAGCAACAGGGGAATTCGGCTGCGTCGGGCACTTGGAGCCGGCCGAGCCTAGCACCACCACTAGCAGCAGCTGTAATCGTCGCCGCTGCTGGTGGTGCTGGTTCCAAAGGGCACGACGCAGCAGCAGCAACGGCAGACGAATGCCTCGAACGCACCACCACCACCACCACCACCACCACCACACCCACCACCATCCTCCTCCCCTTCACGCTAGACAACCCTACGCTACCTACACCTTCACCTCCACACCACCACCACGACGCATACCCATGCCCGCCCTGTCCGGGCCTCCCTCCCTCCTCGACGAAACGCAGGTCGGTCCGGTCAGCCCTTTCCTTCATCCTATTCAAGCCTGCTTTTCCCCCCGATCGACAGCGACAGATATCGAATTCGCGCCGCTCGCGGTGCCCCTTGAGACGCATCACGCACCTCATCCGAACCGCCAAGATTGGCTGAATCCATCGAGCTACTGTGAGGAGTTGATCGCCTCCAGTTGCGGTGGAGAGTGGAGGAAACCGGGCGGCGCGCGTATCCGACAGTTCTCCACCGGCCGCGCGCATTTATTCACCCGAGATTCGTCCCCCAAAAGAACAGGAGACACTCGGTCTCGTGGATTCTCCCGGCCGCACCGTCCATTGCGCAGACGAAGTGCTCCGGGGTTGTCGCCGTAGCGACGACTCCGATCGGTTGCATGTCCTCGTCCTCCCGTTTCCCTCCCAGCGGCGGTGGTGACGGACGATACCCTCCACCTCCTCCACCACGGGATCGAAGCCCTCCCTCACGCTTTGAACGACGCGGCTCGACGCAATATGACAGTGCGCAACTAACGCGCGGTGGCGAATCCTCATCCTATCGGCCAGGCGACTCCTATGCCGGTGCACCGCGCGATGCGCCGCGTGCTCCAAAGGCGGTGCAAGATGGCGCCTCGCGCGGAGGCTACTCCTCCCGAGGCCGCGGAACGTACAGTACGCGCAGCGAGCGCGAATCGTCATACCCACGCCGGCGTGAGAAGGACGATTGGGGCTCCTCGGCGGCCGAAGGAGACTCGTGGAGTCAGCGGCGAGGGAGCCCGGTGAGCAGCAGCGGCCGAGCACGATCACGATCACCACCACCCCGTGATTATCGTGACAAGGACAGCGGTACGGCTCGATCGCGTGATGGTACCTACACCGGCTCCTCCGCCGCGAGCGATGGCGGTCAGAGCGGTGGTTATTTCTCAAGAGCTGGAAGCTACCGAGGCCGCGGACGTAGTGATTACGACAGCCGCACGCGAGGTCGAGGAGCCATGACGGACGAGCGCGACAGCTACAAAGCACGGAGTCGCTCGCGCGAGAGGTATCGCGAGTACCGCGACGACCGTTCGAGGGATGGAGATCGCGACAACGACCGCGATGGGGATCGCTACCGGCGCGATCCACCCCGGCCCGAATCCCGAAACTCGAGTGGCAGTCAGCCGCCGACACCACTGACCGCGGCTCCGTCCACCAGCTCCATCACCACGGATCGTTGGCGTGAGAGTACGAAGCCGTCGTCCACCAGTGGTGACCCCGCTCGGAGACAGTCTTTCGCCGGAGCACACGATGCACGCTCTGATTTCCGCTCCAACATCCCGACTCGCCCAGAGACGGCACAAAGCGCTTCTCCATCCTCTCCCCAGCAAACCGCTCAAGCAGGCTTCGGTTCGAGGGCTGCCACAAATCCTCAGCCGCCATCCCAAGCTCCACAACAGTCATCCGGCGAATCCCCCGCGTTCAAGTCTCGAGCTCCGGATCCAATCCTCAATGCTCCCAAAGCTCCCAAGGCCGAACTTCAAATCCCGACGGGACCGCGCGGCAGCGCGCCTTTCTCGAAACGCCCGGTGACCGGGCCCACCACTCCTGGCCATCGTCACGACTCCCACCATGACATTCCAGGCTTGCAAAGTCCCTCCCTACAGCGTTTCGGTCAGTCGCGACCCACGAGTGGTCCTGGGTTCGCACCGCCTAGTCAACCGCGCAACTTCGGTCAATGGACCAGCCCGACCTTTTCCTCCCGACCTGGTGCCCAAGAAGGGAGCATTGCAAGCTCCCCTTCAGCGTACGAGCCCTCCACCAGTCCTACCGGTTCCCATCCAGGCCTACCCGGTAAGCAGGTTCCCACCGGCCCACGCGCCCAGCAGCCTTCCATTCGAGCCAGTATGACTCGTCCGACCGAGCCGGCGGCGATGGCAGCGCGACGATTGTCAACACAGCCCAAGGCACCCTCCATCATGCGAACCATGATCCCCACCAAGCGCGACTCCGTCGGAGAGGAGCGTCCGTATGGCGAGCGGCGACCATCGGCCGGGCAGTCGGATCGCGAACCGCGTCGAAGCAGCTCCTCGATTCTTGCTAGCCGGGATCACGCACCCGGTCTTGGCTCTGTGTACGGAGAGGATGGCTCAAAGATGGAAGTCGAGGCCGACATGGCCGCCGACGAGGATTCCACGGGGACTCCCGATGGAAGCGACGAGGACGATCTGAACGAAGAGGACAATGTGGAGGCCGAGCACTCGTTCATGAAAGCCGTCAAGAATCTCGAAGCCAAGAGACCTCCAAGCCCGGCTCATCATCCCGAGCTCATGTTGCTACTCGAGGAACTCAATGCTTTGGGAGCTGCTGCCGAGGATCTCAAGAACGGCGTCGTACCACCTCCTCCGGAAGCAGATGAACCGATTCCATCACGGCCCCTACTTGGCCTCCCTTCTCCCACATCGGACCAAGCCGAAAAGTCGAAAGACGAGGAGGATGATCTCTTGGCTAAACTTGACGAAGCCAGTGTATCGGAAGACCTCCCCGTGGATGGTTTGCCATTCCTCCCCAAGTCACGGCCGTTGACTCCCGTCTCGGACGTGATCTTCCTTGACACAGGTGATCGGGGCGACGTCAAATCTGCACAGGTCGTTCTTGATGCACTAGCTCGTGAGCGTGAAGATGAGGATCGCGAATGGGAACGTATGCGCGAGTGCTACGCAACCGATTTCAAGCGCTTCCGAATCATGCAAGAAGAGATGGAAGATGAGAAGCGTCGAGAGGAGGATCTGAAGAAGGCCGCTACGCCTCAACCCTGTGCAGCCGATGATGCGACGAAAGATTCTGCACCTGCAGCCGGACGGCGGCGGGATCGAAGCGCATTCAGCACTCAAGCGGATGAAAACGCTGCTATCCAGGCTTCCAAGGAATCTTACGAAAAGGAACAGAAAGAGCGCGAGGAGCGCGAGCTTCTCGAGGCGGCCGAAAAGGAGCCACTTCCGGATCTCACTCGCGAAGCTGAGATCCCGGACATGTACCGCAAGAGCGAGAGGCGAGCTGACATCTTTGAAGATTACAACCAGCTCGTTGAGCAGCGACTCGTCCTCGAGGTTTTCAATTTCAAGCCCGAGCCCGATGACTTTAACGACGAAGAGCAGGGAGCATTCATCGAAGCATACTGTGCCACGCCAAAGAAATGGGGTCACATCGCACGCGAACTTCCTGGGCGTGACTACAAAGATTGTATTCGCCACTACTACCTCACCAAGAAGGAGGTTCAGTACAAAAACATCGCCGATCGCCGGAGAACCAAGCGCGGCCGCGGCAAACGTGTCGCAGCTGGACGACCCAAAGCGAGCGCCCTTTTGTCCGACATGCCAGGTGGTGAAGGAACTCCAGCTGCCGATGAGCTCACGGATGCCGGCCGTCCCAAGCGCGCGGCTGCCCCTGTCTCTTTCGGCGAGAACAAGAAGAGCCTCGAAGCCGGTAAAACAGCCGCGGGACGCCGCGGGGCCGGCACACGTGCCAGTGAGGCCGGTGACTCTGCCAGCGACAAACCGTCTGGTCGCGGTACCCGTGGCGGCCGTACGGCTGGCGCCCGGAAAGAAGGCGCGCGTGGTGGCCGTGGTGCGAAATCAACCGCTTCTGCCACAGCATCCGGCAATACTTCAAGTGCCGAAGGCGGAAAACCTGCGCCATCGAGCTCACTTTCAGCGGCCACTGCTCAGAAGGAGCCTTCGCGCCGCAGCAAGAGCGTTGAAAGGCGCACGGAAGAACCGCCTCGACCGAAAGAGATGGAATCCGCACAGCCTCCCACGACCATTCCAAGTAAGACAACGACACAGCCTGGTGTGCCATCCACAGAGCCATGGCGCGATACACGGACGGCCCCAATTGCACCCGCTGTCGGAGACGGCCGAGCCGGAGCAGCAGCGCCACCGCGGCCTGTTGAGACTGCACCAGTCGATCGACCTCCTCCTGTGCAGGCCCGTAGCGGTGGGCAAGGGCGTGGTCCGGGACAGGTGTCCAGCTATTGGTCGGTTTCCGAGGTGGATACCTTCCACCATCTCATCAAGCATTACGGAACGGATTGGGCCGCGATTGCAAGCCTCTTGACGACCAAATCTCAAGTGATGGTGAGTGCGCAACGATATCTCTCTTCGCAAAGACTGACAGCATGTAGGTCAAAAATTACTATCAGAGACAGATCGAGAAAGGCAAAAACACGGAGCTGGAGCAGATCGCAATGGAGGCGACTCGCCGGAATCTCGAGATGGGAGGTCCACCTTCGAACCCACCGATCAATGCACCACATCAAGCTCAACAGCCGCGACCCCCGCGGCGTGTTGAGCCCCCTCCTACACAGGCTATTGCTCCTCAGACAACGTCACAGCGCCCACTCGCACCCAGCTCTGAAGCGGCCGAGGCCGAGGGCGATCGTGCTCCCACCCAGTCCTCCCCGTATGCTCAACCTCGCGCACAGCACGTCTCCATACGTCAAGCGGGTGCCCCGGTGGCTACGGAAGCGGCCCGGCCCGCTTCGCAGGAAGGGCGTGCCATTCGTGCTCCAGTTCCAGCTCCCCCGACCCAACCCGGATACTATGATCGGCGCGAGCCGGAGCCACGCGCCGGCCAACCATTGGATCAGGAGAGATTTACCACCCTGCTTTCAGCTCAGCATGCACAGACGCACGAAGCACCACATGGCGTGCCGCCTCCCCCTCAGCGCGAACCGTTGGACCCGTATGCGGCCCGTCAACCCCTTGCTGCAACGACCCACGCGGCACCTCCGCACAGCGGACGCACACCCCAGATGCCGCTTGCGGACCTGGATCGCGGAACGCGTGCAGCTCCGTACGCCCCGAAGACCGAGCATTCACCACCGCGCGAACCTCCGTATGGTCAGGATCGGTATCGCGCGCCGGCACCACCGTTGCCATACGCATCGAGTCAACCACCACCCCGTCCATATAGCGAGGTGTCCCGCCCAAGCTCCATCGCCCAGCACACATCTTCCGCACCACCGCCTGTGGCGGAGCGGCCGAACCCGCCGGCGGAGAAGAAGCGATCGAACATCATGATGATGCTGAACGATGATCCGCCCGAACCACCGAAGCCCGCGCCACCCACCGATACGCGGCCGCCACGTCCACCATCGCCTCGAGGTCCCTCGCCTCCGACCTCGCGGAGCATGTACACCCAGCCATCACAGCCCGCGCCGCCGTACTCGTCGCGCGACCATCCGGTCGAGCCACCTCGGCATCACGATGCTCCTCCGCCTCGACATATTTACGGCGAATCCGGGTACAGCAGCCAGGTCCCTCTCTCGCACCAGCAATCTTCGATCCCACCTCCACCGCCTGCTGATCGACGCGATGCCCCCAGTTGGACCAGCTCCATGGGGCGACCCTACTACAACGAACAACCGCGTCACAGCTATGTGACGGCCGCAGCCGCATCGCCACAGACGCAGCCAAGCTACTTGCCGCCATCTCGCGCTGTTCCGCCCCCTCGAATGGAATCTCCGCCACCCTCGCACCGGGCTCACTCGCGTGGCTCTTCCTACACAGGAGCACATCCGTCGGGCGCTCCGCCGCACACGCTGGCACCGCACCCGTACGCTTCCATCGCACCGCCTCCTGCCCCGGCTTCGCAACCCGCACCGCCGCATGCTCCCCCGTCGGGCTACAGCCACCATCCACCGGTGCATGGCTCGCATCAATCGCACATCCCGCCGCCGCCATACTCCCAGCCACCGTCAAGCCATCCGCCCGGTCCGCCGGGCTCCGTGCAACCGCCGCCGCCGCGCGGCTCATCCGGCGGCTACATGGATTCCGTCCGACGTGAGGAGGAGCTGCGCCGGTACCCCAGTCCGGGTCGGCAGCACTACGGATACCCGCCACCACCGCCACCACCTAGCCAGCGCAATGACCGTGGATATGAGCGGAGATACGAGGACCGGCGCTAGACAGCAGCCTTGGAAAGAGCGTTAGTCGATCAATCTAGTGGATGCAGATGACGAAGTGTGATACCCTTGTCCCTCCGAGAATAGTTTATTGGAATCATTCCAAAGGAGCAAATTGAGATTTTCCCACCACCTAGTATTTGTGTGTCTTATCTACTCTCACGTAGGCGCCATTTTATGGACAATGTATTGTAGTTGTCGTACCTTCCCAACACCACCTCCCGCTGCGGGAGGGAAAGTCTTGGCGCCCATCATCCGCCAAAACCTTCCCCTCCATCGTTGAGTTCCTATCCGTAGGCACCTCCAAAAACCCCACCAACTTCAACCTGCCCTGTATCGAGCATCTCTCCCTCTTTCCCTCCTCCTGTTCTTTTTACCCTCTCCCTCCTCCCTCTCTTCCTCTCACAACCTTCACCATGCCTGTATGTCTTCTCCCCTTCTTTCTCCCACTCGTGCATCTCAATGCGACCTCGAACTGACGCGACACCCGCCGGCACTCTAGGCATACCACTCCATCTTCCTCCAGGACACGCACGTGCAGCTCATCGGTACCTCTCTCTCTCCCTCCGCTCCTCTCGCGTCGACTGACCCATCCCCAGGCAACTTCCCTCTCCTCCCCCTCCGCACACGCACGCGCGGCCCCGCACACACACTGCCGGCGCTGCCTGCCAATGCGAACCCGCTCGATGTCGATCCGGACAGCGAGAGCTACGACCCGCTCGATGAAGTCCTGAGCCTCTTTCGCGCCAACACGTTCTTCCGCAACTTCGAGATCAAGGGACCGGCCGACCGGTTGCTCATCTATGGCATCCTGTTCGTGAGTGAGTGTTTGGGTCGGCTCAAGGCGACGATGCCGCAGAAGGAGGCGGAGAAGGTACGTCTTTTATGGACCGGGGACATGGACCATGTTTCCAAACCAGCAAGGATGGAGGGGGAGAACATAGTCAACAGAAACGTAAGGAACAAATGGCTGATCCAGAGACATCGCAGGCCCTCATCAACGCCGCCCTCGACTCCTTCGCCATCCCGGGGGACGCTGGCTTCCCGCTGAATCAAGCATTCGAGCCGCCGCGCGACCGCCAGGATGCCGAGACCCTCCGTCAATACCTCAGCCAAGTACGCCAGGAGTTGGCGGTACGCCTCATCGCGCGGATCTACGCGGCAGATCCCAATCGGCCGAGTAAGTGGTGGCTAGCGTTTACGAAGAGGAAGTTTATGGGGAAGAGTCTGTGAGCAGAGAGAATGTACGTGAGTCTGGGCTGGTCTCGTTGTACGGTTGGCATGGGTGGCTGCTGAGGGAGACGCAAAAAGGGAGAACGGTTCTGTAGATGTGGAACCCTCGATGCTACGATACGGACACGCCTTCTAGAACACCGTGTCGTTAAGAATGGTACATTCCATCTATGTATGTATGTACTCCACGCCATGCCATGCCAACCTTTTTTGTTCACTCGCCTACTCTCCACCCACGTTCATCTGAGGACCACCACTACTACCGCCGCCGCCGCCGCCGCCGCCTTGATCCCCGTCCTGTTCTTCGTCTCCGTCCACCTTCTGCTGCTTCTTCTTCTTCGCAAACGCCCCGCGCGCGTGGACCGTCTCGGGGCTGGGCACCACGCGCGTCGCCACGAAGATGTATCCCTCCGCGCCCCCGCGGTCGCCCATGACGGGGTGCGTGCGGCCGGGGAGGACCTGCCACGCGCGGGCGCGGACGGTGTGGAGCGTGGGCGCCAGGAGGAGCGTGGGGTCGAGGGGGGATGAGGCGGAGGAGGAGGAGGAGGCGTCATCGTCACTGCCCTCGGTCTCGTGGAGGGCCTGGGCGCGCCCCGCTGCACCCCGCTGGAGGAAGGCCGTCTTGCGCGCCGTCGCGTAGCCGTCGGCCAGGGCCACCAGGGGCTCGACGGCGGGCGCGTAGACGACGACCTGCGCGCCGCCGCGCAGCAGCGGCACGCAGTGCCGCAGGATGCCGCGGGGGTCCATCGCCGTCGCCGCCACGACCAGCCCGGCGAAGCCGCCGTCCATCCCGCCCCGACCGCGAACGGCGCCGACCCGACGCCACCGGACGGCGACGCGGTCTCCGTCCCGCAGGCTGCCCGTGAGACAACGCGGGAGACACCACAGGAGACAGCCCGGGACACACCCCGGGAGACCTCGGAGCAGCCCGGCTGAGCCGACAATCCGGACAGCACCGCGATTCGACCGCGGACCCGCCCGGCGCCGTGTGATCCTTCGTCTGCTCGTCGTCTGCTTCGAG
>JANIPN010011877.1:0-24097 GCA_027478595.1 Erythroxylum anguifugum
CCACCTCTTCATTGGGAGCGGCTGGTTCCGATCGAGCGGCCTCTGCGGATCGCCTTGGTTCTCTTCGCGCAGACGGTGATGGGCATGTGCGTCGCGCGTTGAGGGAAGCTTGCACCGATGGCCGCGATCGATGTCGACCCACGCCGCACCGGGAGTGGGGCGATGTTGCTGTGGTTGCTGCGGTAGCTTCTCCGGCCATCAGCATCCCTCGTCTCATATGACGTGCATCACGACCGCATCCGCGCAACGAGAGAGGACTGGATCTTACCTTTTGCTGCGGCTGCCGATCGCTGGCATGATGGGCTTCCGAGGCTCGTTGGGACATCGTGCACGCCCATTCGATCTGGATGCAAAACACATCGATAGGAATGGCTTGTGGACATCTGGATGGGGAATGACCGGGCTACTTAAATCATTCACGGCCTCTACGATCACTTGAGCCATTTTACTCATTTGATACGAAGGCATCCGAGACGCCTTGCTGGACGCAACCATGCTCCGGCAAACCGTGGACGGTCTATCGACGATCGGCGGCATCTACGTGGGCGCTGATGGCGGACGCGTGAGAACCGCGGCCCCTATCAACAACGACACGAAGCTCTAGAGAGAGAGGGAGTTTGTGTGTGTAGGCTCGTTCACGCACCCTACCAATGCAATCGCCCTTAGCTTATGAGGGAACAGACCGGGATCTTTTGTCGTGAGATGGCTAGTAGTGACCATGGTGACACCTTCTACGGGCTTCGGAGCTCCGGTGACTCGTGCACGACTCCGTTGCGACAAAAATCCCGCATATATCTGGCCCCGGAAAAAGAGACGGGATTACACGTGCACACACGAGCCGGCGGTCTGGCAGCAAAAGGATGGCGGTCGACATAAAACCGGACCTGAGAGAGCCTCGCGGTGCCTCTTTTATCTGAGGGAAGGATCCGCTCCCGGCCGTTTTTACTAGCGTAGCCGTCCCCGCCTATCGTACTGATCCTCATCGTATCGTCTCTTTCCAGAAGCCGGAGGGCTCCAATTATTTTCCAGATAAGCTACTTACGGATATAACGCTAACGGGGGATTTCTCAGATTTTCTAGGAATACTTATATAAGATATAAGACTAATACCATATAAAGTACGATAGTCTATAGCTAGCTAATAATTATTACGCTCTTATTTATATACTCTATACTAAGATCTCCCGTATAATCTTCTTAGTTTAATAATTAGATCGAGATAGTAGAAACGTTAATATATATACTAAAACTACTATAATAAAGAGTAGATAGATAAAATTAAAGTATTAGATATCGTAATAAAAAAAATAAATCTCCGTAATCTAAGAATAGTCTTACGAAATATAGAAAATCGAGAGAGTCTATCTAATATTATTAAAGATATCGAGACGATAATAATTAAATTTAATAAATATATCGTAACGAGAGTAATTAATATCTAGTTAAAAAACGAAAAATAAATAATCTAGAGCGAATAGAATATTAATAGATTATTTATTAGAAAAGATATAGAAAAGATACGATTATCTAATAAAGATCGCGATAAATAGAAATCTTTCGAATATTAAATTAATATTATTTAAAATATTAAATTAAAAAAAAGAGTAATTCGAATCGATAGTATCGATTAAATCGAAATATCGATCGATTATAAATATAATAAATATTTATTTATTTTATAATTATAAAAATAATATTAAGAATTCGAATAAATATTTAAAAAATATCGATTTTCTATACGAGAATAGATATAAATTTAATTATTTTTTAATAATAATCGATATTTTTAAATATAAAAAATATATTAAAAGAATTTTTTTTAAATAAAATCTAAAAAAGATAATCGCGATATAGTATTAATTACTAAATTAAAATATAAAGAAATTATAATCGATTTTTCGAAATAAATTCTAAAATTAGTATAAATATAAAATCGATATTTAATTTAAAAAAAGTATTATTTTATAATAAATAGTATCTTTTAAATAAAATGATTAAAAAAAGATTAAAAAATATCTAAATTATATTAATATATTATATTATAAGATTTTTAGATTATAAGATATTTTAGAGATTATTTTAATAAATAATATACGTAATATTATTAAAAAGAAATAGATAATATTTATATATAGATTAATAACGAATTTTAATTTTAAAAAAATTATCGATATAATAAAAATAGTTTATAGATTTATAGATAAATTAGAATTATTCGATATATTTTATATTACTATTTTAATATTATTAATATTAGAAATTAGAGTTTTCGATAGTAATTTACTCTTAATATTAATTTAAACGATATCGATTATCTCGAATATTTATAAAATAATAATTAATTTATATAAAATAAATCGCGAAAATAACGAAAATCGAGAAATTAAAGAATATAGAGTAAATAATCTAAATAATATAGCGATAAATAATCTAAACTAAAAATAGAATTCGATTTACTATAAATATTAAAAATCTAGCTATATTCGATTAAATTATTCGAAACTCTAGATATAAATAAATAAAGATCTATCGTTAGTCGTAATTACGTAAATAATATTATTAATATTATATAGAGATAAAAATATTAAATAAGAATAGAAATATATTATTTTAGCGACGATTTTAGTATTAGATATCGATAATAAAGATATATATAAATTTACTATAGTTACGACTAATAAGCGAAAAAGAAATATTATCGTTATAAATATCGCTCTATCTAAATAGAGATATAGTACTCGATTCGCTCTAAATACGGAGTTAGAGAATTAAAAGAATTACGATTTAGTTAAATATAAAAATATCGCTATAAAAGAGAGTAGTAATTATATTTAGAAATCGACGAATATAGTTTAATAAATATCGAAAATATTACGTTTAATCGATATTAATAGATAGTCAAACTCTTTATTTATATATATATATAAAGATAAAATTTAGAAACTAGTAATTTCGAGAATATTATTAGTAAAAATTCTAATTTAAGTAATAATAAATAAAGAGAGATTTATTATCTAGAATATTCTAAATATTTAATTAGCGGAAAATATAGATTTAACTATCGTTAGTTTTTTAAATATCTTTAAATTATTAAAATAAGAGTTTATATACTATCTCTAATTATCTATTTCGAAATATCGAATAAAAAGAATATCTCGAAACGAGTAAATTATAGCGATTATTATATTAATAGATATAGCGAGAATCGGAGAGATATTTTCTATTATAATAGTATCTACTATAGATAATAATAAAAAAACTAAATCTATTTTTATAATAATCTAGATATATAATCTTAAAATAATTAAATTCTTAATAAATTATAAAAATATAATAGATATAGTTATCGATCGAGTAATAAAGAAATTTCTCTTTATAAAGATCTATTTCGATAGATATCTAATAGTAAATCTAACGAATAGTCGACTAATACTATTTATTCGATACTATTAATTATTAATTAATATCGTAGAGCTATTTTATAATATAAAGATATAGATATTAGATATTAAAATCTATAATCTATTACTAAATCTAAGATAGTAATATCGTATTTATATAACGCTAAATCTTAATTTAGATTAAATTAAATTACGAAAAGATAATAATTAGATTAGAATTATCGATATCGAAATAGTATCGATCGAGAAAATAATTACTATTAAAAAAGAGATCTCTAAGATCGAGAAAATAAATAACGATAATTTAAAAGATATTCTCTATAATATTATATATATCGAATTATCGAAAAAAGATTAAGATTAGATAAGAAATTAGATTCTATTTAATTAAATAAATAATTTAGAGCGCTCGAGAAAGATAACGATAAAATTACTATTTTTATAACTCTTTATATCGAACGAATAGAAAATAATAATATTAGTTTAGAATTATAATATTTATTTAATATTATAATAAAAGAATTTATAGAAACGAGAAGAATCGTCTAATTCTTTTAATTATTTTATATAATAGATATCGAATAAATATCGAAAGAAGATACGATCGATATATCATTTAGATTATATAAAACTAATATTTTCTTTATTAATAGATACTCTATTAAAAGAGCGTTAGATATAAATATACTATTAGAAAAGATATAGTAATAATTTAAGAAATTAGATATTAAAATTAATAATATAATCGATATATTAGAGTAACGATTACGAATCGTTCGTCTCTTTTATATCTAGAGAGATATATTTATAATATCTATAAAGAATATTAAAATATCTAATTTTATAGAATATTCTATCGATTTAATTAATAACGCGAAATTAATTATCGATCGCGAATAATAATAGACTCGATAGAAACGAGATTTTATAAATAAGATATTCTTAGAGATAAAGAAAATCGATATTCTAATATATATAAGCTTATCGTAGAAAATCTATATATAATTTATATCTAAGAAATTAGAAGAGCGAGCGTTTCGAATAATATATAATTTTAAATTATTTAATCGATATATAATTAAAAATATATATTCGATATACTCTATAGATAAGATCTATAATATATTTTTTAAAGATATATTTTTAATCTTCTTTAGATTAGATATCTTAATTATATATTAAGCGATAAAACTTAAATCCGAAAATCGATATAAATACGAAATAATTATACTCTATAGATAATATATCTATTTAAGAATAGATATAGAATTTAAAAGAATTTTATATATCTATATATAATTTATTAATTTAATTTTTAGATCGCTATCTAAGATTACTAATATTTCGATAATATCTATTATTATCGAAGATTATAGCGATATCGATTTTAAATTCTTTATCGACGATTACGTAGCGATTAATATAATCTTTAAAACTCTATTTATTTTTCTTTATAAGATATATTTTCTACGGATAGTTTTCGCGCTAATATATCTCTTATTTTATAAAATAGAGATTTTTATTATTTATTTAAAACTATTAGATCTTTAAAGAGAGAAAAATAAAATATATTTAGATAAAAAATATCTTAAGAAGATTAAAGAATAATCGATATTTATTAATAAGATCGAACTCGAGAGTTTTTATTATTTTATTTCGTTTCTAAGAATTTTTATATTAGATAGAGTCGAATATATTATAATTATAAAAAAGATATATTTAATATAAAAGATAATTCCGCTATCGAATAAAAAGAAGAAATTTCTATAATTCGACGCGAAAATATTATAAATATTAAATAAAATAATTCGAAAACTACGTAAAAAAGCTATCTTAGAAAATATATTACGATCTAAAATAAAAAAATAA
The DNA here is from genome assembly GCA_027478595.1 of Erythroxylum anguifugum. NCBI lineage: Eukaryota > Viridiplantae > Streptophyta > Magnoliopsida > Malpighiales > Erythroxylaceae > Erythroxylum > Erythroxylum anguifugum. The sequence continues at coordinate 5,271 of JANIPN010011877.1, forward strand.
TAGATCGAGTCTAGAAAATAGTAATAGAAAGAAAAATAAGAGCGATTATTTAGATATATTAAATAATATATTATTTAAAATACTATAAACGACTCGAATTCTAATCTATAGTTTTATATAGCTATAGATATTAATTAAATCGAATTAAAAGATATTCTATTTTAATTATTAAATCGCGATATCGAATATAAAATTAAGAATAATCTCTATATCGAAGAGATTTATATTATATAATTTATATTATTTAGATTAAATAACGAAATTATATAATATAGTAATTTAGAGAGAAAATATATAGCTATAGTACGAGATTTAGATTATTATCGATAGTAAATTATAGAAAATTAATATTCTATCTTCGTCTATATCGATTATTTCGCTCTATTATCTATTCTAAATCGAGATATAGAAATATCTATTAAAATCGTCGCGTAATAAGATCGATTAAATAAATATAATATAGTACTAAAATATTATCTATATCGCGACGAAATTATTTAAATTATCGATAGATTAAATCGACTCTTTAAGAATCTTCTAAATATATCTAATATATATAATAAATAATAATTAATAATATATATAATAATAAAAAATAGAGCGAATAGAGAAAATCCGCTAATATCTATAATATCGGAAATTATAATTAGAGATTTTATAAATTCTATAGAATAAATATTCGTTTCTATAGTTTCTATATCTATAGTAGATTTAATAAAATTTTTATTAGATTTCGAGATTTTACTATCTAAATAAGAAATATTAGCTATTTTATATAAAGATAAAATAATCGTTATTTCGCTAGAGATTATCGAGATAACTAGAGATTTTCGAGAGATAGTCGATATTAGAGTCGATTAGATATATTATAAATCTAAATTTTTCTTTAAAGATATAATTATTTATTTAAGAGAGAGAGAAAAGAGAATCGAAAATTTATATCGATCGAGACGGAAATCGATAAGATATTATTTATATAAATATTTACTAATTTAAAAAATATTAATATTTCTTTATAAAGAGTATAACGATATTTAGTCTATATATATTCGATAAAAGAAGATTCTAAAATATCTTAAGACTCTATATAATAGATATAATTATTATAAAGCGACTATTACTCTATACTAATTAATCGATTATATATTCTAACTAATTAAAATTAAGAACGTTAAAATATAGTATAAATTTTATAATATATATTAATATATTAAATCTAGAAATCTAAGCGCTATTCTTTAATATATTCTTATTCTTAAATTATAGTAAATAATCGATATTAATTTTATCGATTTTATTAAATTAATCTATAGTATTACGAAAAATCGATATATTTTAATAATAATAAATTATATTACGCGTTTTATATTAATAGTATTATATATAGTTATCTCTTAATTAGAGATTATTTATTTTATATATAATTATTTTACTCTAATCTTTAGCTAGTCGCGAGAAATATATAGCGATAATAAGAGTTATTTTATCGATAATCTAATTAGTAATATATAGAAGAATTATAAAATCGTATAATATTTAATATTAATTATTTATTTATAGTCTATTAATCTAGTCGAATATATTATCTAACTAATTATAGTATAATTTCGAGCTTAATATATCGAAATATATTTATATATAATATAGACGATATATATCTCTATAGTTATAATAAATTTAAATACTCGAATATATCGTATTAATAGCTATATTTTAGTAAAACTAATACTCGAATATTAATCGAAAATCGTCTATATAAATATAGATCTAATTAACTCTTCTAAAATTATCGGATAGAGAGTCGTTAATATATATACTCTTAGAGAGTAATTAATTAATCTATATTATACTATTCGGAAAGAGAGATAGATCTATAGTAGTAAATTATTTAGTAAATATTACGAACGTAAAGAAAAAAAGATCTATTTTAGTAAATATATACGAAAGATATTAGCTATCGAAGATCTTATCTTAGTTCGCGATACTATATAAAATATCTAATAAAATAGAAAGCTCGATTTTTACTAGCGAAAATTATATATTATTATAAAAATAATTTATTATCGTAAATCGATTCTAATTAAATTATCTCTCGATAATCTAAAGCTATAATCGATATATTTAGACTATATTTAGCTCTATCGATAACGTAACTATCTTATCTCTTTAATTTATTCGATCTATACTATCGAGAAAGAAATTTATTATTAGAACTCTTAATATTTAAATTAGCGAGCGATCTATCTTAAGAAATCTTAAAAATCTAATTTTTTTATATATATTATTATCTAAATTTTACTATACTAAACTATTCTATAGTACGACTCTATTTATTTATTACTATAAATTATTATTAAATTACTATTTTAAATAGTATTATTAAGATCGTAGCTTCGTAGATTTATTCTCTAGCGCGAGCGGTAGATCGATATAGATAGTAGATATAGATTCGATTAGATTTAGCGGATAATCGTACCGCCGGAACCCGATAGCTCTCGAAATTATCTCGCGAGCTTATAGTAAGCGAAAACGGATTCTCGATAGAAATATCGATAGAAATATAAAAAATATAGTTTCGCGAGAATATAGTTAGATTAATTAATAATCTCTATTATAAGATTAAAATATAGCTAAAACGACTCTTATAAGATCTAACTAATAAATCTTCTCGATAGAAGAAGATTTCTAAATCTAGAAATCGGAGATTTCTAGATATTTATTTAGATATAATTCGTATTAGTTATCTTAAGATTCTTAGAAGAAATTATTATCTATATTTATTCTCGATATATCTTCTCTTCTCGAGCTTACGTTCGCGCGAGCTTATAAGATAATATCGCGAGCTTATATCTTAAAGAGAATATATTTTTTATTATTCTTCTAAATAGTCGAGAAATTACGACTATAAATAGTCTTAGAAGCTTTCTCTAGAAAATCGATAGGAATTAGAGAGTATAAACGATAGCGATTATCTAGACGAGATTTAATCTCGATAGCTCTTCTCTTACGATTTAGATCGTAAGAAAATACGATTATCTAAAAGAGATTCTCTTCTATAGCTTTATAGATCTTAAAGAAACTTTTATCTCTAAAGACTCTTTTCTTCTCTATACGGAGTATCGGATATACTCGACGTAAAATAGTCGTCGTATTCTTCTTCTATCGCTCTAGAAATCGATCTCGTTACTATTTTATATTCTATAGCTAAAGCTATTTATCGCGAACTATTAGATCGATCTATTTCCGTTTACTCACTAGAGTATCTAAAATTACGTCGAGAGAGGGAAATAAAAAAACCGCTAAAAATAGCTATAGAGTCGATAAATATAGATTTACGAGATTCGATAGAGTTTTCGGATCGAAGATAAGATTCGTATACGCGTTAGTAAATTTCTTCTAAATTTCTATTTCGAGAATCTCGAGAGTCTAATAATTATTTTAAATAATAACGAACTATAATAAGATTGTACGACGACGATAAATAATCTTACTATTCTAATTCCGAGCGTTATATAGAAGATATAGTTAAGAAACTCGAATATCTTCTTATCCGTATATCTAAATTATCTAATCGACTTTATAATAAGCTTTATTATTCTTATTAAAAAGCTTATTATCTATTCGAATAATATAGTCTTTAGAGATCGATTTAGCTTTCTATTCGACTCGCTATTTAATACGAGATTACTAATCTTAAATCTATTTATAAATACTAGATATTAGCTCGATATAATTATTCGAATATTCTTCTTCCGATAGAGTAATCGATCTCTAGATCTAGAATTCGTCTCTATCTTCTTTAAGAGTTCTCGGATTAAGATCGATATACCGAAATTTAATTAAATCTTTTTTATATTAATTCTTTATATAGTAAGAATAGAAGATAAACTATTATTTATAATCGAGACGTAGAGCTATATAGATCGTATAGTAGAGAGAAGATTAACGAATAATCTATTATACTAACGAATAGACTATAATTCTCGACTATCTATTATTTTCTTTTAAAATTATTATCCGAAGATAATAATAATATATATCGAATTTCTCTTTAATAGAATTATAAAGATAGCTTTCTCGAAATAAGAAATTAAAATATTCTCGAAAAATAATAGTTCTATCTCGCTTTTACTAAAAATTAGAATAAAAATATAAATATCTATTCTTATAGAGTATCTTATTATATCTAATATTCGAGATTAATATACGATTAGAAATAATCTAATTCGATAAAGAAAAATATATATAGTTTTCTAAATTATTAATCGATAGAGATAGACGAGCTAATTTTCGGAACTATTAATAATAAATAGAACTAATCTTTATATCGTCTATAGTACGATAATTTCTATAAATAGTCTTAAATCGCTCGATAAAACGATCTCTATTAAATATTTTAATTTATAGTTCGACTATAGTATCTAGAATCTTAAAATATATAAAATATAATATCTTATTAATTATCTATCTATCTTTCTCTACGAATCTAATATTCGTTTTTTTATAATTCTTCTAAATTACTAAAATCCGATCTTATTAGTTTTTAGATATCTCTCTCGGATATCCGTATAACTAATTCTTAAAAATTAGTATAGATATTAGAGATTCTTTCTTCTTAGAAATACTCTCCGAACGACTATTATCTAAGAGTCTTCGACGATAAGAAAATCTAGAATTTAATATCGTTCGAATCTTAGATTTAGAGAAATTACCGATCGTAAAAATAAATATCGCTAAAGACGGACTACTCGAGCTAATATAGCTATTAGATAACGATCCGACTCTAGATCTTTCTCTAATATAAAAAGAAAAAATAAATATAGCTTACGAAAAAAATAGCTAGATAGAATATTATCGAGAGATAATAGAAAATCCGATAGAGAAAAGTCTCGTAAAATAGATAATATAACTATCGAAAGAAACTAAATCGATTAATACGAAAATAGCGCGGAATTATAAACTAATATCGAATTCTATAGTAGAAATATCTTTAGAGTCTATCGATTCGGAAAATATAGATTAAAGAATCTTAGCTAGATTAGAATCCGATAGCTTCGAGCCGATATCGATACTCTATTCTTCTATTAGTAATTTCTTATTAGAAAGAACTATATATTTTACTAATTCGTCGTCTATTCCGAATACGTAATTTAATATCTATCGATAATCGATTATAGTAGTTCGACTAAGATTATAAATTTCTACGATTCTAATCTTACGATAAGATATTTAAACGATACCGATAGCTTTTATAGTAGTACTAAAGATATTTTCGATACGAATAGCGAGAGTATATATAGTATCTAGCTAATTTTATCGAAGAATTTCTCTATCGATTAGATTAACGAGAGAATCAGTCAGATTTTATTCTTATATAGTAATAATTCGCTATTTCGTCTATTCGACGATTTATTTCTTATTTCGATGAGATTTAAGCTATTTAAGAAACTTCTAATATTTATCGTAATAGAACTTTTAGTATTCTTTCTTAAAAATCTCGCTAATAGTAGTCTTATCGGCTATAATTTTCTTAATAATTTATTTCTTAGTATCTAAAGCTATCTTCTCTACTCTCTTAAGAATTTATAGAAAACGATCTCTCGTAGCTAGTCGCTTATTAACTAGATAAGCTTTAATAGTAGCTAAAACTTTAGCGACGCTCTTAACTATACGAATATAACTCTAGCTATTCTTTATCTTAAGCTGAAATTCTTACTCTAAGACTATAGTTTCTCTCGGAGTGAATTCCGAATAAGATCTTAAATAAGAGTCGAGAGAAGATCTTAATCCGTTAGACGTAGAGATTAATATATTAGGCCGAGCTTATAGAGTGACTTCGGGAGCTTACTATTTCTCTTTTTCGGCTTCTCTATCTAAGCTAATAGCTATATCTTCTTCTTTTTAAATCGCTATATATTAAAGAGACTAATATTAGATTATTATCGTTCTTAAATAGCTACTATAATTACTAATTAATATTCTTATTATCGAAAGTAAATTTTTAAGAATTTTTATAAAGATCGAAAATAAATAAAGAAGAGTAAATAAAATTTTTCTTATAGTTTAATATCGTATCTAGTATCGTTCTTAGAATAATACTAAGAATAATACTAGAAGTAATATTAGATATAGCCCTATAGGAAATTCGTATTTTCGCCTATAATAGTAAAATCTAAATATAATAATAGAAATTTATAAATAAAATAAATAATTTTCTATATATTTCTATTATCTCTTCTCTTACTATCGCTACTACTATTATTTATTATAATTTCTTATATTTCTTCTTCTATTTCTTCTTATATTTCTCGGTCTAAGCTTATAGAGTGATTTCGAGAGCTTATAGCGAAGAATCGGCCGGCTATATATTAATTATCTCGGATAAAAAGCTCGTAATATAATTTCGAGAGCTTATAGAAAAAGAAATTATAATAGTAATATTCTAATTCGACTAAATTATAGTATTTATCGATATTTTTAGCTAAATAATCGTACTCTCTTTTTCTTCGATAGTCTAGCTTCGGAGCTATTTCTCTTTCGAGAGAAAATCGAAAGAATCTCTATCGGAATTCTATATTAATTTCTTTTCTTCTATAGATTAGATTCTCTAATTTAATCTATTATCTCGTTATTTATAAAGCTTAAATCGATTTCCGAAAGCCGGATATTTTATCGATATACTATCTAATTCCGAAAATAGATAGATTCTCTTATTATTCGATACGCTACGGATACGATAGAAATCGATCTATTAGAATATTATCTTACGCGATAGAGAGTAGTTGTATTTATAGCGAGAATTATAGAGAAATATTAGATCTCCGATCTAATAGCGGCGATCTTCTATATTATATTTAGAATTTCAGTAAATCTTATTTTATTTCCGAATTCGTCGAATTCGAGCCGATATCTTCTTTAAGATTTAATCTCGAATATATAGCTATTCGATTCTTATAACGAGAAGATCTATTATATTTTATATATCTTTTTAAATAAGAATAGACTAGATCGGAATTCTAATTTTAATCGATAGAATATAGCGATAGTCGTATACTAATTCGAATAGAGTTATATTAGTCGAACTTTTCGTCGTAACTCGATCTATTTAGAGAATAAGATTAAGATTTTATATCTATCTACTATATCTAATCGAATCTATTTTCGTAAGACTATCGATAATCGACTTATAGTCGCGCTCTATCGGCGTATTCGCGCGCGAATTATATAGAAAGATAGTGATATAATTTATATCGCTTTATTTAATTAGAAGATCTATATAGTCGAGATTCTTATATTCTCTATCGATAATTACTATTCGAAAGATTCTATATCTAGTAATAATTTTTTATTAGAGAAATCTCGTAATAGTATAAATAGTTTTTCTTTATAAGATCCGAGCTTTAATCTATCCGTTTATAGATTCGCGAGTTACGATTAGATAGTTCTTTCTATAGTAGAAAGATATATAAACGATATCTATATAGATAATTTTAAAGAGAATCTAATAGAATATCGACTATAAGATATCTTAGTACCGTAACGACGATCGTTTTTAGTATTCGTCGTAAATTTTATAATATTTCTTAATATCTTTCTATAAATCTTCTCACTAATAGATCGCTATAATTCGTTTTCCGAGAGATTCGGATCTACGATATTCTATACAATCGTATTAATACGATATAATCTCTTATTAATATTTCGAATCGGCGATTATTCGTCTTTATAAAATATTCTTTCTACTATATCGCTAAAGCTCTCGATATTCGATTTTATATTTTAATATATTATTCTTAAATCTCTTCTAATCTCGAAAGCTACTCTCTATTAGATCCGATAGCTTATTTAATATCGTAAGATAGTAGACGATTTACTACTATCTAGATATATATTTCGAACGAGAATTTAAAGATTCGATCTCGATAATAGAATCGCCTAAATCGTCCGATTTACTTATATCGTTAATTATAGCTCCGATATCGATAAAAATAGCGAATAGTTCTCTCTCGATAAAATTCTCGAGATCTTTATCGTCGAATAAATCGTCTTTCTTCTTTTTAGAGATAGATCTCTAAAATAGACTATCGATAGCGATATATTTAGTTCTAACTATATATCGAATCTCGAAATCGAATAACGAGATCTATACGATTTATTAATATATTACTACGCTAGAAATATCGGATATATCTCGATTTAGCTAAATAATAAGAGTTTTAATATCTAATTTTAGAATAAAATATATACTAAAGAGATAATAATAATTCTTTCTTAGTATTTTTAAGAGATCGCGATATTCTTATTTTTCTATATCGTATCGATACTCTATATCGTTCTAAATACTAGAATCGAAACGAATAATATATCGATATTTCTTATCTATAATAAGCTATATTAGCGTACTTTCTTAACCGCGTAAACTAATATTAGTAATTAGAATTAATTTCTAACTATTCTTAATAGCTTTATAGTCGATTAACTATAGAGTAGAAGATTACGATAGCTCTATTTTTAATTAATCTATAGTCTTCTATTCTACGACTCTCTATTAGAATAGACGATTCTTTTAAATTAAATTATAAAGAGCTACTACGAGTATCGTAAATTCTAAGATCTAAAGACGATAATATACGTAAAGATCGAGAAATACGCGTATCTCTTTTATATTCTTATATAGTAGCTAATTTATAAATTTTAAGATTTTCTTCGCTATTAAATATCGACTATCGGAATCGTATAGATAGTCGATAATACTTATCTATTTCTATAATTACTAACTCTTTCTAATAGCGATAGTATTCTCGATAAGCTTAATTAAGATAAATACTCTATCGATATTAATAAGATACTCGAGAATATATTTTCTTACTCTAGATAATATTTTCTCCTTATTATATCGAGATCTCGGATCTTTTATTCCGATATTATCGAGAAAGAAGCGAGTTATTTCTAGAATATAATCTCGTAAAACTAACTATATAATTTTTAGAAATTAAATCACTAAATTAGTTTCTCTTTAAGATAAAATATAGCTTCTTACGAGATCTAGAGAGATTATAACTATAGTAAGATCTCGAGATCTCGGATATAATATTATCTAATTATATCTAGAGAGTATATCGATTAAATTACTAATAGCTAATCTAGCGAACTCTTTAGCGAATTTTTAAATATCTAGTGATATATTCGTATCTCGAAGAGTTACTTTATTATAGAGTATCGCCGCTATAATAATTCGAAAAGTTCTAGAGATTTTCTTTTTAATTAGAAACTATAGATTACGATATAATCTATCTCTTTATTTTAGAATATCTATACGAAATCGATCTCTAAGTATATTATATACTAGAGAAATTAGCGCTCTTAGTAAATTAAATTTAGAAATCTATTACGTATTATATTCTATAATCTTAATCTTTTACGGAGATACGATTTCTAAATAAAATCGATCGATATTTTTAAGACTCTAGTCGAGATAGGCTTCTTATATATAGAGTAATTAATAAAATAGCTTCTTCTTTCGAGATAGAAGCTAAATTTCTAACTATAATTTCTATAGTCGCTTCGATAATAGTCGAGATCTAGAAGAAAGATCTCTAAATTTCGCTATAAAGAGATAATCGTATAGATCTAGATTTATAAAAAATAGACTGATCTCTCTACGAGCTATAATCTTCTTTTTTTATTTCTTATCGTATTATAGATCTTCTTCTTCTCCGAATATACGATCTATCGGCTAAATCTTATCTATCTTTCTCTTAAAAGCTATTCGCGTATAGTATCTAATGATATATCTATAGTACCGATTATAGATATTAAGATCGAATTTCGAATCGAATCGGCGAGATAATCGATATTTCTTAGATAAAAATAGATCTAATAGTTTAAATATAAATACCGAAATCGCTATTTCTATTAAATTATTACTATATAATACGGATTATTTTCGAAATTTATTATTTTTTTTTAAAAGAGCTCGCGAAATAACTCCGTAAACTCTAATTCTTCTTAATTCCGATAACTCCGAAAAGTTTCTAATTTTCGTTCCGAATAGGAATTTTTTTTCGAGATTCGCTTCCGATTTATAATCTTCTCTCTAAATAATATTATCGACTATATTATTTAGAGATAGTTTTTCGAAAAAGTAATATAATTTCTTTAGAAATTAATTTTATTTTTATTTTAATTATCTTTAGAATTTGAATCTTTTATATCGATAGGCCGATTACGCTAATACGACTATCGGCGAATTCTTAGATCGTCTATAAATATCGATTACTATATAATTCTTCTCTCTATATTTAGGTATTTTAAAACTATATAGTATATACTATTCGAAGCTAAGATTATTCGTAAATTAATTTTCGTAAAGAATAGTATTCTAAGAATAATTAGATTAGCGCTCTTCGTAATAACTAGAAATAGCTACTCGATTTCGATTTCTTTAATTCGAATTATCGTAATTTCGTAAATACCGATTAGAATAGTACTCTCTCTATTAATATCTATTAATCGAAATCGCTTATTCTCTATTATAGAATAACCGCTTTTAGCTAGAATATCGCGACGAATAAGATTAATTTCCGTATTCGAATCTATTAAAGCTATTTTCGAAATATCTTCTAATTCGATACGAGCTCTCGAATAAGATTTAGAGTATAAGATATCTAAAATAGCTAATAATTCTCTAATAGATCGCTCTAATAGCTATCTAATAGAGATATTCGGTATCTATAGTCTAATTATATTATAAGAATTCCGAAATTTCTTTTTTTTATCGTCTTTTAATAATTTCTATATAAGCTAAAGAGTATCGATACTAAATCCGATAAACTCTAAAATCTTAATAGTAGATAGATATAGAGAATTTAGAATCTTTCTTAAAACCGATATCGGATTCTTTTTAATAGTAGTTTTAAGAATATCGGTAAATCGTATATATCGCTAACGAGATTTCTTAAAAGAAATAGCTATATTTTCTTTAGTTATTAAATTAACTATATTATTATCTCTATAATCTTATATCTCTAGAACTATAGTATTCGGAGATTACTAAAACTATTAGATCTATTTAGTTTATTTAGTCTTCTTAATTTCTAGATTCGGATTAATCTATCTATCCGTCCGGAGATTCTTAGATTTAGCTATCTAAAATTCCTTAGTAATCTTTTCTTTAATTATTCGATATATCTTATCTAGCCGAGACTAAGTAATCTCTAGTTCGTTTCTTTACGATTTTTTTTTATTATTAGCTATTATAGAGATTGAGATCTTCTCTTTAAGAAGCTTTTAATAATAAAATACTCGATCGCTATAATATTCGGCGATTTAAGTATAGAATATATCGCTATAAGAATCGATCTTCTTATTAGAATTATCTTCTTATAAAAAGGCGAGAGAAATACTATAGATTTCTCTCTACTATAATCGAGCTAGCTATTCTAATATAGTCTTCTTTAAGATTTTTTCGTATATAGATACTATACGAATAGATAATACGTTCGATTTTACTTTACTAATATAGATCCGACTATTATTATTCTAATATATCTTCTCCGTATTACGTATTATTACGAGTTTCTTATAATACTTTATTCTATAGTCGCTAATCCCGTAGAAATAATAAATTATTCTACTAAAGTTCGATTCGCTTAGAGATTCTATAGAAGAAGAAACTCTCGGGAACGATACTAATAATACTCTCTAAGATAGAAACTTTATAGCTATAATCGAGAATTTCTTAAATTAATTAGTTAATTTAATTATATTCTTCGTAAATATCTATTCGATAAGCGGCTTCTTATTCTCCGCGAATATAGATAATTCGAGTATATTCTTAATATTATTCTTAGTAATTCGATTTTTCTCTATTAGTCGAATAAAACTAGGATCCGATTACTATCTAGAGATAAAGAATTTCTTAGTCTTCTTCTCTTAGATAATACTCTTAGTAGCTTTAAATATACTATCGAGTCGAATATTCGAAATATCGTCGATATCGATTCTATTTCTTTTAAATACTTTAATTAAATCGTCTTTAGCTAATCTCTTAAGAAATAGTATAATTATAGTAAAATTATCGAACTAAGATTTATTTATAAGATCTATTACGATAGTTTAAAATTAGATATAATAGCTAGCGAGATTCTTATATCTATCGACTATCTTAGATATATATATATCGAGATAAGCTCTAATACGCTTAATTTACTCACTATCTCTAGTGCGATACTCTTTCTTTAGCTCTTTATATATTCTATTCTAGTCGTTCCGACGGAACTCCTTAAACGACTAAATATAGATTTTTAGAGTTAGATCGTAATATTTCGATATTCTACGGAGACGTTCTCTCTTAGAAATTCTATAATTATCGTATAGATTATATCACTCTTCTAAAAAATCCGTAATATTATTCTCAATAAACTATAAAGCTATATTCGAATTAGATACTGAAAGCGTCTATCGTAGAATATATATTATCGACGTTACTATCGGTATTTACGATCTACTATCTAAAATATCTCCCTACGACTGAGTATTCGGAGATATTAGATATACGAAATCCGACGATATCGTAGAGATATTCATAGATCTAATAAATAGATTAGCTATAGTTATAGAGATCCGTCGTCTTCGGCTATTCTTAAGTAGACGATACGATCTAATATTTCTAGCTTTCTAAGAATAAGAAAATAATAATTTATTTATTCGATCTATATCTATAGAATAATTATAACTATTATAGTTTCGATATCCGCGCTTCGGTTAGCGATCTTAATATTAATTTTCTTAATAATTCTTATCGTCGATAATAAGAATCTAACTCTAATTTTTATTTCTAATACTCTAATTCTTATTCTTATTCTAATTATTAATTCTAACTGAAATCGAAATTATAATACTATATAAATACTTAATTACTACTATTTCTATTATTAATATAAACTATATCTATAGAATAATAAAAAACTATAGATTTAAGCTATTAACGACTTTAGTAGCTTAAATCGAGATATATAAATAGTCGCTAGATTAGCTAAAACTACTTTCTATTATTATCGAAATAACTTTATATACTAATTATATTTATATAAGAATAATTCTATAAAAGAAGCGAAATACTATCTATAGATATATAATAAATATTCTTATTTATTAGAATTAAATCGATATCCGCTCTTATTTCTATAATAATCTTCTATTTAATATACTATATCGCCCCGAGATCGCTAAATTATTAAGATCGTAACTTTATAGATTTATTCTTTAGCGCGAGCGGTAGACCGATATAGATAGTAGATATAGATTCGGCTAGATTTAGCGAATAATCGTATCGTCGAAATCCGATAGCTCTCGAGATTATCTCGCGAGCTTATAGTAAACGGAAGCGAATTCTCGATAAAAATATCGATAGAAGTATAAAAGATATAATTTCGCGAGAATATAGTTAGATTAATTAATAATTTCTATTATAAGATTAAGATATAGCTAAAACGATTCTTATAAGATCTAATTAGTAAATCTTCTCGATAGAAGAAGGTCTCTAAATCTAGGAATCGGAGATTTCTAGATATCTATCTAGATATAATTCGTATTAGTTATCTTAAGATTCCCAGAAGAAATTATTATCCGTATTTATCCCCGATAGTATTAAGTGAGATTAATATTAAATAAATACGATTTTATTTTTTAGTTTCGATTACTCTATTCTCACTAATTTTCGAAAATCTTCTATTCTTTCTAATTCTAATAAAATATTTTTATTATTCTATCTCTCTATAAGACTATTAGTTCGATCTATAAAACGAAAATATCGTTATTACTACGCGAAATTAATATTATAGATAGTCGAATTATATCGATTTTATATAATTATAGAGTCTAGATTAGTAATCGAGAAGAAATATATAGTACGAATTTTAGATCTATCGAAGAATCGATAATAATAGATATATTAATAGATATTAAAATCTCTATCTTTAATTTCTTTAAAATATTAAATATTATAAATAAAAATATAAATAATATAATCTCTAGACGATTTACTATTTTTTTTTATTTTAATTAACGATAGAATATAACTATTTTCGCGAAATATATTATATTTTTACTATCGATAGCGCGAAAATACTATAAATTTAGATTTATTAAATATTTTTTCGCGCGTATTTTCGCTATACTATCGAAAATAAACTATTTAAAATATATTCTTAAAAAGAAATAAATATAATAGAAATTAATTTAAATATATCGAAATAAGATCGTAATCTCGAAATAATTTATATAGTATATATCTATAGATAGTTTAACGAAATTATTATAGATAAATTAATCGATAATCTCTAATTACGTAGATTAATAATCGGAATATTTAATTATATAATCGCTATTATTAGATAAATTAATATCTATAATCGTAATAGAAATATCGTCGATATTATCGAATATATTAATTATAAGAATTTTCGAAAATTTACTATTAAAAAGATTAATATCTTATTTACTCTATTATAGATAACTCTCGCTAAGAATTTATATATAAATCGTTATCTCGAAAATATTATTTTATTTAATATTCTTAAAATTATAGAATTTATCGTCGATTAAAAATAGTAATTATACGACGATATAAAAATCTATTTTATAATACGTATCGCGCTAGAAATTAATCGTTATAGATTAATATATTTAAATTAAATTAATTATAATATTATAAATATATTTATAAGATACTATCGAACTATTAAATAGATTTATATTAATATTTATCGACTAATTACTAATTATATTATTAAAATAAATCGTATAAATAAACTCTATTAAGATTTATAGTTCGAGAAAATTATTTAATCGTAAATAGTTACTATTAGAGATTAGATATTAAATAAATTTAAAAAGTTAATCGATATTTTAAAAGACGCGCTCGTTAGTTTAGATATTTATAGAGATTTCGCGTAATCTAATATTAGATATAAATCTAATAGTCTATAGTTTAGAATTCTATATAGAATTTTATATATAGAAGAGATAATAATTTTTCTATAAACTCTATAGAACCGTACTTTAGCTACTCGAGTAAAGTAAACTCTATAAACTATATAACTATATAAACTATATAAATTATATAAACTATATAAACTATATACTATATATAATAGAGTATCGGCGATTTAGAACCTTATAGTCTCTATAAGATATAAATATCGATAGTTCTTTAAAAATAAATCTAGACCGTAAATTATAGAAATTAAATCTATTATAGTTTACTAAAATACTCGAGTATAAATATAATCGATTCGCGACGATCGTCTTTAGAATCTTATTAATTTCTAAACTATTATAGATTTATTATAACGAGATTAAATTTAATAGTTTTCGTCGATAGTTCTCGGAATCGTATTAATTTATAAACTATATAGATCTATCGTAACGAGCGTAAATTATAATAATTTTTAATAATAGTTCTTAGAACTCTATTAGTTTATAAACTATAGTAGATCTATCGTAATAAACGTAAATTATAATAGTTCTTAACGATAGTTTTTAGAATCGTATTAATTTACGAATCGTTATAGATATATCGTATTAAAAGTAAACTATAGTAATTTTTAAAGATAATCTTTAGAATCTTACTATATTATATTTATTTTTATTTACTATCTTATAACGACGATATATAGTTACGTAAGATTTTCGGAAATATAGATTTATTATTTATTATAAAGATTTCGATTAATTAATTAGAGATTTTTTAAAAAAAGAATAGATATTAATATATAAGAGATAAATATTTAAAAATTAGATATTTAAAATTAAAGATTTAGCGATTAAAAATTTAGAGATTAAAGATTTAGAGATTAGATATTATAGATATTAATTTTAGTATTACGTTCGAAACGAATAACGTTTTATTTTATATATAGTTATATATTCTATAATTAGTATAAATATATACTATTTTATATATAGTTATATATTCTAGTGTTATAATTAGAGCGAATAATATACTATTTTATATATAGTTATATATTCGCTATCTAATCTTTCTTCGATAGCGATAAATTAATAATTTTATTAAATATTATATTTAATTTTTTATAGTTTATTTTAAATTATTTAGAGTATATATTTCTAATATTCTCGAAAAAATTTTATTTATTTATAAAATCTTTTAGTAATATATAGTCGAGATACTATTTTAATATCTAAATTAGAATTATAATTTTATTTAAATTTTCGTTTTTAACGTTCGACTATATTAATATTACTAATATAGAAAGAAATTTATTAAAGATTATTAACTTTATAATCGTTTTATTATATTTCTTAACGAGTTTTTATATAATTTTAAAATTAGTTTTAGACTCTATTAATTTTAGATTAATAATTTTAGATTTAGCGGTATATTTTATTCTTATCTATTTCTATATTTTTATTTACTCTAATAAAAAAATACTATCTAATTTTATTAATTTCTTAATCTTAATATTCTTAATTTTAACGGAATTCTCTAAATTATTCTTTAGATACTCTAAGCGATAAGATTTAATAATATATTTATTATTTTTACGCTTTTTTATTTTTCTTAATTCTTTTTTAGACTCGAGTTTCTTTAATTTATTCGATTTAGTTATTAGTTTCTCGGAATTTTAGCGCTATTTTTCTTTTTTTATTTTAGTATTAGATTTATCGTCGATAATCTTATTTTTCTTCTTTAGAATTTTATTCTTTAGTAAAATTATTCTCTATATTTTTTTTATCTTATTATCGCTTTTTTCTATCTTTTTTTCGAATTACTATATTATATCGTCGATTAGTTTAGATAATAATAAAAATAAGAATTATAATAGAGATAAAAATTATATTAAAAATAAGAGTTATACTAAAGATAAGAGTTATATTAAAGATAAAAATTATACTAAAAATAAAAATTATATTAAAGATAAGAATTATAATAGAATCTTAGATTATAGTAAAATCTTAGATAATAAAATTCGCGAAATAATTTCGAATATTCGCTCGATATAGCTTATCTTAATTAGATTCTCTATATTAGAGTCGATCTCTCGTTTCTAATAAAATAACTATTAATCGAATATTTAGTTAATAAGATATTATCGAGTAAACTTTTTCGCGATAGCGTTATCTCTAAAGAGATAAATATATCTCTATACGATAGTATAAAATTTCTTAATTTTAATCTTCTCGATTTTTACTACGATTTCTAATTTATCGATATTAGATCTATTATTATCGAATTTTAAAACTCTATAGTCGTAAAAAATCTATTTACTAAACGCGTTTAGAATTTCTTTTTATAAAAAGATAATTATCTAAATAAAATCGCTATATAAAATCTAAAACGGAGACTAAATTCGCTTTTTCTCGGATTTAAAGTTTTTCGCGAACTATCGAGTTTATCTTTCTCGCGGATCGAATAAGAAAATCTCTTCTATTAGAGTATATTTATTATATTTCTTCTCTTTATCGTAATCTAAATATATTAATCTATAATTAAATATTATTTATTTCTATTAGAAAATTTAATTTCGCTTTTTCTATAAATCTCTCTAAAATAATATTATATTATTTTATATTATAAAATAATTTATAGTATTATAGATAGTCGAGAAAATAATCTCGAGAATCGATAGAGCTATTAAAATAAAAGATAATAAGATTTAGAAAATTAAAAAAAAATAAATAAAATTAATAAATAAAATAATTAAATAATTTATTTATTTTTTAGTATTTTTAATTTAAAATTATATTATATATAGAGCTATTAAAAATTTTATTTTAAAATAAAATAAAATAGATATAATATCTCGATAATTTTTATATATAGAGCTATTAAAAATTTTAATAAGAGATAAAATAAAATAAATTTAGTATTATAGTTATTATATTTTTCGAAATCTATCGTATCTTTTTTTAGAAAATTACGCGATTCCGTCTTATACTATAATTATTATTTAATTTCTCGTTTTAAATTTCTCTATTAGAATTTAAGTATTTAATAATATATTTTCTATATACTATATATTATATTTTAGATTATAATTAGTCTAGCGAATTAGATAGTATACGATTCTATATTAGAAAATTTTATCGAGTAATCGTTCGATTTTATATTCTAATTTATCTTTTTCTATAAGAATCGAAAATATCTCGCGAGATAGTTTAAATAGTATTCGCGTTAGTTCGAATTATTAAATACTAAATATATTATAAATCTTTTATAATAAAGATATTTATAGTCGATATATTAGACGATTTATTTTCTCGAAAACTTTAAAGAATTCGACGATTTACTAATCTAATTTTCTATTTAGAATTCTTATTAACGATAATTTATATTCTTTATATAATTTTAATATAGTATAGTTTTTTAATTCGAAGAATATAGATTTATAGTTCTTATTATATTAATATTTTATCGATAATATAATTTAGTTAAGCGTATTCTTAATTATAATACGATCTATACGATTATTCGAAAAATCGGATATTTTAATAATAAAATCCGTTATTATTTTATTCGATATATAGTTCGTTATAATCGAGATCGTATTATTAATAAGAGTTTAGATTTTAGAATATAGATTTAACTATAGTTTAGAATTCTAGATCGTAAATATAAAATAACGAAAAACTATTTAGATAATTTAGTTCGTTCGTTTATTTTAGTCGTTCGCTTATAGATAGTACGCGATTATAAATAAAATATAGATATTTATTTCTTTTAATATCGTTCTTTAAAATATTAAATTAAAGATTATATTTCGATCGCTAATTAAATTTCTTAGAAATAATTAATTCGCTCT
>JANIPN010012213.1:0-92556 GCA_027478595.1 Erythroxylum anguifugum
GCTTTTATATTATAAGCCCTTATATATTATATTTATTAATATTATATAAATTTAATCCTTCGGACCCTTATATCTCGTTATTTTCGGTAATTATATTTATAATTATAATATTATACGGATTAATTAAGGAGCCGTTAATTAATTATCTCGATAATTTAATTAATCGATTAATTATTAAGTACGCGTTAAATAACGTTAAGAGGAGACTTCTAGAAAAGAATTTAAAGGAGCCGATTAATATAATTTTAACTATCGTATTAAATAAAATTATCGAAAGCTAGGACTTAGGATAGAATAGAATAAATAAATAATTCGTTCCCACGTAAGATTTACTATATTATATTACTATAAGTGACGTATCGTGCCCCTAAAGGGATAAGCTTTTATAATAAAACTCTCTTTAATTTAAGCGGTTTTTAGGCTTAAATTTTTAATATAATTTATATTTTAGCGGCTAAATAGCTATAACTCAAAACTAATTCTGTTCCGTGTATTAGGTATAGCGCTATATATTATTTCTATAACAATTATTTAATAGTTTCTACTAGTCTAATAGTGAGAGGAGTGGGTGCGTACCATAGGGGTGCGACTCGTTCGGCAGCAGATCCCAATCCTGCGACGTGCACATCACTGACAGCCACAAATTAAGTCAATTTGAGACCTACCTTTTACCACCAATCAAGCTGGAATGACACATTTCATCAGCTCCATCAAGTCATGCGGATGGCGATGCAAGGCAGTTTTCATGTTTTTGGAAGCCAAAAGAACATAAAGCAACAAATTTGAGCCTCACAACTTTCGCTCTTAGTTGTAAAGATTCAGCAGTGGTAGAGGCGGCAGCAGCACAGGTGAAAGAAATTTGCCAAGCAAGATCTGCTGGAAAGATCATGTGACAATCAGATGCGGGTGTAGATAACGCAAGCGGCTTTACTTTATTAAATCCGAGGAACCTGAGCACTGTCGTCTTAATTACTTTCTGGTCGAGATCTAAGTATAATCATTATTGAGCCCCGTCTCGCCATCAAACGGAAAGTAAGGTGTGAATGCGTCCCTTTAGAGAATGTGTTCGTTATAATATTATTTGCTTCTTCTGGAGCTTGATATAGATCTAGCAACACAGTTATCGTTGATCTCAATTTGAACAGAGTATCTGTGTATGAAATCAAAATAATTATATGGATTTTCTCTGGCTCGTTAGACTTTGATCATACCTTACTGAAGCAGTGTGTATGTTTGAGTGCATATGGCTGCTATCTATTTGCATGTATGTAAGACCTTGAAGTGTTCTTGCTGAAGTATGCAATAACTACCTAGGCACCTTAGCAGGTATCTAATTTCGTGCGCAGGCCAACCAGTGAGTACTCACTATCTGCATACCGCCTACCACTTCATTTCCATAGAAAGAAGAAAAAGAGTGAAAATTTCCGTCTGATTTATTTCTCCAAAACGCTACTAGACTCCTCTACACTCTTGCATTCTTGTAAATTTGAGATTGAGATTTCCTGTCCAGCACAATCTTCCCCTCACCGCAAGGCTATGCTCCACTCAACGACATTTTATTCCGCTCGCCTCCGATACACGTGACTTTACGGTTACAAGACTCAAGTACGTGTCTTCGCAAGGCGATTAGTGTTGCATAAAACTCACTCTTCATCGACCCATGTTTACGAGCCTGCGCCCCCTTGCTCAGTGAATGCTTGAGAAATCCAATCAATTCATCAATTTGCATTATTGTAATGCCAATCAGCCTAATTATAGGACCTTCGAAGAAGCACGCCACACAGACTGGACACCATGTTTGGCCAGCTCACAAGTACTATCGTTTCTATGCATCATGCAGGTCGCTGAATTATCGTCTGGCCAGTGAGGTAACTTGATCATCCAACGACAACCACACTTCGGACCTTTCGCACAGATGATTTCGTTGGCTTCGTCCTCGTATCGCTGAGCCCTTCTTCACCGAGTAGATTTGGTCTTGTCAATTCGATATTGGATCTGATTCCAGTGCTGGTGGATATCGACGTGATTCTGCTAGGAAATCTGAGCTGGCGATCGAGGTGTCATCTTCGTCCAGAGAACGAAAGTTGCTTTGAATATATGAAAAGTAGAGCCTGTTGGTTCGAGGGGTGGTTGTAGCCGTTACAATACCCTACGCAGGCTTTCAGGACACTTCGTCAACGTGTCTAGGGTATGTCGCCATATCGTAACGCTTTGAGATACGACGCATCGTACTCTGATGAAGCGAGGAATGGAACTGCTGCATGCGACGTCTGCCCTCTCGGTCGCGATAGCAAACTTCACCCCCACAAATATTCGTTGGTAGCACGTTCATCGCACATACTTGCTCTGTCACAACACGTTAGCACAAAACCCTCGAACACTCTCCCTCTCCCCAAAGAAACTCACCATGAACCTCTTGTGAAAATCCGACCTCAGCAAATCATTAACAAACTCGGGCTTCCTCTTCTCCTCCGTGCCCCTCGCCTGATTCTTGAAAACCACATCATCATCCCACCGCCTCTTCATCCCAAAATCCTTCTTCGGGTTAAGCAGCGGGTTGCCAAACGCAATGTCCCTCTCCCTCTGCTCCGCCTCCACCTTCTCCTTCTCCATCTCCTCCTTCTCCCTCGCCTCCGCCCTCTCCCGCTTAATCTTCTCCAGCTCCCGCATCAGCGCGTCCGTCTCATCTTCCTCGTCGCTCTCCTCCTCCTCGTCACTACTCCCGTTCTCTCCGTCTTCTTCATCGTCGTCGTCATCGGCGTCAATGTCCCGCGTCTCCTCCAGCACCCGCCTCCTCTTGGCTTCCACGCTCTCCTCGGCGCCGTCCTCGCCCGAACCGCCTTCTAGCAGCCGCTTGGGTGCTTTGCCATCTGTGGTGTCCTCGTCATCATCGCGATCCCCACCAACTTTCTTCTTGTAATGCCGCGCCTCGGCCTCGAGTAGCTGCGCCCGCAGATCCCGCCCTGTGTTCTCCTCTGGTCGGCCCTGGCCTGCTTGTCGGACTTTGAGCGTTGTGTGTGCCGGTAGGGCGCGCGTGTGGTAGGCTGGGCCTCGCAGGGCCTCGCGGCCTTGGGCTGGGTCGAAGGTGGGTCGGTGTGCTGGAGTGGGTTAGTATGCGAATTTTTTCCTGCGTTTAGTGAGGGAGACTGGAGGAGGGGATTTTACGTACCGGTTGTCATGATGAACGATTGATGGATGTGTGAGTGTTGGATATGGGGAGGTGTTGAGATGTCGTGGGTGGAGTTATTGAGTCAGTGGAGGGAGGGAGAATGCTCAATGTACTAAAAGAGAGATAGAGACAACGAGCCGGAGTATACTCCGAGGAGGCTGGTTGGAAAGGATCACTACTATCAGTGAGTCGGATGCACTTACGGTTTACTTGTTCACTGCTGCATTATAGGGCGTTCATCTCTTGTATTCATTAGACGTATGGATTCATTATCTTTTCTTCTTCGATATGATCACCTCGAAGATCGGGTCAGAGGATAGAGTCTTGTCTGGGATCTGAAGAGAGGGTACTGCCTACCTACTAAAATAAGTAGCCACTAAGCGTAGCGACGTACAAACCATGCGAGACTAGTGGTACCATTGTCTGCCCAGGTGGGTTTCAGATAAGTCATGATTGGATAATAAGAAGAGTTTCATGAATCTAGCAATCAATAAAATCTGCTACCATTATCCGCTAGCAAAATTGTCATCCAGAGAAAAAGATTGATAATATAGAGAAGCTACGCGCAGATAAAGGCCAAGCTCGCTCTATTACAGCCAGCGCCCCCCTTGCCAGAGCTATCTTGCAGACGTCTTCCATCCATCTTTTTGTCTTCTTTTTCTTCTTCCCTCGCGAACATGCCGGCCCTGAAGCGTCTCCTCACCTGCGCAACGAGCTCTTGCATCGTCTCCTCGGCCCATATCTGGACATGAAACAGGAACTCAAAATCGTTCTGACTAAAGAGCAGATCAGTCTCAAAGTAATCGCAACTCCCAGATTCATGGTAGCCGTCTTTGCAATTGGAGATGGTGACCTTGACAGCTGCGTCTTTCCCCACTGAGATCAGTTCGCCAAAGTTTTCTGTGCCCTCGGCGTGATCGACCAGGATGCTAATATCCATTTCCCGCAGGTTTGGGAAGTCGTCCTTGCGCTCGCAGAGTTCCCGAAAGCCGGCGTCAATCTTCCCCGCATCTTCTTTGCTGAAGAGGGGCGCGAGAATGAGAGTCTTGGTCGAGGCAGGCAAGACGCGAGGGAGAGAGTAGCATTCGCCTTCGTACTCCTCTCCATCCTCGTCTTCGTAGAAATAACTTTCACGGCGACCGAAAACCAGCCAAGGCGAGACGGACAGATATTCGAGGCGCTCAAAGCCGCTAAAGTCCATCTGAGCCCAGTCAGATTCTTCGAACTTGCTTTCGGAGCGATCTTCCAAATCCAGACCGACTTCACGCGGGTCGAGCCAGAGAGTCAGGTGCTCCAGCGTATCTTGGCGATGATTGAGTACGTTGTTGAGGTCTTCTGTCTCCACCGCATCGTCATCACTGAGCGTCTCGTACTTAGCCTTTGACTCCGAGTACTTGAGCTGGGAATTGGGAAGAGGGAAGATCTTACTTTGTGTGACCAAGGTGATATTTGAATCTCTTCAACTTCTTAGCAGCAGCGAACAAGAAGTTCAATTCGGATGTCGAAACCTTGCAATGAGGAGAGAGATCCAAGTAAGTGAGGTTGACCACCTTTGAAGCAAGGCCTTCGAAAATTGGCCAAGTCTTGTTGCCATCGCCTTGTCCACGGACATGGACTGCTCGGATGGTTTGCAAGCTGGGCCATGCAGCGACCACAGCCAACCAGACGGACGATGTAGGCGCAAGTGACAGAGATTCTCCTGCACAGTATCCGTTAGTTTCTCGTCTCAAATGAGAGAGAGGTCAGGTAACAACAGCAGAGCGCTGTGCTCTGGACAAAAGGAAAGGTTGGGGTTTGGCACAAGGTCTCACGGCTTAGGAAAACCTCGCTGACATGTCGAAAAGGCTTCTCGTTCTCCGGTATCAGCTCGTTGGCGATGATGTGCCTGTAGAGTTCGTCGATATATTCCCAAAGCTCATCCTGGTCTACATCAATTGTGAGCGATCGCAAGTTTGGCAGGTGAGCGATGGCAAATGCAGACATGTAGGCGCCATTCTGCCGTCCTAGTTCTCTGACCCAACGCTGCTGGACCTCCTCATTTCCCTGAAAGATGTCGTACGCTCGGGCCTTGACTTGCTCGATAGCAGCCCAGTCGCTCAGGAAAGGGGATTTGTCAGTCTGTCCCTTGGTGAAGGCTGTATGCGTTACCATTGAGCCCTCAAAGGACATGGACATCTCTGATATGTCAGCCACGCTGACAAGACTGGCTCGGCTCTTGTCACGAACGGTAAGAGCGCAGAGGTCTCTGTCAACATGGTGATATTGTCGTTGGGAGAAGGGCTCAAAGACGCGCCTGAAAGACCGACTAATCTTGGAGCACTTTTCCATTATTTCATAATTTGCATCCTGGAGAAGTTGTTCGATGATCAGGTCGTTGACCTCGTGGGGCAGATGCTCAAATGGCCACATGCTGTGAGATTCTCGTGGTCAGGTTGATTGAGTCAGTGATGCTAGTGGAAGCTTGCTGATCCTGGCAGTGGACAACAATATGCACGAGAATTATTGACCAACGCAATAGTCTGCGCAAAAGGGCATGTTTTCGCGCAGAGTCCTTAATCAAGACGCTCCAAGAGCCGCCCTGGTCCAGACCAGATATTTTTGGAAAGCCAAGAAGGCTTTTGATAGCATCAGGCCACATCAATCGGTGGCTTGGGTCTACCTGCATACTGGCTTGAAGATGTAGAAGAATATGTGAGCGGGAACAGCATCAAGGAGAGGCAGTCCAAATCATATTGGACCCTGAGCTGTCTCAAGGATGCTTCTGACGAAACTGTAAGCACCGAAACTTCCCATCGACTGTCTGTTGCTGATGAGGCTACCGTCACGTGAGCAGATTAGCCACAGCACGTGGCCCTTGTGTGGCGTAGCTCAGACACTGTGACGGAGGCAGAGTCCGGGCATAGTCCGAAGAAAAAATCCCGATCGGACAATGGAGCAGTGCCAGAGAGTGACTCATGATCTGCTCAAATGAAATTGGTTTTGTCATTTTGCTCAGTCCCCTTGCATGCTGAGATATCATGCAAAGCCAGCGCGGTTCGTACCTCGTGTCGATTACTAAGGGTCCGGCCGTAACAAGGTACCTTTCCAGCCAGGGCAGAGCTGAGCAGGACAAATTGCCGTTTCTGGCGGTGGAAATGGCAGGCAACACGGGCGAGAAAGCGATCCTTCTGCCTGCGCGACGAAACGGAGGTATATGTACTAGGCCAATGTTCAAGCGGCCTCCTACGTAGGCCCTGTGGCCAGAAGAGTGAGTCACTTTAAAAATTTTTGGAATCATCTTCAGCCATCTCTACTGATGATGCCAGGTTTTGGCATTAAAGCTAGGGCGAGGGCGGCGCGAACCTCGGTTAGAAAGCCAAGACCAATCGTTGCGAGTGCCAAAAATTATGGACGGCCTAACAACTGTCCGATCCGGCGCAGAGTCCCTCCTGAAAAAATGGGCAGAGAAACAAATGGCAGATAACAAGATCTGCTTACTCAGAGATGGTGGCAGAACAGATCCTTCTCAATGATACGGCGCAGATCAGACGGATGCTTACCTAGGTAGTGTAGGGGGTTTGCGCGATTTGCCGCGGTGCCTGGTGCTGCACAGCAAATCAGCGAGTGGTATATCTATACCTTGGTTTCGTCGCATCATTTGAATTTTGAAGAGCAGCATATCCAGTTCCTTGCGCGATTGCACTCAATTTGATAATTTGCGCTGCATTAAAGATCATCGACAACCACTTGTCTTTCTCCCGACAAACCATCTATCTTTCCCTTACCATTTTTTTTCTTCTCTGATCTGATATTTTTCTCTTTCATTCAATTCACACAAAAATGGCTCTCGCGGACCCTGTAACACTACCATGCGGCCTCGTGCTGCCCAACCGGACGGCCAAGGCGGCCATGGCGGAGAACATTGCGAGCCAGCACGTGCCCAAGGAGGGCCACCGGAAAGCGTACAACGAATGGGCCGACGGCGACTGGGGCATGATCCTGACGGGCAACGTGCAGGTGTCTCCGGAGTTCCTGGGCGGCGGCGACGACCTGCAAGTCCCGCGAGCGGGAGAGAGGAACGACGCAGTGTCCAGCTGGAAGGCGTACGCCGAGGCGTCGCAGAGCGGAGGAACACCGACCCTGGTACAGCTCAACCACCCGGGCCGACAGAGCCCGCGAGGCTCAGGCAGCGCGAGCATGTTCTCGTCGCGCGTCTCCGCCAGCTCAGTCACGCTCAACCTGGGCACCGGCATGCTGGCACGGGCCATCACGAAGCTCGTCTTCGGCACGCCACGACCGCTGACGGTGGAAGAAATCCAGGGCCCTGAAGGCATCATCGCACAGTTCGTCGCCGGCGCCGTGCTCGCGCACAAAGCCGGATTCAAGGGCATCCAGCTGCACGCAGCGCACGGCTACCTGCTCGCGCAGTTCATGTCGCCCATGACCAACCGACGCACCGACGACTACGGCGGCAGCGCGGCGAAACGCGTCCGGATCGTGGTCGAAATCATCCAAGCCATCCGGGCCGCCACCTCGCCCACCTTCGCAATCGGCATCAAGCTCAACAGCGTGGACGCAAGCCAGTCCGAGTCTCCCTCTGACGTGATCGAGCAAGTGCGCCTCATCGCCTCCGCCGGCATCGATTTCGTAGAAGTCAGCGGCGGGACGTACGAGAACCCGCTGATGATGGACGGCAAGGGCTTCTCGTCGTCGTCGTCATCACCGCCCGGCCCCTCCCCCAGCTCAACCGTGGGCGCCAAACCCAGCACGATCGCGCGCGAAGCCTACTTCCTGGAGTTCACGGCCAACCTGCGCAAGGAGCTTCCCGACATCGTGCTCATGGTCACCGGCGGCTTCCGCTCGCGCCGCGGCATGCAGCAGGCCGTGGCGTCGGGCGCCTGCAGCCTGGTGGGCGTGGGGCGGCCGGCGTGCAAGTGGCCCCGCCTGCCCAGGGAGATTGTGTTCAACAACGAGCTCAAGGATGAGGAGGCCGTGCTCTCGCTCAACCCGCCGCCGGCGCCTTGGTTTTTGAAGCTGGTCCCGATCAAGGTCGTGGCGGCCGGCTGGAGCACGATGTACTATGCGGGCAAGATCTCGGAGATGGCCAAGGGCACGTTTGTTAATGGGAGGGAATGAGGGAACGAGGGAGTGAATGAGTCGTGGATGCGTGCGGCCGGCTTTGTTGATCCTGTATAGAGTGGCTTTTCTCTTTTTTTTTTCTTTTCTTTCTCTTTTCTTCTTTTTTTTTCTCTTGTTGCATAGGAACTTCTAGATATCCTGTTCGTTATGGAAGAGTCGTGCGGACCAAGTAAACTGCATTTCGCGAATTCTGATCATTACTATTTTTTTTTTTTCTCTCTCTCCCAATTTGACTCATTGATGCATGATGAGGTTCGTGACCCCTCAATGCGACGAGCGTCGTGGACTAGTACATCTCTCACTTATAGAATCAATCTGCCCGCTTCGAAGACTCCAGCAAAAACCATCGTCGAAATTTCATTCTTTTCAAACCAAAGATATTTCTCAAAGTAATTCAGACGCAGCTCGAAACAATGCAGGCAGGCACGGTAACAAGTTCATCTTGTTCGTTCAATCTATTCAATCTATTTTTCTTTCTATCATTCTATATCCATTATTTCTTGTTTTTTTCCCCTGTTCTCTAGCTGTATAGGCTGAGGTAGGTATCTAGCTTCTATGCTCTAGCACGTCTGTTTCTCTATAAGTTTTTTTCCATCCTGGCACAATCTATATTCTCCCCCTTCTATTCTTTCTTTGTTCTCTTCGTTGGTGCACAACATGCCCGTATGGCTATCATACACCACAACCACCACCACGAGAGAGTCCATATCAACGCACACTCTCTCCCCTCGACGTACACGTATCTTCCCACCCGTCCAAATGAGTCAACTGATCAGCGAATCACTGAGTGACTCACTGAGACGTCGGTCTATCGGCTGTTCGGTATGTCGGCCGTTCGGCCACTCGGTCAGTCCGCGGCGCTCCAGCACGACGCCGCGCCACACCACACCACACCACCCGCCGTGACGTCCGGATACATGTCCACATATTTCCCCGAAAAGCGTCGGAATGTGCTCGAGAAGCAAGATATGGAAACAAAAGTGATCCAACTCGCCAACACATTTCCCTCCATCCTAGGCAGCATCTCACTCTCACTCTCACTCAATGACTCACTGACTCACACTTTGACACACTGACGTTCCAAACCCATTCCGATTTGTGACATTGTGACACAGACACACTCACAACTTCGCATTCACCTTGCCCTCGCCTCTCGCATCCCTCTTAACCAGCACCTCGCTATCCGGGTACGGATCCACCGTAAGGTCATTGAGCGGATTAATCACACTGGCCCTGTGGAACAGATCCTCATACACCCTCCCATCGCTCCTGCCCAGGGACGAGTCCAGCTGCCAGTCGGGAAAGGCCCAGGCATCCACCAACCTGACCGCGTGCGGCCTGATCTCCTGCAGCAGCGTCATGACCGCCCTCGTCCTGGCCAGCTGGATCTGCTTGACCGTGACCGCGGAACTCGTGAAGAACTCGCTCGCCTCCCGCTCCAGCGTGTGCAGACTATACAGCCGAAACAGCTTGTGCATGAGCCCTCTGGTCTCGTGATCGAGCGCGTCCGCCCGACCGCCAGGCTGCAACGCCTCCCAGAAATTCTTGACTACCATGTATTGGCTGTGCGCGGTGGACAGGCGCCAGAAGTCGACTAGCAGAGAATTCCAGCCCTGCCGGTCTTCGTCCCGGTGTTTCAGCGCTTCAAAGGTCAGGTAGGCGGTGCGCCACGCGAAGGCGGCCACGATGTCTTCGTCTTTGCCCAGGATGTCGAAGGCCGCGCCCATGTCCCGCCGAGCGAGGTAGTGCAGAAGGATCCGCGAGGTGTCGTTCTTGCTGGCTTTGCCCTCGAGCACGGCCCGCGCGGATTTGAGCAGGTAGCGCGCGACTTGCTGCGTGAGCATGTAGTTGTCCCCCTCCCACGTGATGGTCGGCAGGTAGTCGGCGTACCACGTCCCGATGCCGGAGAAGCTCGAGTACCCGTGCCCGCCGCACGTGCGTCTGCACATCTCCAGACCTTCGGCGGCGGTGGTGCTCGACAGGGCTTTTAGTCCGCATGATGTCGCGTGCAGGTCCGCCAGGATGTCGGCGCCTGGGTTCAGCTCCTCTGGCCCGGCTCCGCGAGGCTTGTTCGCTTTGCCCGCCTTGCCCGCGTCCGCTTGCATCTGTTTCTGGTTTGCGGCGTACAGGTCCATCATGCCCTGGCCGGTAAAGTGTAGGGCGAAGGTGGCTGCCAGTAGAGGCAGGAGCCGCTGCTGCACCATGGTGTAGTTGAGCACCTGCGTCTCGCCCGTCTCCCACTCCTTGGCGTCCCGGTCCTGGAACTGTCGCCGCACGGCGCAGTACCGCGTCGCGATGGTCACGCCCCGCGCCAGCACTGAGCCGGACTCGTGCACGATGTGCGATCGCACCCACGTCAGCGTGCCGTACACGAGCGACGCGCTGGCCGGTCGGATGTACTTGTTTGTTTTCGGGTCGACGCCGGAGAAGCGTGCGAGCATGTTGATGTGCGGCACCTTGACGTGGTTGAGTAGGAGGAAGCCGTTGTCCATGGTGCTGGAGAGAGAGAGAAAGAGATGTGTTAGCCAGTTCCTTGCGAGAGATGTGAAAGACAGTATCCGTGATATTCACACTGTCTCCTCTCCACAGCTCAATCAAACTCACTTGTATCCAAACTTGGGCCCAATGTCACCCACATGCACATTCTCCAGCGGCTCATGCGTGTTCAAGTCCCGAATCTGCACCACGAACGGGTGCGGGCCGTAGTTCTTGCCCGAGATCATCAACTGCGCCATCACCACCGCATGGTTTGCCGTCCGTCCCATGCTGCCAATCCACCACTTGGCAGCTGTCAGATGCGGCGAGTGCAGCTCAAACGTCTTGTCGTCCGGGTTCCACGTCGCCGTGGTCTCGAGCCCGCGCACATTGCTGCCGTGACCTAGCTCCGTCTGGGCATAGCATCCGATATACTCGTAACGCTCAGCCTTATCCAGAAAGAGGCGGTGCTGCTCCGGAGTGCCCTGGTCGCGCAGCGTGATCAGGAACATGCTCGAGTGCAGGCCGTACGGCCCCGGCTCGCTGATCAGCGACATGGCCATCTCCAGCTCGTCCCGGTCCCAGCCGTGCTGCTCAGTCAGCTGTCGCAGACGCTTGGCCCGCGCGAGTGCGGTCTGGAAGCGCTCGACTCGCCCTGCGAAGTAGTTGGAGGACTTGTCGAAGACGGGCTCGGCTTTGAGGATGGCGAGGATCTCGTCCCGCTTGGTGAGCTTCTCGCGCGTGAAGAGGAAGTCTGAGAGCTTGGCCACGTCCAGGGTCGATTGCCCGCGCTCTTGGGCGAGGAGCTGTGAGCCCTGGGGGCCCGAGGGCACCAGGTTCTTGACCCAGGATGGAGTCGGTGCCATTCTTGTGATGGGTTCGGGTGGTTCTATGAGTGTGTGTAGCAGCAGTCTATGCCTTTTGATACTGTCTGGCTGTACCAGATCAGTGGCAATAGCTGTGAGAGAAGGTGGGCTTTCTATTCAACAGCAGGACGATTCGTACAGGGTAGGCGAGTAGGAAAGACAGAAGAGTGGCAAGACTGCAGACGGTAAAGAAAAAGTGACGACAATGAAGGTGGCGAGCCTTGAGCCGTGAAGCGTGACGCGTTAGATGTACAAAAGGATGATGAGTGGAGGAAGAGAAGTGGGAGAGGAAGAGTGAGAGAAAGAGAGGCGACACGAGGTCAGTAATGTCAGACGACAAGATGATGATTATTTGACGATGCCGCGCCTACTGGTAATACGTCTTTTTCCTTGCTACTGTCCAGCTCGGCAAAGTTCCACTTTACTGTCTACGCAGACGCCACCTGGATTTTGGTCCACCCATCTAGAATTGTATTCTCGATTTTTCTTTTGGTTTTTCTTTTGGTCCTGCTGTCTACAATTTTATTTTTTCCTCATGCTACAAGTCCAATACAAATAAATGGTGATGCAAGCCGCCGTCAGAGACCTCGGCATCTGACAGCAGCGCGCCTGCGCCAAAAGCGGAAAGGCGCCGATTTTGCCGCGGCCGATCCCGGATCAGATAAGGAGAGAAGCAGGAAGGGAAGAACTGGCGAAGGAGCAGGAATAGGTATGGTGACCTGCCGGTGTTTGAATGGATAAACTGCTTCTCGTTCTGTGGCAGCTGCTTGTCTGCCATGAGAGACTCCGTCTCAGGCGTCTGCATCCAGCACAACTATTCAATCTCAAGCAAAGAAAGCTGAATCGTCTCATGTTCTCGTGACTCTCTCAAACAGCCGAGGTCCAGAGCATGTAAGCAGACGAAGCTTGCTGATGGCGACGGCGGGTCCATAGCTCTGGATTTTGACCTTTCGAAGCTTGAAAGACGCCCCAAGACTCGCTTCAAGGTGCCCAGCACACGCCCACACCTTTACACAACCAAGAAAATGGCGAAGAGATTAGATCGGGATGGCTCGGGTCGACCTACTCCTCGGATTTGACCTCGCACGAGCTTCCATCCATCCAACCGCCACTGCAGCTGCCAAATGACAGTCTGAAAAGCCAATGGACAGACTTTGCCAGCCCCAAGGTTATCGGTATCTGCCCTCAGCCAGATGCAACTAGCTGCGTCTCCCGACTCCTTCCGCACATATTCTGCTGCCATGAAACACGTGTGAGCCGCGCTAGACCTGGAACTTCGTTCTCTCTCAGCCCGAGCAATCCGGCTTGTTAGTATCGTTCGCGGTCGTCACGATGGTGCTGGTCCCTTGCAGATAGACTCCCGTTACCAAGCACACGCACACACCTACTTTTCCGCTCCGTCCAGTCAGAGCCGAGTTGCGATAGGGAACCGGCGCCGATACCGCACATGCTTTCTGCCCAGTCGCGGTTCCTTCTTCCTGTTCCTGGGCGCCGTCGCCAATTTTTTCTCTTCATGTCGTGGTCAGGCACAAGCTGGACCTTGTCCGAGGTTCGCGTCATGTACTGGCAGCTATAGACTTTTTTTCTGTTCGTTCTGGGATACCAAGTGTCATGGTCGTACCGATTCGGGCTGTTCGGCCGTAGCATGCAGAAATCGTGGTTTCTTCTTATCTTTTTTGGATGCAGTGCTCGTCATCATCCTATCTTGTGGCCTCCGTGCGGATCGGCCTGCCTCCGAGCTTGCTCTGGCCAATGATAGGATGTTTGTCCTGCTGCTGATTGGGTCGACGGAGTACTGAACAACAAATTTTTTTACTGTGGGTAGGCAAGAAGCCAGTCGAGCAGGAAGGAGACGCTGATACCTTGTCCACAAACACATGCATTTGAGCTAATGAGGATGAAGTGTAAGGAAAACAAAGAGGTATGTCCCTAGATCAGCTAGCTGGTTGGCACGTGATGAGCATTCGGTTCAAATATGCCAGTATTCCAAATATACAGTTGATTCATTTTTGGGCAAGTAATTTATATGTATAAGTACCCAGTCAAGTGAGACAACTACCGCCAGCTGTCGTTAACCGTCACGCTCGCCGAGCAGCTCGGCACCGTGTAGATCCTGTTCGGGTCGCTCTCCCACGTCGCCTGCCCGTTGTACTTGACCACAAACTTGTACTGGAAGCTCGTGCCCGCCGGCAGCGTGACCGTCGTCGTCCACAGCGGGTTGCTGCTGGTGTACTGGTTTGCGTTGAGAGCAACGCCGTTGTTGACATTCCACGATCCGAGCTGGCTGATGCTACCGACCAAGTACACTGCGTCGCCCGGGTTGGTCGTCTGGACCTGGTTGAAAGTCACTGCAATGTTGGACGCTGCGGCAGAGCAGGTCGGGATAGCGGTGCAGGTGCCGCTCTTGGCAGTCGCCGTGGCTGGGAGAGCTGGGCCTGACGGCTTGCTGTAGGTGCCGGATACGCCACCGGATGAACAGGTTGATGGCAGCGTGTTGGCGGAGCTCTCACCCCACGATGCTGGCACGATGCCGGCGCGACGGTTGGCTGCTGTCACGAACGATGCGTACGACCACGTCAAATCTTTGGCGGACAGTGGCGTGCCCTTGGACTTGTCAAACTGCTCTGACAGGGAGCCGTCGCTGGGCGTGTACTGCTGCACCACGCTGAGGTAGCTGTCGGCGTATTTTTTAACTGCTGCAGTCAGGGTCGAGTATGTGCTCGACGACGATGCGTACGTGCCGCTGGCCACTGACGGCACCAGGTCCTTGAAGAAGGCCTGGTTGACCGAGTCGACGGTGAGCGAGCCAATCTTGCTCCACTGGTACAGCGCGTCGTACAGCATCTCGGCCACTGCAGCCGTGCAGATGTACCACGGGTTGCCGTTGTAGTACACATCTTCAGGGTAGCGGCCGATGGCTAGACCCGTGCCCTGTGCTATGCCCGAGTTGACGCCGTAGATAGACCGAAAGGAATCTGTATAGACCTTGAGGTTGGCCAGCATGCGCGACGAGCAGGGCTGGAAGGTGGTCGCGCCACACGCCTTCGCTGCGGGATCAAATGTGTGGATCGAGGCCAGGATCGAGTCCGAGTCCTTGCCGCTGCGCCCGTCGTTGCTGTTGATCTTCGAGTCCACGTACTGCCCGTTCCAGTAGTTCTGCAGCAGACACAGCGTCTGTGGCGCCTGCGAGCTGCACGCCGCACACGACTTGCCGATGGACGACGCAAAGGCAGCACCCTCAGTCAGGGCGCGGTGCTGCACCGCCGTGGTGAAGAAGCTGCTGCCGTTGATCTCCTCCCACAGGTCAAAGCCGGTCGAGTTCCAGTACTGGCCCACGTAGTTCAGGTCGTTCTGGATGATCGGCCAGAGCGTGCCCGTCACGAGCGAGGTGTAGCCGTTGGCAAGCAACCACTTGCCGTACGCCATGATCGCTGTCGCTCGGAGAGCCGGCCCATCACGCTGTGGACGACCCCACGGTCCGGTAAAGGCCGAACCATCAGTTAAGAACTTGGGCTCACCCAGGCCGGAGCCGTCTGACAGGCTGCCGGACGGGCTGCTGACGCTCTGTAGGTTCGCCGAGGCGTTGATGTACTGGTGAATGTACGGCTGAAGCGCGCAGTTGCCGTTGATGAACTCGTCGACGAGCATCTTCAATGTCAGAGCCGTATCCCTGGTCCAGATGTAGTTGTCTGTCAGCAGTTAGCAGCGTGTATGAGCAGTGAATTAGTACGGAACACTCACAGTCTGGGTTCGTTGTCGATGGACTCGCCACCACCTGTCCAGCCTCAGTTCCCTGTGACTTGGATCCGCTCGGTCCGAAGTTGTTCAGCACGCCCTGCAGTGCAATGGGCTTTTCACTCGACACGAAGCTGTCCAGCGATCCCGACGCCCTGGAGAACAGGGAGTTTGGGCTCGCCGGCATGGCGAGAGCCGTGGCCAGCGCCAACGCACACGATATGACCTTGGATAGGGCCATTGTTTTGTGAGCAGGAGGAAGCAAGGAGCCGTTAGCAACCTGGGCACTGTTGTCTTTCTACCTCTGGGCAGAAGAGGCTGTCTGATTGCAAAGACGATAGCCTGACCGCGAGAGGGCAGTGGACGTGACCGAGCCAGGAAAGAAAAACACGGTGAAGCTCATCACAAAAACCGGGCTGATCTGCAGACATTATATGGTCAGTTTAAGCAGTGCTTCTCCGTCGTCAATGATCATAGAGCCCGCGTCCTGCCGTGTCGAGTCTCGCGAACGGGTAAATGCCTCCGCTTATTAGATTGCAACGCACGACATGGCGCCACCCAGCGGGCAGCGGTTCGGTCCAAGGTTGCATCTGCAAGTGATTCGATGACGCTGTCGCGCCACCATCATCTCTTGCTTTCTGTTTTTCCTGTTTATTGGACAAGAAGCAGGGCAAACGGCGCATGTACAACGCGAGATGGTTGACAGGTCGGCGCCGCAACGGTGTTTCCTGGACTCTTCCCCACAGAAGGTGAGCCACGGGGATCGACAGGGCGCCGTCTGCACCATACAGATCGGCTGGACTGGGCCAAAGCTTCTGACGGCCGGCGGCGCCTCCCCCGGTGGCTTGACCCTTTTCGGTCGCATCGCCGGCCCACCACCTCTGGGGTAGGGGTGCGATCGGCGGGAGTTCCAGAAGGATTGGAAGGTCGGACGGTTGGACGGTTGAGCTTTGGGTTGTGTCGTAGCTTGAGCCGGGCTGACGATGATAGTTCGTCTCATCCGTTCAAACTGGCAAGTCGGATCGATATTGTCGGTCTGTGCAGGAAAGTGCCGAGGCTTTTGAGGTAGACAGCTTCAGCAGTCCGTCTGCAAGATGTCCAGTATGTGTCTTTTCATCCAGCTCTTTCGGTTTGCATGGTTGTTTGGTATGGCTATCAACACCGACAGAATATGAGCGTATTGGGTGATGCGATATCGATGAAAGTATTGTCGCTCGCCACCGCACAAGCTCCATCGTGTACGACCGTAAATACCTCCTGGATGACTCGTTAGCATTCCGATCTCGAGTAGAGCAAGTAAAGAGGGGTATTGAGTCTACTCTCGCATGGAAAACGTCTTGTGAAGCCGGAAGCTCAAGCCACACGGGTCAAAGATCTCAAGTTCGAGTCGTGAGGGTGTTGAAAGATCGTGAAATGCCTCATAACCCGCCTCATCACCTGCTTCTTTCGAGACAAGTGCCAATGTTTAGGCAAGTATCGAGCTTCTTGAGGAAAATACCTCAAAGGGTTGGAGCAGACTTTTTATTTTCTGCCGTGAGACCTGGTCACTTCATGGCATCAGCATCGAACCGCTAGCTGGGTCGGAGATTTGTAATATCAGACTCAACCAGTGCAAGATGGGACGAAAGCAGGCTGAGATACTGAGCAACCCTGTTTCACGATCGGTCGATTTTTGCGTCGTTCGGCTGTCGAACCGTGATTGGCGCCACCGAACCTGTTCACCCTCCGACTCCGCGAGATGATCGACAGTGAAAGAAAGTAACCACACAGATCCACTGCAGTACCACACCATAAACACCACCGACACCCACACCATCGCCCTTTACACAAGACAGCAGACCTGCTTGCACCCCTGTTTCACTGCGTCACCTGCCTTTTGATTGCTCTGGTTGATGAGGGGAGAGTGCCGTGGATGCGTCGCCCAGGAATCTGAACAAAGACACTTGCCACAGTTCTTCGCAGTCTGTCATACACACACACCTGTCTTTCAAGACCAGCCTGACTGCTGATCACAGCAGAGCAATGGCTGCAGATCTCTGTCTACGTGGAGCACGAACCGACACATCGTCCGCACGTCGTCCACACACACTGCCATCGATGATCATCACAGAGGTGGTGCACACCTCTCGCGTGCCTGACGATCGTACGGCATTTAAAGCCAGCATGTCCTCGCTCCTGTTTCTGATCTGCTGTTCTATTTGTATGCGATAGTTCTCTGGTGATCGGCAGCTTCTCTGCAGCACTGTGGTCGCGACCTTTGGGACTGAACAGCCACTCCTGGGCATCTACTTCCACATCACTCGCAACTTCTCCTTCATAATGATGAGGCACCTGGCCCTAGCCCTGCTCGCACTGCCTGCAGCGTTTGCAGCGACGGCAGATCAATGGCGAGGTCGCTCCATCTATCAGGTTCTCACTGACAGATTTGCCACGTCGGACGGCTCGTCGCCGTCATGCAACATCAACGACTACTGCGGTGGCACATGGAAGGGGATTGAGAGCAAGCTCGACTACATCCAGAACATGGGCTTCACGGCCATATGGATCTCGCCCATCACTGCTCAGGTGCAGGGTCTCACGGCAGACGGCAACTCATACCACGGCTACTGGCAGACCGACCTTTACACTCTGAACACCAAGTTTGGCAGTGCAGACGACCTCAAGTCGCTGTCGAGCGCGCTGCACCAGCGTGGCATGTACCTGATGGTCGACATCGTGGTCAACCACTTTGGCTGGGTCGGCAACTCGGGCTCGGTCGACTACAGCAAGTACAACCCCTTCAACAACCAGCAATACTTTCACCCGTACTGCGCCATTGACTACAACAATGCCACCTCGGTCAAGAATGTGAGTAATGACTTGGCGCTTCTCGTCCGTCTCGGTGTCGTGCTAAATCTTCACAGTGCTGGATGGGCGACTCGACCGTTGAGCTACCTGATGTCGACACCACTCGATCAGATGTGCAGGCTGATTACCAGAAGTGGATCAGCGGCCTGGTGTCGGAGTACGGCATCGACGGACTGCGCATCGACACCTGCCTCGAAGTGCAGCCGAGCTTCTTCCCCGCATTCATGTCCAGCGCCGGCGTGTACGCAGTGTGCGAGGTTGACAACGGCGACCCAGGCGTGAGCGAGCCCTACCAGCAGGTGGTGCCCGGCGTGCTCAACTATCCGCTGTACTGGCCGCTGATTCAGGCCTTTGGCTCGACGTCTGGCAGCATGACGAATCTGGTCAACATGGTCAACAATATCAAGTCCAACTTCAAAGACTCGACGCTGCTCGGCACGTTCAGCGAAAACCACGACAACCCGCGCTTCCCGAGCATCACGGGCGACATGGCAGCAGCGGTGAACGCGATTGCTTTCGGCATGCTCGCCGACGGCATCCCGATCGTCTACGAGGGACAGGAACAGCACTACGCGGGAGGCAACGTGCCCAACAACCGCGAGGACATCTGGCAGTCCGGGTACAACACCAACTCGCAGCTGTACAAGCTCATCGCCCAGGTGAACCAGGTGCGCAACCACGCAGTCTACTCGGACAGCAGCTACCTGTCATACAAGGCGTACCCGATCTACAGCGACACGACGACGATCGCCATGCGCAAGAGCTCTGTCGTGGGCGTCTTCTCGAACAAGGGATCGAACGGCGCCAGCTACAGCCAGAGCATCTCTAACACCGGCTTCAGCTCGGGCGCCGCGGTGGTCGAGGTCCTCGGCTGCACCACGGTCACGGCCGGCTCCAACGGTGCCATCAACGTCAGCATGGGACAGGGAGCGGCCAAGATTTTCGTGGCAAAGAGCAGCCTTTCTGGGTCCGGCATCTGCGGTAACTGAGGATTGTTGTGAAGCTCTCGGGTTCGAGAGTACTCGTTCCCCGTGACAGAACGACAAATTCTTGTATATACTTTTGGCACTTTTTTATATATGGCAAAATCAGTCTGCAGGTTTTTAGGCTTCACCCTTGTTCACTCTGCGATAATGCGCACCCCACCTTGGCCAGTGGGCATCCTTCTCGTATGACTCACCGTAATCTCTGACGCAGTCAGGTACTGGGGACTTCTCGGCGTCAACTCCGCCATATCTGCAGATTGTGTTTGCAACGTTAAGAAAAGGCTCAAACCTGCTATTCAGCCCTGGCTTGATTGGCCCGTTCGCCTACTGAAAACAGGTCTTCATTGATTGATTGACCGTCCTGCTCAGCTGAACTACAGCTGAGCGAAAGCTGCACGATAATTTGCCATTCTCAGATGAGTTCATCGCTCTGGTAGCCTAAGCAGTTTCCAAAAACGTGTCGGTCTGGCACTGTTCTGCCAATTCATGAATCTGAGGTGCCATCGTGCGTATGGCGCTATCTTCAGCTGAGTTTAAATCTCCATACACGTATTGCAGAATGCACGACTTCTGCCTACTGCCTTGAAGAGGCTGCCAAGAATGAGAAGGATCTCAAATTCAGCCAGTGTCCATATTTCTCTTGTTAAAAAACCCTCTGCTTCCTTTGTTTTTTTCCTTCACACCTGATCTGTTCACATTACTTCCTGTACAGCATTCTTGGAGATACCCAAGCAATTGCATTTACTACATCGAGAAAAATCCACGTTCCTCCTTGCAAAGAATCAACATGCCACTGCAACCACCAGCCATCGACTCAACAGACCAGCTCGATATTCTCGGCCAGTCGCCCAGCCTGCGCATCTACACTCAAATCACCTTCTGCTACCCTGTGGCCGACGAATCCGCCTACAGCAGCATCATCTCCACCCTAAAAACCGGTCTAGAGCGTCTAGCTGTCAGCTTCCCCTGGGTCGCTGGACAGGTCATCAACGAAGGCGCCGGCAACGGCAGCTCCGGCATCTTTAAATTTGCTCCCTACGAAGACGTGCCGCGCCTCGTGGTCAAGGACCTGCGAGACGACCCCTCAGCGCCTACCTGGACAGAGCTCGAAGCAGCCGGCTTTCCATTCAGCAAGCTCGACGAGAACCTGATAGCTCCACGGAACACGCTGCCAGGCACTGGGCTGCCGGTCGACTCGGGAGATGTGCCCGAGGACGCATCGCCCGTGATACTGCTGCAGGCCAACTTTGTCCGCGGCGGCTTGTTGCTGACGATCAACGGCGAGCACAACGCGATGGACATGACAGGCCAAGGAGCCATCATGGAGCTGCTGGACAAAGCGTGCCGCGGCGAGCAGTTCACGGACGAAGAGATCAGAGTGGGCAACCTGCGACGCGCCGATCTGATCCCCCTGCTCGACGACTCGTACGACCCAGAGAAGGAAATCGCACACCAAATCCTCAAGCCAGCAGAGCCCTCGAACGCTCCACCACCCACAAGCACCGACGGCCTCCCACCGCCAGCGATCCCGCCATCCGCCAGCTGGCACTACTGGACCTTCTCCGCCTCGTCCCTGTCCGAGCTAAAACAACTCGCCACCAGAACCGCGAACCTGCCTCCCTCAGGCTTCATCTCCACCGACGACGCCCTCACCGCACTGACCTGGCAATCCGTGACTCGCGCCCGCTATGCCCGCTTCGCCTCCTCAACCGTATCTCGATTCGCGCGCGCCGTCGACATGCGGCCGCCCCTCGGCATTCCCGCCAAGCACACAGGCATGGTCCAGAACATGACCTACCACACTTTTCTGTTTAGCGAGATGGCGTCTCCCGAGTCTGTGTTGGTGGGACCTGTGGCAGCGGATCTGCGACGGGGTGTTGATTTCGAGAAACTGGCGCACGCGACGAGGGCCATGGCGACGTATTCCACCCGCACGAGGGATAAGGCGACGATTAACATGATCGCGAGCGTGGATGTCAAGACGGGCATGATGCTGAGTTCGTGGGCCAAGACGGATTGTTATGGGCTGGGGTTTGGGCTGGGGTTGGGTGGGCCGGCGGCGGTGAGGAGGCCGTGTTTTACCCCTGTTGAAGGGCTGGCGTATATCATGCCCAAGAGGCCGGATGGCCAGTTGGTGCTGGGCTTGTGTCTTTTGGATGAGGATATACGGAGATTGAGGGAGGATGAGGTGTTTAATCGCTTTGGGGTTTGGATTGGGTGAGTTGGGAGTAGGTAGGTAGGTAGATGGAGTGGCTGATCGATGACGACGAGCAGTCACTTCGTGGTCAAGGTGGCCTCTCATCTATAGCTTTTCATGCGACGCGAGTTCGGAACCACTAGTATTGAAGATCTGCTATACGATTGGGGAAAGCAATTGGTCCAATTGTTTTATTCGATCCGGACCTGAACACTCAGTCACTTTGTGGAGATTGATTTTACTAGCAACCATCTAGTGTTTATGCTTAGTGGGAGAGAAGACATCACTACTCCTTCCATTTTGTTGCATTGGCATCTTTTCATTTCGCTTTTTTTTAATCTTCTAGATTCTTATGACCCTTGGGCTCGTCTGTATCACTCTCGTCTTACGATCCTGAACTGCTTCCGATGACCAAGTCATGCCAGGCAGGACGTTAGGTCGAATCATTTTTCCACTCGTCACCAATCTTCCTATCACTTTCCTGCAAGCTCCGAACTTTGACGGCCATATCTTCATACCTTGGCCTGTCCAGCTGGGGTTGACTCAGCTTGTTTCCATCTCATATCATCTCATCGCATTCGACCTACTCCCTCCTCATAGCCAAGCACATGTACGAACAACGTCTCCAAGACCCTTTGCTCTCACTCGAGTCCGCACCAGCATGATCATCATCATCATCATCATCATGGGTAGCATCTCGAAACACCAGTCGTCACCTCACCCGCCTGACCCTTTTGATATTAATTCTCAAAAGTCACAAACCTCACCGCAAAAGGGACACCTCCCCACCCCCGCCCCGTCGCCCACCAATTTCCTGCGCCGTTCGCGCTCCCTGTCTCCCGACCTGGCGTACATTTCTGTATGGAGAGGTCTGCCTTGAGTGTCGAAGAGGGGAATACCGTCATCATGGGCTTTAGCTGGCTGACTAGGATGGGAGGTTTGGTGCGGGTTGTGGGTCTGAGTGTGGGCGTGGTGATAATCGTGGCTGTGGCTGTGTTTGTGGTTGTGTTGACGCTTGCGTTTGAGCTGGTGCTGGTGTTGATGCTGGCGCTTTTGTCTGTGAAGAGTCGAGGTGTCGCAATGGAGGGCTGTGTCGGTTTGTGTACCATTCGCAGGAGTCGTGGACATATTGCTTGGCGATGGAACGATCTCAATCTCGTCGTCCGATTCATCCGCATCATCACGAAACCAAGCATCCCGACCCCTTCTTCCTCTTCCAGCTCCCATTTCCTCACCAAATCCAGCTTCTGCCTTAACATACTCTCCCAGCACCCCATCCTGCCCGTCCAAGCGTCCGCCCAACCCACCCACTCCACCCATTCCACGTCCACGTCCGCCCAATCCACGCACACCACCCAACTCACCCCACCCCTGTGCCCGTCCCTTACTCCAACTATCCTCCCACAGCGCAACCTCCCCCTCCAAACCCGCCACGTCCTCGTCATCTCGAAACTCCCAGCGCTGAACCTCCGCAACACAGCGCTCGCAGTGCCACTGGAGTCCGAAGCGGGCCGTTGCGGCGTCGTGCGGCGTGTGAGATGCCAGCACGAACGTGTCCGGGGCCCGGATCTGGCGGAACGCTGTGCCTGGCGGGATGAGGAGCCAGGCGCGTTCTGGCAGGGGGAGGCTGTGGATTTGA
Source organism: Erythroxylum anguifugum (assembly GCA_027478595.1). Lineage (NCBI taxonomy): Eukaryota > Viridiplantae > Streptophyta > Magnoliopsida > Malpighiales > Erythroxylaceae > Erythroxylum > Erythroxylum anguifugum. The sequence goes on from JANIPN010012213.1 coordinate 23,033, forward strand.
GCGAGAGGGGAGGAGGGGTGTGGATTTGGGGGATGGTGGGAAGGGAAAGGGAAAGGGGAAGGGTGAGATGGAAGAGGAGGGTGAGGAGGGTGAGGAGGGTGAGGTGGGAGGGATGTGCTCTTGGTAGTGGTGGGTTTGTTGGAAGGGGTGGTGCTGGTGCTGGTGCTGGTGCTGGTGCTAGTAGTGTGTGAGTGTGATTTGGCTTTAGGAGTGGAGCAGTCGGTGTCGCTGGACTTGCTGATGGTGGTGTTGAGCCCCGATTGAGTCCGTGTGGAAGCACTATCAGTAAAAGAGGTGGTGGTGTCCTCGCTGGTCTTGCTGGCGGTTTCGGGTGCTGACTGAGTCTGTGTAGAGGTGCTGTCAGCGACGGTGGTGGTCGTGGTTTTCGATTTGCTGGGCTTGATAACGGATTCGTCGGTGTTGGCGGCCTCGTTGACATAGGCGTTGAAGTCCACGTTCATGTTCACGTTGACGTTGACTCTGGGCTGATCGTCATCACCTGACTCTGTCGTGCCTTTCTCCACATCATCGTTCTCACTGCCAATCACCACACCCTTGGCTGGCTGGATATCGGTGGTATGATTCGATGCTGAAGAGTCCTGAATGAGTGAGCCTGGAGCGGACGACCTCAGCATGGCTGCGATCAGTGTTTCCAGCTCTTTCTGCATAAAATCTATTTCTGCTTTGTCCACGCCGGGTGTCTCCATTGGTTGGGGCGTTGTTGACGCTTCTTCGCCAGAGACATGGCTGGCGACTGTTTCGCTGCTCGCAGGATCAGCTTTCTTAGTCGTTGGACCAGTGTCTGATATTTGCTGCTCGTCTGTGACCATTTCTGCCTCTTTATTGGACTCGGCACAAGCAGGTGTGGGTGAGTTGGTCTTTTCCGGCTGTCCGGCTCCTGGCTTCTGATCGTCGGTCGCCGTATTCTTCTCCCCCTCCTTCTCTTTCTCATCTTTTCTCTCCTTCTCTTTCTGTTTTTTCTTCTTCTTCTTTTTGTCCTTCTTCAACGACGAGGTAGAAGTCGCAGACTCCTCCACCACTGGCTTTTGCTCCGAGCCGGAGGTCAAGATCAAGCTGGACGCAACACATGCCTCCTCCTTCCGCCTCTTTGCAGCGTTCTCAAACCGTTCCATCAGAGCTTCGTAGCTTCGTTCAACCTTGTATGGCTTGTACTCGACGGTGACTGGGAGACAAAAGTTGTCTGTGCCTTTGTTGTTGCTGTCTTCGCTTCTCAAACTGTGCTCATATTCATTCTCGTCCTCTTCCACGTTGCTACCGAAGCTGACATCGTCATCGGTGGAAATATCGCCATTATCGTTGATTATGTCCCTGGTGTTGTCATTGTTGCTCATGCTCTTGACTTCAGCATCACCATCGACGCCTGGCTGAGAAGCACGGGATCTATTCTGCTCGGCATGCCTACTCACAGGCTCCGGCAGGAGAGGGAAAAAACAAGTAACCTTCGGGTCAAAGGTGACCTTCTTTCGGCGTTTTCCTGGCCGAGCCACAGATTCTGTGCCATTGAGACCTCGTTTCTCGCCAATTATAGGCCTCGATCCCTTGATTTTCTTCTTCTTCTTCTTTTGAATCTTCTTACCAGGTTCACCTTCAGCGTCGCCATCCTCAGACTTGACCTTGACCCTGATCACAGCCGTCTCCTCTCCACCACCACGATTGCCTGTCTTGTTGTTCCTAGCATGATCCTTCTTTTCAACCTCCTCGCCAATTTTATCACCAGCAGGGCTCTCGCCAGACACATCACTTCTCACATCACATGTTGCCTCCCTCTCCTTCGCAGACTCGATTTTCCGCCGATGCACGTCCTCGTCCAACTCGTCCGCCTGTACGACCTGCTTTTGCACGCTGAGGGGCCAGCAGGCGCGCGGCGGCGTGGATCCGTGCGGAACGATGGTCTGTATCAGTAGCTCGCCGCGCATGACGCAGAAGAGCACGCTATGGGGAGCGGTGAGGAATGCGGATTGGATCTTGAGGCCGTGCATTGTCTGTGAGATGAGATTTAGTGGACAATTTGAAAATGGGATGGAAAGAGAGGATGAGAGGTGTGAAGGTTGAGATTTGGAGGGAAGTGGGCGAGTTGTGACGCAAGGAGATGGGACTACTCACCGTGACGATGAGATCGTCGGCGACGTTGATTTTGTTGACTGGATGGCGCAAGTCAAGCTTGTTCTGATGATACCTGTTTCATCCAGCATATATTAGTGTTCACATGCCTTTCGTTTCACGATGCTGTTCAGTGGTTCAGATGGTTCAGATCGTGATAGGGGCGTTACCCCTGAACATCAGGAGATTTCCAACTGTGTTGCCCTGCTTCTTCTCATGGCGTCTTCTCCCTCCAGAACATATCCTGTCCCTCCTCCCATAGATTTTTTCAGTCAGTATTGCAAGAACTCACCACTCCTTGGTCCGATGAAAGAGCGTGCTCTCGTCCACGTCCTCCGCCTTGACATCTCCACCATCCACCGTATCCATCTTGCGTGACGACGCCCCTTTGCGAGCCATCTCTTCTCAGTAGGACAGCCTTCTCAACTGAAATGAATGACCAGCCAGACAACCAGCCAGCTGGCCAGACGGCTTTCGTCCTCTTTTGTTTTTCGTCTCAAAATTTGTCAGAAAAGGGGGCAAGGAGGCCAGAATATCCACATGAAATCGACTCAGTACTGTTTGTGAGTCAAGGAGTTTTGAGAAGCCAGCTAGCTGATGCGAGAATGTTTTGGATCTGTTTGCAAAGTGCTAATGATGTTGTTTTGTGAAGGTGCTGGATGAGTGGAACGGGGAAAAGGGAGATGAGTGCTGCTTGACGCGTCAACAAGTGAGAGAGGGACTGGTCGGTCAGTCACTCAGGGGGGCGTGAGGGACAACAAACAGGGAAATGTCACAAACAAAACAGAGGAGAGAGTAAGAGATCAAGCAGCTGCTTCAGCGCAGCATTGCTCCAAGTACTCGGCAGATTTTTCTTGCTGTCAGGTATGTTCATGCTCACATCCACATTCACATTCACACAGACTGGCCAACATGGGCTCACCAACATAAGCTCACACTCAACGGGGCACAACAACACAAAGAATCATCACAATTACAATACATAAACGCTCACATACACAAAAATTCGTTCAAACCCAAACAACTCCTCCAAAACCCATCACACACCCCTCCTCCTCGCCCTCCTCAAGCTCTCCTGCACACCCCACCCATCCCTCAACAGCCCGCCGACCTCCTCAAGCCCCATCCCCTTCGTCTCAGGATAAATCCTCCAAACCAGCACCCAACCGACCGCGCACACCGCCGCATACAACACAAAGGTAAAGCTCGGGGTCAGCAGCTGCATCATCGGCAAGAACGTCAGGCCGACCACAAAATTGCTGCCCCAGTTCGTGGCGGTCGAGATGCCGCAGCCCAGCGAGCGCACAGCCAGCGGGAAAAGCTCGCTCTGCTGCCACGGCACGCTGCCGAGCCCCGTCGCGTAGAAGGCAACATACAAGATCACGCTGGCGAGGATGATGGTTGGCCAGGTCCGGTCGGTGGATGACGTGCTGGTTCCGAGGATGTTGGGTGGGGATGTGTAAGATGAGGAGGAGGAGGAGGAGGAGGAGGAGGAGAAGTTTGTTCGAGAGAAGGGGTGAGGGAGGGTTGAGCGGATGGCGTGCGTGAGGGGTTGGGAGGTTGACGACGCAGCGAGGGCCTCGCTCTGCATGAACCGAAAGGCCACCGCCGTGAGCAAGAGCGCAAGAACCATGAACGGCACCGTGATCAGCAAGATCCTGCGTCTGCCGACGCGATCGATCGAGAACATGGCGACTACGGTGAAAATGAAATTCGTGACGGCCACGGACAGCGACGCCAGGATCGGGCTGCCGAACCCGACGCTTTGGAAGATGGTGGCGGAGAAGTACATGAGCGAGTTGAAGCCGCATAGCTGCTGCAGCGCTTGGAGCAGGCACGCAATGGCCAGCGCGCGACGGTATCCGCCAACAGAAAAAAGCTCGGTCCACCCGTCCGGTCGCCAGCTGAGTATCCCGTCTTTCCTGCTCTTTCCTCCTCTTCTTGTACCCTGCTGTGTCAATGCTGACGACGACGACCGGCGCTGGTCCCGGGCCTCGTCTTCTTCCATGATTTCCCGCTCAATGGTCCGCACGAGGACGTCCACCACGCCCTCGGACCCGGCTCCGTACGCGCGGTTCAGGATCGCGCGCGCAGGCTCCACCCTCCCGGCCCTGATCAGCCAGCGCGGCGTCTCCGGCAGGAGAGTGAGCAGAACCAGCTGGACAAGAGCCGGCACCGCGCCCAAGCCAACCATCCAGCGCCACCCATGGGCCAGCGAAGCCAGCCACCAGCCCAGCACATACGCGACCATCTGCCCGCCAGTAACAAACAAGCTGTTCACAACCACCAGCCGACCACGGAACGAGGGCGGCGCCAACTCAGAGATGTACAGCGGCACCACGAGGCTGGCGGCGCCGACGCCCGCGCCGACCACGCTCCTCCCAAGAACCATGACCGGCACGCTGGCGGAGAAAGACTGCAGCAGCGCGCCTGCGACGAAGAGCAGGTCTGCGACGACGATCACCCAGCGACGGCCGTGCAGATCCGCCAGCCAGCCCGCCAGAGGAGAGGCCAGCAGGGCGAACAGCGACGTGCTGGAGGTGATGAGGCTCTGGGAGAGGGTGGAGAGCTCGGAGCCGCCCAGGTCGGGCCCGATGGAGACGAGCGTGCTGGAGATGACGCCCGTGTCGTAGCCGAAGAGGAGGCCGGAGATGCACGCGGTCGTGGTGAGGAGGGCGATGAAGGGCGTTAGGTGGATGGGGTGGGTTTTCAGGGAGCTTGCTTTCGCCAGGGTCGGGGAGGAGGGCGTGCTGCTCCCATGGTCGTAGCTGGAGCGCAGGATCGGGTCGGCTGCGGATGACGCTTCGAAGGAGGTGTCGTCGAGCCCGTGGGCTTCGCGCTGGAAGAAGGAGGTCAGGCCTTCGTCTTCTTCGATGACGAGAGGCGAGGCGGAGCGTAGGGGTGTTGTCGACGAAGGGGCATCGTCGATGGGGTAGGGGTAGAGCGCGGTGGTCGAGACGGAGAGTGAGTGGGCGTTTGGGGACGTCATTGTGGCATTTTGCAGGTGACGTGGCGCGAGGTGGTGTCGCTGATGAGTATGTACGTCGTGCTGTAGTCGATAGATTTTGTACAAATGCCGGTGTCTTGTTATTCTGGATTTTTGGGAACCAGAATGGTAGAGTTCGTGTCTGGTGAGGACCGGAGTAGGAGGAGAATAGCGGAGTGTCGACTCCGCCTTCCCCCGGGGGGGCTGAAGAGAACAGAAGGCGGTTTAGCGTCAGGGACGTTTTTTTCCTGGTGAAATCTCGGTTTAGCTTCCGCCAGATCTGACGGGCGCCGCTGATCCCCGCAAAACGTGAGGGTTGACGGCAACAGCCGTGTATATCGATGTGGGTAATTTTTTTTGTGTGCTGAGTTGGGAGTCATGACAATTTTGATTGCTACTGATAGTTAGTGGAGCTGTTTGAGAAAAAAAATTGCCTGCAATAATCATACTCAGCAGTACTGATTATCAGGAGAGACAGATTGAAAGAAAATTTGTTACTGCTGGAAATTATATCTGCCAAGCCGATACAAGTCACTTCACGCACTTTACGCAAAATAACTGGTACAGAAAGATGAGCCGAAGCTTCGACTCAGAGACATCTGCTTCAAGTTGGAAGACTCGAGTGACGAATGCTGAGACAGCGATGAAGCCGAGGTTCACATTATCGACCCGAGTGAGTCGCAGCAGATCTGCCAATCTGTTCACTTTTACTGTGGAACGGATACGGTCGATTTCTACTTTTGTGTCCTTTTTCAATCCCTCACTTCGATAGATGTTTTCAAACGTCCAACTTCTTATCTTTTTTTCTTCTTTTTCCCCTTTTTCTCAAATTTTGTTCTTCTTGATTCGTGCCAAACGAGGCATGTATCGTGAAATATTGCCCGCTGCAGATTCGCGGATGAACCCCCCAGATTCCCAGCCACACCAAAACTCCGGCACCCAAAGCTCCCAGCCACACTGCGGCTTGCACAAGAAAGCAGCTACACGCCCACAGCTGCACACCATCCATCACTCACATTCCTGTGCTGTCAAAAATTGCATCTATCTGTCCGTTAATCCTGAAATACCTGCATACACTTGTCAAGATATTTTTGTAAATTATTGTGCTGGTGATAATTGTTGATCTTTACACCTCCACCCACACCAGGCGATGCGGAACTGAGATCGCCACCCGACGCCTCACACACTTCGTTGCATTGTTTCAAAGATGCGATCAATCGTCTACCTGTCTCTACTATCTTCCCTTCTCCACACCTCCACTTCCCAATCACAGGATGAGTCTCCCTCATTACCTCGAGACGCATCGAGTCTCAAAACCGACATCGACACCAACCTCCGTCGACGATCCGCCATAGCCGCCCGTCTCCGGAATGAAGATCCCATGGCAGTGAAGAAGATGGCCGCCGACCCAGGCGCCATGTTCTTTCCCGCCTACTGGGGATTCCGAGACGACGTCGCCTCGTCCGGACAGGCTCAGATGCTCAACTCTTCAATCGACACGGGGACAATGCAGCCCGCCATTCTCCCCATCTTCGACACCAACAGCGACGAGATCATCGACTCTCCACCAACACCACCAACACTGCGTCGAAGATCCAGCAACATCATCCCTCGCATAGACCCTTTTTCTCTCCTCTCACGATCCTCCGGCTCAAACCTTCTCAAACGGGCATTCAACTGCCCCTCCGGCACAGACATATGCAGCAATATCAACCGCGCCGACGCCTGCTGCCCGACGGGACTGACCTGCAACCTCGTCTCCGGCTCCGAAGTAGGCTGCTGCGCCGACGGCTCCTCATGCGCAGGCCAGCTCTCCTCCTGCCCAGCCGGGTACACCGAGTGCTCCACCTTCGGCGGCGGCTGCTGCATCCCAGGCTACGAGTGCGTCCAGGGCGGATGCATCCAGATCGAGTCCGCAACAGTCGTGGTCCGACCATCCACCACATCCACCTCCAGCACCACCTCATCATCCACCCCTCCTCCTCCTCCTCCCACGACAACTTCCACATCCTCGCCATCACCAACCACCACATCTTCCAGCACCCCACCACCCACAACAACAAGCAGCACATCGACTACAGCATCCGTCGTCCCACCCGCCCGACCAACATCCGCACCCCCCAGCTCCTCCTCGCCCTCACCTTCTCCCTCCTCACCACCACCGCCAGCACCAACCACCTCCAGCGCGCCAGAAGCCTGCCCGACGGGATTCTACCAGTGCAGCGCCTACTACAACAGCGGCGCGTGCTGCCAAGTCGGGCGCGACTGCGGCCTGACTTCGTGTCCGGCGAGTTCCGGCGCAACGGTCCTGGCTAGTAACGGGGTGACTGTCGGTGCGCCGGCTGGGGCTGTCACTGCCGGAGGCGGAGGCGGTACAGGTGGCAAGGGAACGTGCGCCAAGGGCTGGTTCTCGTGTAATGCAAGTGTGGGCGGAGGCTGTTGTCCCACGGGCTTTAATTGTGGCACGGCGAGTTGCTGGATCAATGCTACGGCGCAGGCTACCGGTGGTGGGAGTGGGAGTGGTGGTGGGAGTACGGGGAGCACGAGTAAGGAGGATGCTACGTCTGGTGCTGGGAGGCTGAATGTTGGCTTGAGGAGAAAGTGGGGAGTGGAGGTTATAGCGATAGTGCTTGTGGCAGGGTTGTTTGCGTTCTGGCCGATGGGTGGTGGTGCGATTGGTGTGCTGTGGTGAAGGGGAGAAGGTACATGAGACGCACGCGACATGGGATATGACTTCTCTCTTAATTCAATTCTTATTACGAGCAGAACGGAGATGACGACGTACAATGGGTAATACATAGAAGAGAATCTGACCTAGTGTAACGCGGGAAAAATGATGGGTAAACGAGGCATAATGAAATGTACATTATATTATACGACCCCTGTTTCTCCAGATAGGAATCTCGAGCAGGAAGAATTGTCTTAAACCCCAACCGGTTAGTAATCTAGACACGTTCAATCGAGGAGATCCAGGGGGGGGGTTAGGGTAAGATATGAGGAGTAAGCAAGCAAGCAAGCAGGTATCACAGTGACAGCAAACAGCGCACAATCTTGCAAGCAAAGACATACATATGTTCCGAAAGAAACACCAATAACATCATAGTGCTAGAACTGGTAAAGTCTCTGCATCTGGAGAAAAATCGCACCAGCTCGATCGCGTTGTCCCCTAAACCCAAGTTGTAGAACTAACCCACTTCTCATGTGAAGAGATTGGGATAACAGAAGATTCAGCAGAGCAGCTCACACACAATGTGACGACCCCAGATCCGTTGCCTCTTTCTGTCTTCACTCACGCACGCACGTACTCGCTGACTGAATACACAACTGAGATGGAAACTCTCACACATTGTCCTTCCAGAGGGGGCTGACCTTCGATTTCTTGTTGCGTAAGCACCACGACGTTTCGTATCAGTTCGACCTTTTTAACGCTGCTGACTTTGCACGCCGAGTAGAATTCATAATCACACAGTTCTAGACACCTCTGGTAAACACAGGGTACAGGTGTTCTTCGAAATTGAGAAGAAGAAAAAAAAAAGATTCAATTCAACACGCACTGGCCTTTCAAGCCTGATCCTTCCGCTCCTTCCCCTTCTCCTTCTCCCCCTCCTCCAACTCTCCTACTTCCTCCTTTCCTTGCAACGATGGAAGAAGAAACAGAACGTTCGCCTAGAAATGCTTTGCACACGAACAGAAGAAGAAGAAAATTGAAGTTGTGAATAAATAATACAACAACCAGACCCAGAGCACGGAAGACTCAATCAAGCCCTCCCTTCCACGCCCAATCTCTCCATCCTTCCTCCATCCATTGCCTGTCTGCCTTGCCTTGCGACCCGATCAATTGTATAGCTGACTCCCTCCGTCCACCTCCAAAAGCCCCTAATCAATCACAATCGGCGACTAGCCCTGGAAAATCGCCGGCAGCCAGGACCGTCTCGGCCCGTCGACTCCATCTTCCTGACCCCCCCCTCCTGCTGCTGCCCCTGCACTCCCTGGCGGCGAGTTCCGCTGAGCCTGGCCGTGCTGATGCTCCGCCGCGTCCTGGAACCCGTTCTGCGCGAAATCGTCAAACGTCGGCGTCCCTCCCGCCGGACCTTCTTGGTGCTGTTTCTGCGGAGACGACCCACCCTCTGTTGTTGCTGTGTGATGAGACTCGCCTTCTTCTGCCCCGTTTTCTGTTTGAGCTTCGGAGCTCTCGCCACCGGCAGCGGAAGCAGCAGCTAGCTCAGCATCCCACGCTTCTTCCTCCGCTGCTGCTGCCGCTTGAGCAGCTGCTCGCTCTGCGGCTTCGCGCTTCTTCTTCTCGGCTCTGTCCTTCTTGCGCTCCGCCTTGTCCACCTGCTCGACCTCCCACGTGACTTTCAGGTTCGCGTCGTCCCGGATCAGCCGGACGCGCTCAATCTCGTCGACGCCGCCCGTCTTGCGCAGCTTGCCGTCGTCCACGAACGAGCTCAGCTCTTTCAAAAAGGGCCCGTCTTTCCGGATGGCGAGCTCCTTCTTGCGCGCCTTCTCCGCCCGCTCGATGGCTTCGAGTCGGCTCTCGTGGTTGGGCTGGAGCGCGCGCACCTCGCCCATGACTCCTGCGCGGGCCACGTCCGGGTCCAGGCTGTTGGCGAGCTCGCTGCCGAACCCGCGGGACGTGCTGCGCAGGCTTATGCCGCTGACGCCGCCGTTGCCGTTGCCGGAGCCGCCGGGGCCTTGCTGGTGCTGTTGCTGCTTGGTGGCTTCTTGCACCAGGGCGAATGTCTGGTTCGCTTTCTCGAGGTCGTCTTCCAGATCGGCAATCAGCTCTTCTTGCAGGGTCAAAAACTCCCGGTCCGTGCACACCAGCTCCAGCTCCTTCTCCCAGATCTTGGTCCATGTCGGCTTCTCTTTCTTGACTGTCGCCTTCATCTTCTTCAGCAGCTCGCCGGCCGTGTTGATGTCGTTGGACACCGTCTTGAGCTGGTCCGGAAGCGGCCGGACTCCGCGCGTCACGTCCTTGCGCAGATCCTCCACAATGTCCTGCAGGTCGTCGACACGGTTGACGAGCGCCTCCGAGTCGTCGCCGACCGTCTTCTTGCCCGCGTTGACGTACGCCCGGCCCTGCTCCGCCTCGGTTGCAGGCAGTCCTGCAGTTGCCGCTTTGGCTTTGACCGTTTCTGCCTTTTCTCGGATAGCCGTCATTGACGAGTTGATACCTGACGTGAAGGTGGAGAGTGTCTGTCGCATGACTGCCAGATCCCGCCGTAGTGTTTGGACCTCCGTCATGTGCTCGCCCGACAGGCTTCGGACTCCGTTGGTCTGTGATTTGAGTCCGGCTATGGTGCGAGCTGGTGCTGCGGCGGGAGGAGGAGGAGGAGGCAGGGAGGCGAGTCGAGACAGCTCCTTCGAAGCCTCTTCCTGTTTCGAAGATACCTGCTGTATCGAGGTCTGCTGCTTCTCCACCACCGCCTTCATACCCTCAATTGCCGTCCTGATACCACCCAGAGCCCCGTCAAAGTGCCTCTTCACCTCGTCAACCGCTTCCACGTTCAGGACGAGAACAGTGCGATCTTTCACGTCCGACAGATCCTCCAGCTCGTGTCGCACGCCGGACACAGGGTCCTGAATGTAAATTTCCGGCAGGTCGACGCCATGCCAGGCGAACTTCTCGATAAAAGCCAGCTGTAGCCTCCCGACAGTAAGATCGTCGGCACCATCGGGCAGCACATACTTTTTGATCTTCGACTTGTACTGCAGAAACAGCGTCAGTGGCTTGCCCGGCTCGGGCGACTGTGCAGGCACGAAAGGCTCCTCTGTGTCGGCTGCCTCCTGCTCCTCCTCTTTGGCCGGACCACGACTCTCGCCGGTTGCTGGCTGGCGACCCATGGGAGTTCCCGGAGCACTGCCGGCCGGGTCCGTGTTGTAATCGTTCGCAGACAGGTCCATCGGTCCACTGACGGTCGCCCTCATTGGCATCGTGGGGCTCTTCAGCTGACCGACATCCTCCTGCTGCTGCTGCTGCTGCTGCCCCGTCTGTTGCCGCGAGTACGGGCTTGCATCGCGTTTCTGATCCTCTTGTTGCTGTCCTTGTTGACCTGGCTGCAGAGAAGTGCCCTGTTCGCCAGACGTCCGCTTCGGATCTCGCTCCGTCCGTGAAGGCGAGACGTCCGCAAAGCGTGACGATCGTTGGCGTATCAACGAAGATCGGCTGCGCACAGCGTTGAGCGAGTCCCTCTGTTCCTTGCCGCGGTTGGGTATGGGCCCGTGCTGGGTCGGAGGGATCATTGGCATGCTCGCCGGAGAACCCAGGTGTTTTTGTATTTGGTAGGCAGAATACCTCCTCGACGCCCTCCTCTCAAGCTCTCCTCCTCTTTGCAGCGCAGCCAGCGCATCCTGAGCCCGAGGCTGTGCTGCCGGAACTGGCGGCGGCGCTGGGAAGTCCTTCGGAATCTCAGTCGGTGGCAGTGGAGGTGGCCCAGGGTTTTCCATGCTAGTCCCGTTCGTGTTCGGCGTGTTCGAGCCGGAGGGTGTGATGTCGATGGATGAGTACGGATCCGAGCTCGACTGAACCATTCGCTTGCTCCCACGCGCCGATCCTTCTGGTGGTGGAGCTACGTCGATCTGATCCTGCTGTGGGAGACTGCCGCCATTCTGGTTCAGAGTCGAAGCCCTCGGTGGCATGGGCAGCTCGTCCGTGGGGTATGTGGAGGAAATGCTGGACTGTCGGTCGTTGACGAATGTTCCCCCTGACAGCCTGTAGTCACCCGTGATGGCGCTAGTGTCGAGATCGCTGCCTCCGCTGAGCGAGCTCATCATGCTCCCTTGCCTCGGCGCGCTCGCTTGTCCATTACTGCCCTGTCTTGTCCTCAGCTTCTGCTGTTTTCGTTTCAATCCATGCAACAAGTTGATGATTATGTCACGGATCCGAGGAAGGTATCGGTCCAGACTGGCCGGGCTGGGATCTTGGCTGAGCGTGTCCTCCAGTATCGCCCTCAGTAGGTCCGGCACGTTCCCCAAATCGCTGACATCAACCCCGATGCTAGTGAAAGCTCTGCACGCAATGTTGAATTCGTAGCCCAGCCGTACGTAGACGTCCGACACCTCGCCTTCTGTCGCCTGATGTCTCGACCATTGTGTCAGTGTTTCCAGAAGCTGCTTCGTCGCTATGAGGAGGTGCGTGACGCTCTTTTCGATCTGCGAGAGCTGCTGTGAGGGCTGCCTTCTGTTAGCATCGACTCTCATTTTCTCCTACGCTCGACAAGAGCTGAAAAGAGATGATAGAGAAAGCGTATCGCCACCTACATCGCGTTTCCTGCCAGATCCGGAGCGTGCCGACATGCCGCCAGAGCCAGACGAGCTGCGCGTCGACGTCGACGCCTGGCCTGTGTTGTACGATGGCTGAGCAGGCGCCGGCGGAGCACCGTACTGAAAGTTCTTGAGATCCTCCGAAGCTGTGGGTGTTCGACGCTGAGAGTTGCGTTGGAGAGTCGACGCGCCCGACATGGTGCAGATAGAGAATCGGCGATGATTAGCTTATTGAGATTACGAGCCTGTCGGGCGCGAGCGAAGAGCAATCTAGCGGGCAGTCGAAATTATTATTAATGTATTAAAGAACAAAAAGAAGGACCAAAAAAAAAAAGAGAGCAGCCACTAGCGAGTCAACAGCAAGGAGCTCAGGCCCAGTCGTTCAGGGATCAGTAGTTCGCAATGGGCAAAAAGGTGCCAGCGGTGGAGGTGGAGGTGGTGATGGTGAGGATATTGGGGCGATGGATTATTTGGCTGCCCAACTTGAGGAGGAGGAGGAGGAGGCGACGACACGGGCCCAGAAACCGTGACTGGTGGGTGACTGGCAGGCGAAGGCGACAGCGACGGCGGCGGCCCGGGGGGTGAAGAGGAAAGCAAGTGAAGACCCGTTCTTTGTACCCTGATTGGCGGATGACGAAAGGTGTGTGTGTGGCAGTTTGGTTGCTCCGTCATAGTTCTGTGCTGCTGTTTATTCGCTTGCTGCTACTGCTGCTGCTGCTGCTGCTGCTGCTGCTGCTGCTGCTGCTGCTGCTGCTGCTGCTGCTGTACACCCGCAACTTAGCTGCCAGCACCCGCCAGTTTGCCCGCTGTTTCGTCCCTCTTCTGCTGAACCCGCACCACCCGGGGGCGGCGCCTGAGCCACAGCGAAGCGTTCAGCCACACTTTATTTTTGTTTCATCCTCTGCGGAAAAATCGACGATCTTGCTCGGACCACGTGCGAGAGACCCTTGCCAGGATGTGGATGTAAGCGGCAGCAACCAAGGCGGTTCGCTCTGGAGATGTATGTATTCGAACACATGACGGACTTGCCTTTTTTTTTGTGTCATGACATATTCTTCTGTCTATTCTGAAGTGAAAGTCCGGATCTTTGTACCCTGATCTAGTGGATGACGTTGATCATACGCATGACGGTTTATCTACCACTAGGTAGTGGGTTGATCATACTTTTCTCATCAAGTTTTACTATTTATTGTAAAGCGCTCTGAACTGCTCACTCTAAGTATTATCTCCATATTTTCTTCACTTCTTTAAGACCTTTGTGCCTGAAGTCGTTGTTCAGTGACCCTCGTAACCTAAAATTTTTTCAATTGCGTAAATATCTAAAACGGTCTTTTCTAATTTCTCTCTCACCTTATTAAGTCGCTTCTCATATTTAATTTCATATATGTATTGATTTGTATATAACAAAATAAAAATAAAAAACAAAAGACGTGAATCGACAGATATTATAATATCTTCTATATTGCTCATGAATGTCAATATTGAACAGTAGGCAATAATTCACTTAAGAAAGCGTTAGTACGCGCCAGCAAATCTCTATAATAAAACAAATCGCGTGACTAAATAAAGCTTTAAAATAAAAGAAATTAGATATTAGTAGGTATATAGAAATAACTTATTCAGAATATAATATTCGTTTCACCTCTTTTCAAAAGTGCTTGAACCCAAAAACCCCCCAAAAAACCCAAAAAAAAAAAAAAAAAAAAAAAAAAAAAAAAAAAAACTGCACCATCCCCACTCCAAGTCATACCACCGCGCCCTACCCAGGCTGCCTACTCCGCCTGTATACCCGGCGCCGCCGCCGCCGCGGCAAAAGGTCTCTTCATATACAAATACCCCTCAGTAATGGTAAACGGCCCCTCCTGCAGCACCGTGCCGGGCGGCTGAGCCAGCACATCCAGCACATTGAAGTTCGTGACCGACTTGGCGCCTCCTCCTTCTGCCGCCTTCGACGGCTGCAGCCAGGCCCAGTCCTGCAGGCCCGGCGTCGTCGGCAGCACGATGGAGCCGGCCGACTGGGGCAGGCCCGCGGTCGACGGCGGCGGGTTCTCCCGGTCCAGGTACCTCGTCGGGTCGGGGGCGGGGAGGTCCTGCACCACGAGCAGGGGGCCAGCGCGCATGAAGGCGTGCATGTTGGCCAGGCCGCGCGCCACCGCCCAGTGCGGGATCGAGAGCTGGCGGATCGGCAGGAGGGCCGAGTAGGCGTGCACCGGCGTGAACGGGTCGACGATGGCGCCGAGGGTTTGGTAGGTGGCGAGGCGCTGGGCGGTGTAGGCGTCGCTGATTGATGATGATGATGATGATGATGATGATGACGACGTGGTGGTAGGGTCGATGAAGCTGGTCTGCACGGAGAGGGGCGGCAGGTCGTCCGGGTGCAGGAAGGTGTCGTAGTCGGTCGAGGTGGTGACGTTGGGGCTCTTGACTTGCCAGATGCCGTAGGTGCCGTCGAAGACGTTGTCGGCGTCGCCGATTTTGACGGGAAACGCCAGCCCGTCCAGCAGGACGGGCGGGAAGGTCTTCGAGTCGCCGTACACGGTCGCGCCCCAGTCGCGGGGCGGCGAGTGGGAGAGCTCGATGCCGACGCCGAGCATGACGAGCGCCATGGGCCGGCCGGCGATCTCTTGCAGCGTGTCGGCGTCGCGGCCCGGCCGCGCTTCTACGCTGGCTATCGTTTTGGAGAGCGTGTCGAAGACGGAGGATGCGAAGCTAGCATCCTCCAGGTCCTGTACGAACTTCCAGAGGTACCCGTCCTTGCCCGGCGAGATGAAGGCCTGCTTGTTGGGGAATGGCCGGCTGGCTACGGCTGATGTCTGGTTGCTGATGACGATCCGCTCGTACACGAATTGGCCGTCGCGAGTGAAGATCTGCAGGCTGCTGTCGACCGAGTTGAGGATCACGTACCCGAACACGGGGTTCTCGTGCTGCTGCACTGGCCGCCACGCGCCCGGCTTGTCTGCGAACTGCGTCGTCATGAACTCGAAGTTCACCCGTGCCGGCTGCAGGATGTTGGGCGGCACCTGGACGAAGGAGTTGGACGAGTCCGCTCTCTGCAGCACCGTGTTGGCCACCTTTGTGCCGGACGCGTTGCTCCTCGAATCCACCGAGTACAGCTGGCCGAGGGCCGGGAACAGCGCCGTGTTGAACTGGTGCATGTACTGGTGGAAGGGCTGCTCGGCTTCGGTCCGTATGCCCTGCACCACCTGGCCCCACCTGTCGACGATGTTCATCTTGCTGAAGCGGAACTGGCCGTGCCCGCATATCCCAGAGATCATGGAGTTTTGCCCTGGCACGGCGACTGGCGTGCTGTCCGCTCCGTCCATCAGAAGCGCCACGTTCATCTGTGGGATGTTGGGCACTCCTAGCAGCCTTTTGAAGTAGTCGAGCGCCGGATCGAGTATCTCGTACGACGACACCGATCCGTCAGACTCGGTCTGTCTCGAGAATGGCATGAGATGCGTGCCCTGCTGCCGTCCCAGCAGCTGGTCGGTGAACCCGCTCATGTTGGTCGAGAGATAATCCAGCCGCGCTGCTTGGCTCAGCAGCTGTTCCCTGTCAGTCGAGCTGATGGTGTCGTCGAGTTCATCGGGGTTCATCCGTGCAAAAACCTGGCGCAGCACCGCTGTAAGGCTGGCCGACGTCTGCGGCACGATGGGAGACCTTCCTGAGAAGACGCGGGTTGACGCGATCAGGTTATCTTTCGTATTGGAGAGATCGTACGCTTGCTGAGCGGGATCTGACTGGTCAATCTTGATCGCCCAGCCCCATCTCGACTCCGGTCCACACTTCCGAAACTCCCAAAGTGACAGCGGAATATCCGTATACTCAATTTCCCACTCAATAAAGAGCGGGAACCACTCCCAAGCGGTGGCGGGCGGCCGATCCTCAGCATAGAAGTATTTGGAAGGCACCGGCGAGCTTGACTGGCTTTGGTCAATGTTTGATAGAGCCTCCCCCACAAGTCTCAACAGTGCGGGCTGATAAGTCTGTTCAATAAAGCTGCTTATGCCTGACTCAAGTCCCTTGAGCACGCTTTGGATCTGTTGGTCTGTAGAATAGTTCTGGGGGAGCGCGCCCCAGATCCGATTCCATGGATCGTTGCTGTTGAGCCACGTGCAGAGACTGTCCTGGCCATCTATCCGAACGCTCAGCCCGCCGGCGGCGGCGGCGGCGGCGGCGGCGGCGTCATGAGCTGGCCATCGTGAGCCGGCACCGGCGACGAAGAGTGTCGGATCGCGCTGGGTGTAGAACAGGGAATCGGGTGCAGTCTGCGGCTCCGGCAGTATGCTGCCTTGAGCTCCTGTTGCGCGTGTCATGGTCGCCAGCGTTGAAGTGAGGCTTGCGTTGAGCTTTGCGCGGATGCTTGTGATCTGCTGAAGGGTCTGCATCAGGTCGCCTGATAGAAGAGAGAGACGACTCGTGGTCTTGTCCAAAGAACCCGAGTAAGTCTCCGTCAACGTCCACCAGATGTCAAAAAGCTGTTTGTACTGGAACTTTTCCTCGCGATCCAACGCATTAAGCTGCGATTTGATCCCATTCAAGGTATACAATGCTTCGGTGTCTTGTAGCGTTGGCACCACCGTCGTTTTGCTCGATTCGTTTGTACCTATATCAAAATGGTATACATCACCACTAGGATGGGCTTGGAAGTTGTTGCTCGCCAACAGATCCTCGGCTTGTAGCTGCGAGTCGAGATCGTCGTTGACGTCCAGCACCCACGATCGGAGCTTCGTTAGCTGCTGCTTCATGCTGATGGTGTCCTTATTCAATTCAGTCTCGTCTGAGAGCCAGACCAACAGGGCATCTACAGCATTGCTTCCGACTGCGAACGGGTGTCCGTAGACGAAGCTGGTCTGGATCGAGTCTGCGGGCTTCTCTGCTGTAGACTGTTGGGTAGGGTCATGAAATGTTCCTTGAGCCGTGCCATGACATATGGATCGTGAAGACGTTACCCTCTGGAGATTGCTCGGGCTGAGGAACGACGGGTTCAAATCGAGTCCGAGCGATTTGAGGGTGCCGAGCAGATCGTATGTCGAGTTGAGATTGAGCATATCTTCGGCGACGTTCGAGCGGAAGCCGATCACAGTGTAGGATACTGACGCTCTGAGTAAGCGCTTGGTCGAGTCGGTCGGATGGATGAGCGGATCGAAAAAAGAGAATACAGAACTGTTCGTCGGTACAAAGTCTGCAAAGAACGGATTGTTGGTCGACGAGAGGTTGAGGTCAGCGACTACTTTGGCGCCAGTAGCGGACGGGCTCTGCCAGTTGCTCAGAGGTTTGACTTGACCGAGGTAGCAGCGCTTCGGCTTCCCCGAGGTGTCTTCCATGTCGATAAAGGGCGAGGACGTGACCTCGACATCCTCCGTGCTTGGGACATCGCTCGAATAGCGCAACACGCTGGCATCAACCACCAAAAAGTCATCTCTCAGGCCGTCCACAAAGACCGATGCCGACGTTCCCGAGTCCCACCAAGACACTGCCAGCGGTGGAGCGGGCCTGATCGACCGAAAGATGAGGTATCTATCCGGTAGCAATGGGAACTGCACAGGCCCAGCGCCGTGACCAGTCCCTACCTGTGCTGTCCTGTAGCACTTTGGAATCTCCCAATGCACGTACATGCCGCTGCGTCCCGGCATGACCCTCGAAGGATCGACGGATGAGAGGTAGGGCGCGTCGCGGACATTCTGATAGATGTCGCTCTGTAGAGGAGCATCGCCGCCGATAGTCAGGCTATCGATATCCACCTCAGGCGTCTTTGCGACGTAAGCAGCCTTTACGTTCGCAGCAGCAGGAGTATCAACGCTAAAGTCAAGATCGTAAAGTTTGAATGTCGTCACCCTCATCGGCACCAAGACCGCGGCCGAGGTTCCGACGGTAATAATATCATCAGACATTGGAGCGTTAAAGAAAAGAGTAGGTATCGACGTCGTCTACCGTGGGATTTTCAACAGGACAAGAAATCTTTTCGACGAGACAGGACAGCAGATGGAAAATAGCCTGAGGCTTTACTGGCAGCATGATGGACGACCAATCTGCTGCCACGACAATAGATTGCCTGATACTCATCAGGTCCGAAGCATCCAGACCCAGGGCGATAGCTTTGTTTTGACCGATACAGAGCGGCCTCTTGATCTTCCGGCGAGTTTTCCAATGGATGTTACAAACCGTTCCTGCTCTCCCTGATGAAGAGGCTGGACCAGACACGAGATCGAATGGTTCGAGATGCAGCTACCAGTGTACAGTACTCGCCAAACCTTCCTGTGCAGTGAGAAAATGTGCAAGAACGATATCTACCTATCGAGCTAGGTGCGCGATACATATCACCAGCGTCTTGTAGTGATCAAGGCCGAGGAAGACCGAGCATTCGGCTGATCAGAAGCCATTTTCGAGCTTCCAGGCCAGCCCATCGCGGCAGCGTGGAATGTGTGGATGCGATCAGCTCCTCACTTAGCCAGATAGCCACGAGGACGGGACACACACGTCGGGTCCGTTTGCAGAGATCGGGCCTGGATATGCTTTTTGGGGAGATGCGTATGAAGATGCCAACGGCGTTGGTGGCGTCTTCCGCTTGTGAGCTGAAGTTCAGCTACAAAAACTCCCGCGCGAAAGGAGAGACAGAAAAGCGGGGAAGAAGAAAAGTTAGTTCTTAGGTAAGTTTCTCTCATAGATAGATGTGCATGAATATGTAGACTACAGACCTGTGATGAGGGCAGGAGAAGAGGTGATGTCTTCGGCCGAGATGCTAGCTGATAATGTAAGTTTTCTTACCGAAAATTACTTGTCACAATAATACGGAACAACAAATCACGAGCAGTACAATGTAATCATCCCGGTAGCCTGCGATAATAAGAGTCGAGACGACTGAAGATATACTTGTCAACGCACATAAAGCTTTAGATGATGAGCAATTGTTCTATCATAGGTATTTTGAGAAAGGCGGTTCGAGTCCGGAGCATTCAGTGTACAGCTTGCGCCGATGCACCGACAGTCTCGGTCGTTCCAAGCCACTTAACCTATTGAATAGCGCATACATGGGCTGGGCGAAGACTCTATACAATCAACTTCGACCATCAACATCGTTCTTCCCAAAACCTCACCTCGATCCTTCGTGGACAATACAAGCCCGGCGACCGAGATTGCGAGCCAGGCTGGTTGGCACTTTCTACGAATCTGCTGTGCCTAGATCATCCACTCCAAGTATACGACAGCTATGTCCTAGGCTCACCGCCCAAACATAGGCATCATCAGAGAAAGTTGAGATGGGCAGCTGCGTCCCGTCGGCTCCTCTCACGCTCTCAACCCACGAGAATCGTACCTTGTACCCCTTTCCACTGGCGGCATCACTTGTCGAAACGTAGTTGACCATCTGATCCTGGATCCTCAGCGTGATCGAAGGCGGAAATGCCGGCCATGAGGTTTTGAGATCTTCGCTTGGCCAAATCGTCAGCCTCATTGTGGGCTGTTGAATGGCATCATCCAAGATCTGCTCCACTGTGAATAGTCTCGACGCCGATCCCATGATCTCGACTCGTGGTGTTGAAGTCTGCTGAGGATTGATTTGCCGCGGCTGTCCGCCCCAATAACGGGTCGTGTCAGTAAATCAAGTACGGTACCAGGGAGTAGTAGTAGTATTGGTAATAGTAGTGCAGAGGATGCTTATCTTACAAAATCTTCCGTGGGCAAAAGAGCTTGCGTGCTAGAGGTCGATGAACCTGAGTCACTCGAGCCCGAAAGCAACAGTAGTCCCGCGCCACCGATGGGGACGTTCAGCTGGATACTCCTGAAAGTGGTGTCATCGCTCGGCTGGATTGGCCCGTTCAATGAGATGTCAACGAAGATATCGTGTGAGATGATCTGGGTGTTAGGACTCGACGGATCATAGGTGGTGTAAATGTGTCGCCGGTTCGGGTTGTTGCTAAGCTGCGGGAGAGGGTTGGGCCGATCAGATCGCCTGCTGCGACATTGAGCATTATAGAACTTCAATTTGAAGCGAGGCGTTCCCGAACCAGAGAAGGAGCTGTTATCGAGTTGCAAGTATTTTCTGGCCACAGACGTGTCGCGAACGTCAGTATTTGCCCATTCGCGTAGAAAAGCTGCCGAGGGCAGATTTGGTACGGGGCTTGTCGGAGTGCTCAAGAGAGGAAAATCCGGTACCGGCGGTAGAGCTGGAGGCGCAAAGGTGCCGGTCTGTGTAGAGATGCTTGCTGCTGCTGCGGCCACGCCCGGCTCGATCGAGTTGTTGGACCGCCTCGTCTCGACTGTGGCCGCCGTAGATGTGGTGGCAGGGCTGAGCTGGATATCGGCAAAGAGCTCGTACGAATGGGTGTCGGGATTGGAGGTTGTGGGATCCGGAATATTCAAGAATGGGCCCCCGGCCAGTAATTGGCTGGCGAACCATGGGGGAGAGTGAGGGCCTGTATACTCAGCACTAAACAGTCGTGTCGAGTACATGCCGTCTTTGAAGTCGAAAAGATTGCTGCTTGTGGTAACAGTCTGCGGCTCAGGAAGCGTGCCTGCAGGCAGCTGACCTGATGTTGTGGCTTCCGGATTGTTCCAGTCGACCTGTCGCCAAGCCAACGTGAGGCTAGGATTGGCAGCGTCCTTGAAATTCCAGCTCGCAGCGCCACCAAGTCTGAAGTACAGCTGATGTCCAGGTGGTGCGAGGGTAATTCCATGGGGAAACTGACCGCTGTTGGGAGCTCTATCAAACAAGACCAGCAGCGTGGTAGCATCGACATTGCGGCGGCTGACAAAGGTCGAGAGGCCGGCGTTCTCGTCTGACCATGGCGCAATGATCTGTAGATCTGGAAATTTGCTCACCAGCTGAGAGCGGATGAAGAAACCCCAGCGGGGCAGACTAGTCTGACTGTCTGCGAGGTACTGTTTGATGCAGTGTTTCATGCAGTGCCTAGCGCTGTCATCTGGCGTGAAGTGTTCGCCCACGGACAAGGCGCCATCTAGGAAGGCGTCCATCCAGGCAAAGTCAATGTAAAACGTTCTGATACTCTCGGCAGGTAGGAACGCTACCGGGTCTGTGATCAGGTTTTGCCATGGTATGCCATTGAGGAGAAGCCGATCTTGAATCCAGCTCATAATGATCGAGAAGTCTGTCGAGGCCAAGACGGTAGTATTGGTCCCACTCATGGATCGAGCGCCAGCGCTCTGACCGGGGAGCGTGCCGCGAGTTATGAGGTCCATGCTTTTCTGTAGGTTGTAATTGTAGGCGTTGACGACGTTGGGGTTGACAAAAGACAAGCGACTCCTGGCACCGGCAGCCAGAGCCGGTGTCTCCCACCGGTCTCCTAGACGTGGTCCTGCAGTTGCAATGGCACGGGCCTTGAATCCATCCATACCGCCGTCTGCCATACCGATAAGCACGTCTCTCAGACTGCGGGACACGGGCGCCTGAGATTGCTCGTCGAGCTGTTTCTTGGTGGTCGATAGACAGTGCTTGTGAGCGACACCGCGCAGCTTCATCACTGCCACGGATGCCTTGCCGTTTGATACGATAAGAGATCTCCCGAGTTGCCACGCCAGCTGGTACGTCAGATCCAACGTCGATAGCCTTGCATCCAGCACGGCCAGATCCTGTCCGGTGTCGGACTGCTTAGGGACGACAGCGCCTATAGGCAGGGGCGCCATGCCTCCGGCCAAGGGCGATAGCAGGCCGCGATAGATCGAGACCAGAGACTCCCCACTGTCGGGAATATAGCGGGCGAAGCCAAAGCCGGCGGTAGCGCGCTCAATCACATACGTCGTCAAGATGTCGGCTCCTGTGGTGTCGGGGATCTTCCGAGCCCTGAGGGGGGCGCAGGAGGCGCCGAGGTTTCGGAAGGCGTCGAAGAGGTCAAAGTTGTCGCTCGGAAGACAGGTGTATGACCAGCTGTAGAGGCTGACCAAGGCACATCGCGACATTGACGTTGCCTGTCCAGCCACGTTGTCCGTTCTTCCGCCAGACGGTAAGACGACGAGATGAGCATGAACTGTTACTGGAGCTGTCACGTTCGGAGGCCCTGTTCGCGATGACAATACAACACTCACAGCTGGCTTATCTGGCGCTGAGCTGGAGCTTCTGGTGTGGGCAAGGTAGGTCTGGTCTCGATCCGAGGAGAAGAACTTGTTGAAGAGCTCTGGCTTGAGATATATAACGTCGACGTCGTCCGGCGGAAGATATGCTATAGTCTCGCTCGTCCATCCTTGGTACTTCTGCAGCGATGTCGAGATAGCTTTAGTGCCGCTCGTACTATATCCCCCGTCGGCATCGCTGATGCCGTGCGCAGATAGCTGCGTCAGAAATGTCGCATCGTCGGCGTAGTCGAGTTCGTCATCACGGCAGACGAGCAGGCCTATATAGGGGCATTTTGGGTCATTGGAGGGGTTGCACAGTCCCGTGTTAGGAAAAGTCCATGGGATCTGATCGTTGGTGAAGGCGATGTGTGGAACTGTGAACCAGAGATCCGCGTGGCCGTCTGGCGGAAAGACGGAATCTACCAGGCTGGCGTCGAACCTGAAGCGCGATCCCTCAGTCACGAACGCTTGAGACAGGACGTCTATCGTCGGCTGCTGCGTTGCATTCTGGTTGTCCTGGAACAAGATGCTTTGTGTCGCCTGGATACGAAAGCTGGCGCCCTCTTTCAAAGATGGTAGCGAGAAACTCGTGAGCTTTAGAGTGGATGTAGGAGCCGCTGACATACTAGCAGTAAGATGAAGCTGTATATATATGTATATATCTGTCGTGAATCAGCAACACACATGCTGTCCATCACCGACGGCCTCATCTTGAATCTCTGGGAGGGCTGCTTATGTATAGCTAAATACACGAGTCCCACGTAGGTGATTGACCGTTCCTGAGAAGCCGCAAGATTATTTACAACCTGCCGTAAAGTATATGTGGTATGGTATATTATATAGGTGACGACCCCGTTGGCAGCGCCGCGCCGGACTAGAATTTGGCCGTCAACGCGATTACGCAAAAGGAAATCGAAGCCCTTAAAAAAAAAAAAAAAAAGGGAAGGAAAGTAAATCAACATCCGTCAAAGTCAAGAACCTAGTTTTTTACACTCGATAGTAGCATTTGATCGCATATCGCGAAGCGAATATCTGGCCTTGAATCTGGCCAACTTTAGGAGATGTATCATACAGTCCTTCTTTTGTTTCCCCTACTCGCTCCTGCTGCGAGGAGCGAGTGGGATTATTGCTACGCGATTGAATGCAAGTCTAGTCTGGCCTATTTTTTTCTTTTTGTTTTAAAGTTACTTGTTCACGTCATCTTGTATTGTTCTATTGAATCGCTTCTGATGTCTGCATCGCTATCGGTGGCCTGACCGACGCCAAGCGAGAGATTATGCACAGTCAACTAGCACCTCCTCATGTTCTCAACCTCCTCATGTTCTCAACCTCCTCATGTCCTCTAAGTTTCTATTGGAAGGTCAGGCGAGGCGAGGCGGTCTTCGCCTTCAAGGCGCAAGGGCTGGCTGTCGTCTTTTCGGATTCGCTGCTCAGCAGCCTGCTTCGATGGCGCGAGAAATCTGTACGCCCGCTTGCATCGAACCATACTGAGTTCACTCTCGATGATACATCTGCCAAACTTCTATGAGTCCAAAGAATGTTGAGCACACGACATCAACCGTATCTCCGGCGATTCGGGTGCTTGGCGCTCTGCGTGGTCCGCCTCCACCAAAGTGAAAAGCTGACTCGAACTACCGGTTTTTTTTTTTTTTTTTTTTTTAACCCGTCCCTGGTCATGAACGTTGTCAGCTCTCTGGCACACAAGCAGATCCGTCTGCTCTCTTGTAAACCCCGAATCTCTCTCTTTCTCATCCGGGCAGGCGGATGGAAAGAAGGCCATATCAAGGAAAGGTCCCGAATTAACCTGTCTACACTGTCGAAATGACTTCCTGGCCAGATGGAAATCCGTGGCGGGTGGATCTCTTTCAGATTGGTTGTTCGCGCGATGGACAGGGGGAGGGTGCTATCATGCTGGTAGTCGACAGAACACCGAATTCGAAATTTCTCCCCAAGGGTGTTACTGCCGGCGTTAGAGGCACTATCTACAAAGCCGTATTGATCGATGCAGGCCAAGGGGATGCCGCCCTCGAGAATCTCTTGAGCGTTATGCAAAATATCAAGCTGAGCTACAACGTCCAGACGGTGGTGCTACAGTTCGATGCCGTCGTCATATCTCATTGGGACCAGGATCATTGGTATGGCTTCGCCAACCGAAAGAACGGCAGGAGTGTCGTGGACCATCCAGTTATCGGATACGATCCGCTTACCGGTATGGTCAACTGTTTCAAATACGAATACGACAAAAGCAAGACGCCCCCAGCTCCAAAATCTCCTCTCCAGCCGCTGACCAAGCTGTATTGCCAGTATTGGGGAACCAAGACGGTCAGGGCCGGCACAAAGTCTCCGTCGGGTAATGAGGTCAAGGGCAAGCTCTCTGCCCAGAACCAGACGACCTTCTCTGCCGCAAAGGGCAAGCCATTTGCCATCAACTTCTACGTGGCTCGAAAGATCAACAGTCCGGCTTTGATAGGCTGGGCTGATCCAGACAGCATGCTTGGTGGAAATGTCGTTAACGGAGTTCTTTTGGATAAAACAAAGTACCAGTTCCAGAAGGTTAAAAACTTGAACGCCCTTCTCGCTGCAAACGATCCCTGGCAGGGTACAGATGCTTCCGGCAACGTGATCGATGCAGCTACCATGAAAGGCTGTCCAGCACTGTATATGTTTGGTGCTCGAGGCTACACTTTGGGCTCGAACGAGTCGTTCCTGTATCCTTCGGGTCCTGTCTGGACTCCTGCCCGCTCAGCCTCCGCCTCGACCTCTCTAGGCGACCGGCCAGTGCGTGCTATCAACTTCGACAAATTCGGCGGCAGCGCAACCAATCCACAGTCGCTTATGCTGCTGCTCGTGTGGAAGGACATGAAGTCGCCGCCGTCGCCAGCCACTCCGACCGGACGTATCTCTTTCTATACTGGAGGGGATGTTGAATATCAAGGAGAGCGAGAGCTCACTCGGTGGTTGAAGGACACTGGACCGTCCAACAACGACTCGCCGCAGTCTATAAAGGTCATCAAGATTGGCCATCACGGCAGCGCCAGATCGACTTCGTTCGACTTCATTGAACAGGCCAATCCCGATAAAGTCCTCATTTCAGCAGGATACCAGCATGATCATCCACGTGCTGAGGTTATGTGGCTCCTTGACGCTTCATTCCGAATGAAGAAATCTTCCAATAATGCAATCCCGAGGATGTGTAAGTCACGACGCCCACATCTCCCGAAGACGTCTACTTGTCCAATCAGTATGCTGACTCCAAAGTCGCCACGTGCTACCCCTACTGGCTTGGAATGGTGCTTGACAGTGACTCTGTTGGAGGCTCGCGCTACACAGAAGCTGGCCAACAAGAGATTGGCACCATCACAGATGTGCGCGACGGTGACAAGCAGCCAGGGTCCGGAAACCCTTTCTGGACACCTGCTGAGCTGAAGGCCGTGATAGAATTCCGATCCAGGCTTGCAACGCTGTACGCTAACGTCATGGCTCCGACGGAATCGCCATTAGCAAAGGCGCAAGCAGCAGCCGAAGCCTCTCAAACCACGTCGCTATATACGAATCGAGAGCTTGCGCGTGAAGACTGTCAGAAGGCCGACAAGAGGCCAAGGTCGAAGTACAATTCCGTTTTGGTTAAGTTCAAAAATTTGGATACCAGATGGCAGATAAGCGCTTGGCAAGAGGCCGGTGGTCTCTCCTCCGCTATGTGGAAGGCTTGGAGTACTCAAGACGACTTATACTATCCCTTCCACACGAAGGTGCCCAACCAACAGCCATTTGTGAATAACGAGGTGGTGGAGATTGCTACCGTCGTGGCAGAGTTTGTCTCCGATGCCGACACCGATGCCAACATGAGCTTCTTCCAGCGCCGCACTGACGTGAATTTGATCCTAGCCTCCTGGTCAAAGGCCAAGAAAAGAGGTCGCAAACAGTCACGCGCGAACAGCAGTGAAAGTGGGTCCAGAGCGGGTTTGACACCCATTCGCAACGCACCTGGACCAATAGATGACAGTTTTGTGATGAACCTTCAGATGGAGGCGGATGTTATCAGCGAGCAGATCGCGGACGAAGATATCGAAATGTCGGAAGTCACATCTCTTCAGACAGAGAGGCGAGACGTGCTCACATCGTCGTCGTCGTCCATCGCGCCAACGGCGTCGTCGACAGATCTCTCCACGTCGATTTTAGCGAGCGCGCTAGTTCCAACGGCAGACGATTCTTCTGATAGCAGTTTGTGCAGGGTCCCTGAAGCAGAAATTGTCCTCAGTCGCCTGCTAGCAAGCCTGGAAAGTAGAGAAATCAGATTTGATAGCCCTACGTTGATCACCTCCACAGGTCAGCAGTGGAACCAAAACTGGAGCGCAAGTATAGCTCAAGACTCAAGCTTGCTCCAGTGGTTTCGTGATGTTTTCCCTGATAATTCGCTCTCTTCTTCGGGATCGCTTTCCGGAGGCGCTGGGAGCTTTCTGAATAGCATTCAGCTCCAGCTTGAATACACGCCGGACAGCAGTGGCGCAAAATTCACCTTTAACTTCACATCCGCATCAGTCGCTTCACACTCGCCAACTACGGCACAGTTGATTAACGATCAAGGTCTCATGTTGTTGACGCCAGGTTTTATATGCGATCTCGACTTTTCCAAAACTATACTTCAATGCAGCTTGTCTCAATTCCTGGGTTTCTCGCAGTTCCCGCTTCCCTCTTTCATTAATGGTGACTTGGGGGTGGAGCTGGTACAAGAAGACGGGCACGTGAGCCGTCTTTGGTTCACGACTGTCCCCGATTATGTATCCGCTATTCGTCTAGGAGCTTCCGCCGTGGTTGGCACTCGATCAACACAGATTCCTCTGTTCGCAGATGGATTCGGGATTCCTGCTTGCGACATCGAGTGGCTGTACATCGATACATTCCAAACTACTTTCTCGTATCAGGAAGCTCCGGATCCAGGAGATTCATCCACATCTACAGTCACACTGAATACGAGATCTTCCGTACTATTCAACGTCAACGCAACCCTCTATGGTGATTCTAATAAAGAGAAGCGGCTGAGCACATCTGTATCTGTAGGAGTGGCATGTGACGGTGACAGTGTACTATTAACCGTACGGCCACTTCCCGCATCACTGAACTCTCAGACCCCAGATTTCAAAACAGCTCTTCAAGATCTCCAAAGTTGGATTCTGGCGGCAAGCAATGTCGAGTCACTGTTCAATATACAACCTTTCGGAACGACATCCAGCGGACAAACGGCCACTGATTTGCTCGAGAAGCTGGAATCCAATATTTTCGTTCGTGAGGCTACATTACATCTTGTTAAGGGCGACAACGCCTGGACGTTCCAAGGCGCTTCGCTGACATTCGAGGTGGACCTGTCATTCGGACTGGATCCTGCCGCAAGCACCACCTCCGTACCTGTGTCTCTCGACTTCTCGTACACTCGAGATGTCGCTACGGGTGCGTCTAATTTCACCTTTGAAGGCAAGCTCTGGCCTCTCGTGGACGCCAACTATACCTTCTATCGAAATCTCATGGCCAAGAAGCCTTCTATGCCCCCGATGACGCCGGCCGTTTCAGGGACGCCCCAGTATTACATTTCTTTAGCCGGCTTAGCCAAAGATATGACTGGAGATGCGGCCCATTCCTTGCCAAAATGGATGCCTCAAAACCTCACGATCGCTGACCTGGTGCTCTCGAATGAAAAGGTCAGCTTCAGGGGAACCTTGGAAGCAATGACGGAGTCACCTGCTCAGGCAGGGACGCCGCCGCTCACAATAACCAGGATCAATGTCCAGGTGCAGCGCTGGTTTGATACGAAGGAGGTCGATATTGAATTTGAGATGCAGATCAAACTCGTTCCTCCAGATCTTGGAAAGGCAACAATCTTGACGGGTTATTTTGAATACATCTCCCTTCCGCCCCCTGCAGGCTCTACCACCGGATCTAATGTCTGGCAGTTGACGGCTACTGTCGATGACTTGAACTTTGGACACCTTTTCTCGCTCTTCCCTGAAGATGACGGCGATGCGATTACTGATATGCTTGGCCATATATCTATCGTCGATTTGGAGCTGGCGTACACTTACGGCGGATCGTCTGGAAATTACTTTAAAGTGTCGGGCTCTCTAGTATTCTTCTCCTTTGCCCTAGATTTGAGCTTCACCTATGCGGGCGGCTCCTGGAATCTAACTGCTACCTTTAAGGATGATTCCATCGATCTTGATAATGAGATGGAGAACGGAACCAGCCTCGGGCAGCTACTGAGTGACATGTCTCCAGGATTGGCCGACTTTATGCCAGGATTTTTCAATGACATCGAGCTAGGGCTCGATAAGAACAGCAAGATCGATCTGGAAGTTCACAGAGGCGCAGGCCAGAACACTAGCATGGCGGTTTTGTTCTCGGTCATAACGTCAAGCTTCCAATTTTCTTTTCTTCAGATAGCTCCATCTGTGAAAAGTGACAAGACCACTACGCCAACCAAGAGAATCATTCGATTCTCTGTTGGGCCGCTGCCAGGCATTCCTAACATGCCTCTCCTGGACGATCTCGATATCAAGATGCCCTTTGACGAGGCTGAGTTCTTGTGGACAAACGTCGATCTCACACAAGATGACGTTGATAGTCTGGCCAATCCAATATATAGCACTGTAGGCGATACCGTGATCGCTTACCTTGATCCTGCCACCCAGTCGCGGACTGCTGCGACCAATACGGGGACGGACAGTAACGTGGTGCTACGCCAAGGGGCCCATTTCATTCTAAGCGCTACCCAGAATCGTACGCCGTCGGTTGTGATGGACTACTGTTTTAGCCCAGCTCCGATAGTTCCACCGCAGCCTCAGTCCAGTGCAGCTACTAGAGGTGTCGTCACTTCACCAGTGAGTGGACAGTTCGATGATAAGACGCCTGTCACGCCTAGCGCGCCTGCTGGCGTATCGATCAGCCACCAGCAAGGCCCTTTGACCATCAGCGGGCTGACGGTCAAGTTCGACTCCAGCACCGAGCCAAATAGGATCTCCATCCAGCTGGACGCGCTGATCAAGCTCGGGGCTCTTGAGGCCAGCCTACAGGGGCTGGGTCTCTCCATTCCGCTCTCGCTGAGCAACCACTTTAGTTTCAGCAATATCTCAAGCATTGAGGTGGAGTTCTCCGGTCTGGGCCTCGAAATGAAACAGTCTCCCATCCTCGTGGCAGGAACGCTGAGCAAGACGTCCAACGGACTTGCCGGTGGACTGACGGCAGAAGTGGAGCCATACGCCTTCCTTGCCGGGGGCTACTACGGTAAATTCTCGGGCTTCAGCTCTGTCGTCGCCTTTGCGGAGCTGCAGGGCCCATTTGTCGAGCTCGCATTCGGTTCCTTATCCGACGTCACAGCCGGGTTTGGCTACCATTCGAGCATGACCATTCCAACGACCGACAACATGCTGTCGTTCCCTTTCATGTCGGGTCTGACTGGCTCGGATCCGCTCACGATATTCAACAGCCTCACTCAGAACAGCCCGTGGTTCAAGCCGTCAAACGGGCCCATCTGGGTCGCGGCCGGACTTAGTGCAGACCTGTTCCAGATGCTTAAGATGAGGGCAGTGGTGCTCGTCGATATCCAGCCCCACGATGTTGTGCTGAGCGTCTTGGCTCATTGCACAGCGTTAATTCCCGCCAGCGCTCCCAACGATGATGAGGCGTTTGCTAACATCGATATTGCAATGATAGCCACCGTTGACTTTGGCAAGGGAATCTTCAGCGTCAACGGGCAGTTGACGCCGAAGTCCTTTGTTCTGAGCAAGAATTGCCGACTCACCGGCGGCTTCTCGTTGTATTACTGGTTTCAAGGCTCCGACTACGACGGGGACTGGGTCTTCACAATCGGAGGATATCACCCATCATACTTGAAACCGGACCGATACCCTCGACCAGCTCGTCTCGCAGTCGATTGGCGATACGATGATAGCCTCACGATCCACGGCGACGCCTACTTTGCCATAACCCCCAAGGTCGCCATGGGCGGCGGCGCGATACACGTAGTCTTCAGCAAAGGCCCGCTCTACGCCTCAGTCAACGTTTACGCAGACTTTCTAATAAATTTCGAGCCCTTCTTCTTCTCTGCGGATGTCGGGGCGTCCGTGCAGGCCAGCGTCACACTCGGCTGGCGCTGGATGAGCAAGACCTTCCACCTCGACATGGGCGCCTCCATGTACCTATGCGGCCCCCCGCTTGCCGGCAAGGCGCACGTCAACTGGTCCGTCTTCGCCTTCGACGTCAACTTTGGCCAGCAGGTGGCCCAGAAGCCGGCCCTGACCTGGAGCCAGTTCAAGCAGGTCCTCCTGCAGCAGCGGGCCCAGGATCCGATACAGAGTGGTGTTCGCTCGTTCATTTCGGCGAAAGCCATTGCGGGCCTGATTGGCGCGCCATCGACGGGCTCGGATGCGAGCGTAGACACGCTGCAGAACGCGGTATGGTATGTCAGCCACGTCGCGTTCAGGTTCCGAATCACGGTGCTCATCCCGTTCCAAACGGCGACGATCAACGGGTCGACGCAGGTCGCCAACTTGGGCCAGAGCACGTTCTTCTTCAAACCCATGCGAACGACTAGTGCCGTTAGCAAATCAGATCTACAGATTATGGTAGTGATGGACAATCCGACAACTCCCATCGCCTTCACCGGCTCTGCAATGGTCAGCCAGGTCCCCGAAGCAATATGGGGCCAATGTAAGTCATCAACTCTCTCTCTCTCCGTTAGAGAGCTATTTCCCTTTCCACACACACACACACAAGTGATCCGATCTAACTTGACTCAAGACATCCAATCCGACGACCCCAGCCTCGGTAATCGTCCTGCCTCTCTCTTCCAACCCGACAACGCCACCCGGTCTCTATACATGACTATCGACCTCACGCCTCCACCACCGATCTCCGACTCGATCTTCTGGACTATCGACTCCAGCAAGCTCTACACGGACTGTAGCCAGCAGCTACCCTGGGAGAAGAGCCCGCCGCCTGCCACCAGCGCCACCCTAGCCCCGCCCGCTCTCAGCGTCACCACCCTGAAGGACATGGTCGAGTATCTGCCCACCACGGTCGCGACGGCGCAGAACGTCCGGACAGACTATATGCAGGATTCGGCCGCGCTAAAGAGCCGCACGTTTGCGACTCAGCTGTGCTACATGAACAGTGGCTGGACAGATCCGAGCCAAGCGAACGGCGTGTATCTGCAGAGGCTGCAGAGCATGCTCGGAATGGCGACAGCGGTGACGAATAGTGGAAGCATCATGCAGGATTATTTCTCGGGAGTTAGGGGCCTGCCGCTCTATGTTCCGGATCTGTTGACGCCCAGTCCTGCTCCCACTCCTGCTCCTGCTGCGCGGGCACGAGTAGGATCACCGCTGGTGAGAAGAGCGCCTGAGAATCAGTGATAGGTGTGCTTTAGCGAGCACCGTTCATACACCTATATGTGTTTTTCTCCTGATGAATGTTCGAATAGAAGTACGGAATCTGCGGAGAGTGCGTACTGGACAGAATCTGCCTCCCCCCCTGCTCTGTTCCTCCCGCCAGGCTCGGCTCTGAACGTGTCTGTGACGGACTACCGTGTGTTCTGAGCATCAAACTCCAACAACTCAACACCGCAAGTCCAACTTGATTCCAACTAACCCATAGCAAGGCATGAGGCCCCGGTACCCCCTTGCTTGATAGAAAATACCGCACCTCTATCCCCCGAATAGCCAAATTTTCGAACAACACCTGCGCGTGTGTGCGTAGGTGATACGTGTACCATGAAGCGCGAAAGTATAGGAAGATTGTTACCAGCTTCCCGTTCGCTACTGGAGAACTCTCTCTCTCTCTCTTTACCTCTACCTCACAGAATCATCATGGGGCAAGATGGGGGGTAAGCTAAGTTACGATTGCGATTCTGCGCGTCTCATGCCCTTGCCAGCATCCATTGTGAAGCTGACCGAGCTGCGCTTTCCAACAATGAGTCGTATCGAGAGACCCGATTACACGGATTGCGTCAGGTGCTGGGAGCATGAGGCCACGATCCCGAAGGAGACTGCGTTGCCTATAGTGAGTGTCCGGAGCGAGAGTGCAAAAAGCATATGGTTGAGAAAGACCACAGAGCTGGTGTGCTGCTTTTCGATCGCTTGAACGGGATGTGTCCCCTCTCTCTCTCTTGTGCACCAACGAAGCAATAAGCTCGGGTTGTATGGTGACGTGATATATGCGTCGTCTGTACGATACTCGACGGTGGTGGACTACGACGACCTCGTGGGGACGGCATGTGATGACTGCCTATCCGATATTCAATGCATTTGCTCCAGTCTTTTCTGCTACAGTCTTTCACCGTGGAAAAGCCTATTCGGATGGACACCTTGCCCCTTTCCCATTATACGTCCAATACTTCTGTTGCGTTCATCTCCTACACGCCTACAACCGCAACCACTCCCTCCTCAGCACCCGTCTTCTCCCTCCTCACCACCATCGTCTTGCCCACCACGTTCTCATCATGCACCTTCGCACTATACCTCGCAAAGTCGCTGGCCGCCCTAATCCGCTTACCATACCTGATGAACAAAAACGGCAACACAGCCGTCAGGGTCGCCACGGCCGCCAACACACTCGTCGCAACATTCGGCCCGAGCCCCACAAACATCTGCTCACCAAATAGCGGAAACAGCGCCGAGCACGCCGACCTGAGCATGGATAGGGACGCAAACGCCGACGCCGCATACACCGTATAGCTATCCGACAAATACCCGGCCAGGACACAGTCAAACTCATTGACCGCAAAGCCGACGGGCACGAGAGCCAGCATGGACACGATCCACGGCACGTCGGGCGCTGCAGGCGGCACGGTCCAGGCAAAGACCCAGAGTGAGAGAGCCAGGACGGGCGCGGCGACAGCAAAGCCGGTGAGTTTGTCCTCGGGCTCGATGGGCTCGCCTCGCGCAGCTTTGCGGTCGATCAGTCGTAGGTTGTAGAGCTGGGTGAGCACGCCGAGGCACAGGCCGAGGGCGATGGGGAGGAAGGCGAGCGTGGAGAGGGAGGGCGAGAAGCTGTACAAGCCGTACACGACGGGCAAGGCTTCGGTGAAGAGGTAGACGAGCCCGAAGGCGATGGCGCTGAGGACGGAGACCATCAGGACCACGGGCTCGCGGAATAGGATGATGGGTCGGATGAAGACGTTGAGGATCAGTTGGCGCAGTGAGGGCGAGGTGTCTGGGTTCTGGGCGCGGAGGGTGCGGATGCCGGTGGCTTTTCGCACGAGCTCGACGCGCTTTTCGAGGAGGTGGCTGGGTCGGCTCTCGCGGATCCCGAAGAGCAGGATCGTGGCGAGGAGGGTCACGGCGCCGGCGATCCAGAAGATCCAGCGGCTGAGATGGGGTGTGTGTGAGTTTTAGTGAGTTCATCTAAATGAGAAATGTGGTGGGTGCTTACAAGCCGATGCTCGCGACAATGTACGCGCCTCCGATCGTGCCCACCACCAGACCGAGGTTCGCAACAGTCAGCCACGCAAAGGTGAGCCAGACCCGCCCTCGGATGTCGAACATGTCCTCGATGCTGCCGGCGACGACGATGGTCGGGACAGAAGAGAAGACGCCGGTCAGGAAGCGGCCGATCACCGCGACGGGGAGCGAGTGCACGCTGGCAATCACCAGACAGCAGACACCATATAAGAACGTCGAGACGACGTAGAGCTTCTTGCGCCCAAAGGACTCGGAATATGGTGGGAAGACGATGCTGCCGAACCCCTGACCGAACAAATATCTGCACTGCACATTAGCCAACTCACACGCACACGCTCGTTCTCGCCCTATCCGATCCGACCCGACCCCAGACTCACACAGAAGTGAAGCACACCAACGCCTGGACCGGCGAGATCTCATACTCTCGATAAGCAACCTTCGCGACCGAGACCTGCGGTATCCCATCAGCCAGCCTGCTCTACATCTCCTCTCCTCGCCTCGCCTAGCACATAACTCACGCCCGCCGTGCCAATCGCCGTCCTGCAAAACATGTCAACGGCCTTGCTCTCCCCGCACAATGAAAGATGTTCCCATCTCTCTCTCTTTCATCCCAATGTGAGCACTGACGTGAAGAAGTCCAGGAATATGACGATGCTCATGCTGTAGACCTTGTGGAAGCGGGCCCAGTTGCGCGGGTGGTGCGGGTTGTCGTCCAGCCAGAAGATGAGGCCTTGGTCGGACATGCGCAGGCATTCGTTCGAGAGGCTCTGTTCGAGCGTCATGTGTGCTCTTGAGGTGGTGGTGGTGGCGAATAGGGTTCTGTTGGCTCGCATTTTGGGTAGATCTTCTCAGATCGTTGGAGGTAGGTAGTCACGGTGGTGGTGGTGTTTGATGGTGTTTGATGGCGAGGCGAATGGGAATTTTGGGGATGCAAGGGAGCAGTAGAGACTGCAGATCAGTGAAGGAGGGCACAGACAAAGTGTTTTCTGCCTCGATATAGAGGAGAGATTGGTCTCGCGCGTAATATGCAGGGTTCACGGTGAGATGTGTGGAGCTAGATGCAGGTCCTAGGGTTCAGCCATGATTACGTATCAATGATCTTGGCTGGTGGTGGAATCTGGGAAAACTTACGGATCACTGATGCGAGGGAGAGAAGCAATCGGAGCATGGTGATCTCAGGAAGACCAACTTGGCTAGGAGAAGGACTTGAGTGTCTCGCCCGCTCTTCACATGATATGATTGAAGATCTGACTTTGATGAATGCGTGGATGCGGGTTGGTGTTGGAGTTGGGTCTTTGCTTACTCCGGGGCTAACATGTCAGGGGCTGCCTACGCGGCTACATTCGGGATCAGAGTGAGAATTATAGGCTAATTGAGAGGTTTGTGAAATTTGACATTCCGAGTGACTTTTTTTTTTCTGCACCCAACCCGATTGCTGTTAGAGAGCTGACTATTTTCTCTAATTTTCATGAATCAGCCTAGTTGAGTGGGTCGTAGTAAA
Source organism: Erythroxylum anguifugum (assembly GCA_027478595.1). NCBI lineage: Eukaryota > Viridiplantae > Streptophyta > Magnoliopsida > Malpighiales > Erythroxylaceae > Erythroxylum > Erythroxylum anguifugum. Next base: position 58,422 of record JANIPN010012213.1, read on the forward strand.
AGTACTCTTCCTGACCACCCTTGACCGAGGGTGCAGAATACTTTGCCACGCCAGTCTCCTGGTCGTAGCTATCATACGAGTGGGCAAGTCTTTTGCCACCGCCGTTGGGAAGGTCTACGACAAAGGTCGGGGTCATGAACCCGGCTATGCTGCCCCTTACGTAAGCCTCTAGTTTGAGAATCTCGTGCAACGGCGTCCTCAGATCCTCCGTGCCCCTGACCATATCACCCTGATAGACGTAGTACTGCAGAATAAAAGAGTCAGCAAGCGTGATCGATAGCCGTCAGCACGAAGTTTCCAAAAGGTGCTTATCGCTTACAGGTGTAATGTTCATGTCGGCGAGCTTCCGGATCAGCGTGGTCATGGTCTCGACGTCGTTGTTGACCCCTCTGAGGAGCACGCTCTGGTTGCGGACGACGAGCCCACCCTGATAGAGCTTTTGCGCCGCCTGCTCCGTGATCCACGAGATTTCGTTCGGGTGGTTGAAGTGTGTGTGTAGAGCGACGCTCTTTCCTCGCCCCCGAGCTCTTGCTGACAGGTCCATCAGGGCGCTGGCCCAGCCATCTTCTTCATCCAGGATCTTGTTGGGACAGATGGCGACGCCTTTGCTTGCGAACCTCATTCTCCGAATGTGCGGAATGTCGAGGAGGCGGTCTCCGATGAAAGAAATCTGCTCAGGAGAGAGGGTGTAGCTGTCGCCTCCGGACACAACAATGTCAGTCAGTCGAGGCGTCGCTTCGATGTACTCAAATATCGGCTCCCACTTCTTCTGAATGGGCAGGAAACGTGTTTTGGAGATCGTCTGCGTGTCGCTTCCAATCGAGTAGGATCGAGTACAGAACCTGCAGTATACTGGACAGACTGACGTCGCAAGGAACAAGGCCTTGTCGTTGTATCGATGAACCAGACCTTTGACGGGAGAATCGGCAGTCTCTGACAGGGTGTCAATCCCAGAGTTTGGATGGTCTGGCACCATGCGTGAGCGAAGGGGGATGAATTGCCTAAATACTGGATCTTTAAGGGGTTCCGTCCAATCGATTCGACTCAGTACGTAAGGAGTGAGTCGTATAGACATTGGAGCTGCCTGAGCACCTTCGTGAAAGTCTTGGACAATGCTGGACCGGTCCACGAAGCCATCGTTGTCGCGATGTTGATAGTCATCGGTTGCTGGAACTCGCTCTGGGATGGTCATCTCCAAGAACTTGGTGACCTGCTGCACGGTTTGGACGTTGTTGCTGAGCTTTTGTCGTCAGAAATGGCGTTAGTGAAGATTAGTCAATTGCTGACCTGCCACTTGTAGCTTAGGAACTCCTTTTCATCAACGTCCCTCCAAGCAGGCACCGATTGCCAGAATGCTGGTCTGTCGACGTTCGCGTATGTGGCTAGGCAACGAGCGTTGTGCCGTGGACCGGCCGCCTGGCTGAGAGACCCCCGTCTGAGCAAAGTACCAGTGGCTCTGAGTGAATGCATGCTGATGTTCGATCTGTAAGACAGTTAAAGAAGTGCAGGCCGAAGAGAGTCTTGAGACGACAGCATTATAATGGTCTGCTGAAGACTATAGCGATATCATTGTATTCATTGACCACGACGAGGCCTGTAAAAGACCTGCAAAGGACTATTGCAGAGGGCAGCACCTGACAGACCCGACGTCTCATGGATGGCCGGCTCTGTATGCCGTCGTGGGAGTATAAGGACTTTGGGCCGTCCTAACATATGTTGGCCATCTCCACATTCGCCTCCTGGATCTATTGGTCTGAGAGAAGACCGAAACCATTCGCTAGTCTTTTCTCGTCGAGATGGTGGCTCTTGGCCTTACAAAGATGCCCCGTGAGATGGCACTCAGCCGATTACGATGAGTATGCAAGCTCAGGCTGACTTTCCCTGCAAGAGCGATGACATGAGAAGCGATCACTACTTACTCACGACATATGCAAGATCTGTGGAGAGTGTTGTGCTCAGCAGGGGAAAGGGGTGGCTTGGCCCCGAGTCGAGGCGTCAGCGCTGCAGAAAACTGCACCGCAGCTGTGCCATTGAGGCTCACTAACATGTGGTCAGACCGCTTGAAGAATGGTGGAGAAGTGGAGAAAATGGCATTCTTGCCAGCATGAGTGAAATTCCTCAGTCCTCACGAAGGTGGTCCCGATGCTTTCACCACGCTCGCAGATCGCCGGCCGAATCTCACGCTGACGGTTCGCCAATTGACACGCAAGCATTAGATCTCTTCACGTCATGTCGAGAATTTTGGTGGAGCAAATGTGCGCGGACAAAGTCCTGCCGTGGCGTAAGATTGACACCGTCGAAATGGGGAAATCTCATGACGACCTTCGCCACCAAGCTCCGCTGTGCATGTATGTCTGCCTGCTCAGGCAATTCACACTTGAACAAAGGGGGTCACTTTGGCGATTCGCTTTCAACATCTTATAGTCACAAGATCCGGACTTTGCTCCGGATACGATGTTGTGAGGAAAATCGGCCTCTTCACGCCGCCCGAGATGGTAATGATCGCGGCACGACTTTTGCGATACGAGAATACCAATCAGGGATGCTCGTGAAGCTTTGTAGCAACAAAAAAAAATGAGGTCCATGATGTCCCGGTCGAGTGATGTACCTGAGAAGGGGCACTTGACGAACAGCTTTCATCGTGTTGGCCGTCGATGTGATTTGCTGGCGGCTCGTGAGATGCCACTTTTCTGGTTCCAGAACATGGTGAGGAGCGTAGCGGAACAATGGCCGCTGAACGGATTGTCGGACTGAAGTTTGGGCACTAGTCGAATACCGAACCCTTTCCCTTTCTCTTTGTCATTAGAAAGGTTTTCATATTTTTGATCTGGCTTTTAAAGATGACTCATGCTTACATTGTGGGAATAGCCGTTGGTCGCCAGTTGCTGTAGCAAATCTTTGCACATGCGCCGTAACCGTAAAGGTGGGACTGACCTTGAGCCGTCAGCCTCGAAAGGAGCGGAAATATAGTACTAGTATGAAATCATCTGTAGTAAAGTGAACACATGTCTAGAAACAGCAAGCGCTATGGAGGCGTGGACAGGCACATCCGCATGTGTTGGGCGGAGAGCAAGAAGTGAGCGCTGCTTTGGAAAGCGCGATCGTCATTGCTATCGGTCATACCTGCCTATCTGAGTTGTCGGGTGCCTTCCAAGATGGCTCTCGACGTAGAAGTTCCTATCGGCAGAACGGCCACTCAGCAAAACGGCCACCTCGGCCAAATTTGAGCTCCAGGCGGATTAGCTCAGTTCTCGGGGTGATTTCCTAGTGAGGGTGGCCGTTTTGCTGATAGGCCGTTTTGCTGATAGGAACTTCTACTGGTACCTCGTTCAATTCACATCCAACCTTTAAGGTATTTCACAATCTGCTAGTACATGCCCAGGTGTTCAATCTATACATGAACAATTACTTAGGCACATTGGAACCTGACCAGGTATAGTAGTAAGTATCAGTCTCACAGGCTGTTCCAGATATAGGGCCTTCCACTGTTTCTACCTGGCGCTTGGCGTGCCTTCCAACCACTCAGAGGGATTCTGGTACACACCAACTCTCAAGTACGTACCCAGGTGGATAGTAGAGCAATTGACATTCTACAGTCTTACAGACGCAGACTGAAGTCCATCAATATGATCAATATGAGTGTCATTGACACGGTGTTTTTTTTTTTTTTCAAGATTCTTTGCTGAATGAATATAAGCCTGCCGTGAACTGACAATTCCACCTATTCCCGCTGTTGGCGATCATCTCCAATCTCCGTGCATCAGGGTCCGAAAGTTTCAGCGGAGCCATGTCCCCCGAAGGATATCAATCCAGCCCTGCAATTGGCTCTGTTCTTTGTGAATATTAAACTAGAGAAACCGAGTTATCACGAATTTTGATCGGATTCGAGTCATCGATCATTCTCTAAAGTACTGAATGTGACAAATGAAAGGTGTACACCATCAGTCAATCAGATAGAGTTTTTCCTTTTTTTTTTCTTTTTTGGAGAGAGTGCCTCTTTTCTGTTCTCTTATGTCTCTTGAGCGTATCAGCATGGGAGACTTTGGCGATCTCGGCCGTAGCGTCACGTCAAGTTCGGCTGTTCTCCACCGAGACCTCCATCATGCACCAGATTCGGTCATCTCTGCAGAGGGGAGTTACATCACTTTGTCAGGCAATCGCCGCGTTCTCGACGCATCTGGAGGAGCAGCCGTCAGCTGCATCGGCCATGGCAACAAACGCGTACGAGATGCCATCAGCGCTCAACTGACCAAGGTCGACTACTGTCACTCAATGTTCTTCTCCTGCCAGCCCAGTGAGGACTTGGCTCAGCTGCTGATCGATTCGACAGGAGGCCTGATGAGCCATGCCTTCTTTGTGAGCTCTGGTGAGTACCTTGAACTGGCATCTTGACTTCAGGAGGCACATTTCGCCAACATGAATCAACACAGGCTCTGAAGCCATGGATGCGGCCATCAAGCTCGCGCGTCAGTACTACATGGAGCTCAAGCCGCCTCAGCCACAGCGGGTACACTTCGTGTCGCGCCTCACCTCATATCACGGGAATACCGTGGGAGCCTTGGGGGTCAGCGGGCATCTGGCCCGCCGTGGCTTCTATGAACCCATGCTATCTGCTTCATGCTCACGTGTCTCGGCCTGCAACTCCTTTCGAGACCAGAAGGGCGACTCAGACGCCCAGTATGTGTCCAGGCTAGCCAACGAGCTCGAAGCAGAGTTTCTACGGATCGGGTTCGATCGGGTTTGCGCCTTTATCGCAGAGCCCATCGTGGGCGCCGCACTCGGCTGTGTGCCTGCAGTGGCAGGATATTTTGAGGCGATTCGAAAGGTTTGTGACAAGTACGGCGTGTTGCTGATCCTGGACGAGGTCATGTGTGGCATGGGCAGGAGTGGAAGTGCACATGCCTGGCAGCAGGAGAACGTGGTGCCTGATATACAGACTTTGGGAAAGGGGCTGGGTGGAGGATATGTGCCGATCGCAGGTCTTTTGGTGAACCGCAAAGTCATCAACGTGCTTGACGCGGGCTCAGGGTACGTGATGTATTACTCGGCCCTGATTAATGATATTCTAATCCGACCACAGATGTTTTCTCCACGGCCAAACCTACCAGAGCCATGCCATGGTCTGTGCGGGTGCACTCGAGGTTCAGCGTGTCATTAGGGACGATGGTTTGCTGGAGAACTGCAGGAGGATGGGGCTAGAACTAGAAAGGCAATTGAAGGGCGAGCTATCTCACCATCCTCAAGTGGGTGACATTCGAGGCAGGGGACTCTTCTGGGGCGTAAGAATGCAAAAGAATCTGATGAATCATCATATGCTAAGCTAACAATGATACTAGATTGAGTTTGTCAAGGACAAAGCCACGAACGAGCCCTTTGAGGCCAGTCTCAGGGTGGCAACACGGGTCCATGATGCAGCACTGGACCTCGAACGGGCGATCATGGTCTATCCTGGGACAGGCTCGTTTGATGGCGTGGCAGGAGACCACGTCCTTGTAGCTCCCCCTTTCAACGTCACCTATGAAGAGATCCAAATGATCGTGGCGAGCTTGGCAGAGGCACTTGCCGTGGTCCTGCCAACACTTGTGGGTTGACGGCGCGGCTCTCTAGGACTACGGTGGCAATAAGTGGTACAGGACTCGGTTCGAGACTTTAAATCTCATCTCAATCATATGCACTGCCGGGCCGAATCCATGCAATGGTGCGAGCCTCATGTACGCCGCTTGATTCTACTGGACGGCGCGGTCATCTCTACGACACCGAACCTTCTTATCTGAGCGCTTCCCTGCATACAGGCACACTTACTTTACGAGTCGTAGGGCTAGTGTCAGAGCTTTTCAGGGCTCACCGCTGGCCCTAACTACGCCTCTGAGGCTATTCCACATGCAAGTGCCATCAACAAAATCCCATCTAGACAAGTCTCGCAGAGCCCCCCTGCAACCGGCATAGCACTAGCATGCATGCAAACTCTCCTTTCACCAAATCTTGCATTCAGCTCAACGCCACACTGGCCATCAGCCCCTCAATGAACCACCACAGTATCAGGCGTACCAGAAGAAAACGACAAAAACTACCTACCCAGACAGGTAAAAATCTGGCTAGACGAGTACCCAAGTGGAGATGCGTTGTAGTTCATCAAGCCTTGTGCCTCGCTTCCAGTCAGTCCCCATCTCCCGTCCGACGAGGCTTCGCACTCGCGTCTCTATCCAGGGATATCCGCAATCCTTATCGCGCATCACAGCCGGAGGCTGAAGATTTTGACCCCACCAGCACAGCGACAGAGAATCATGTAAAATTGCCAGATTGGGACACGCGTATGCGACGAGTCATGAGGGTCTTGGGGCGTTGCGCCACAGTACGTGCTATGCATGCATAAAGGTGGGTTGAGATGTGCTGCCCGAGGCTGTCGCCAGTGGTACGTAGTTTAGTGGTGCTGGGACCGCAAAACCCGTGCTCCGGGGGGGATTTGAAGGTAACTCCACCTTCTAAATCCGTCGGTTCGGGAATAGCGTCACCGCACCGGCGGGGCCCAATGCGTGAGGAAGGAGCAAAGGGCCCGGAGGTGTTGGCTTTTAAACTCGGCCAGGTACCTGCTCACCACCAAGGTAGTGACCGGGAATTTTCACCTGCATGCTGCATGAACCCAGGAAACGGATCTCCTATCTAAGTGCCTGCGCTTATTTTCCGTGTCTTGGGAGCAGTCCGGGGTGGACCTTGGAAGGAGTAACTTTTTCCGGAGAATGCCTTCGGGTTGCGCCACATCTATCGGGATGGATTGTGTATCTGCATCATATCGAAGGAGATCTCGTTATCTGCAGCAGCTGTGTACATTTCTTGGTCAAGGCGCATGGCATGATGGTGATGGGCCCGCATGATGAGCAAGATTTGAGATGTGTATAAAATACTGGCAAGGTCTCATCCTGTTTCCTCTCATCTTTGCTTGCGGCAGAACGACACTCGACACAACAGACTATCTGCAAAAACCTGATCACCAGAAACCCAAGTTCAATCAGATCTTAACGACTTCGCTCAAGTACCGCATTCGACAATCGAGATGCCGTCGACTCTACCGACACGCCGGCTGGGAAAGAATGGGCCAGAGGTGCCTGTCCTGGGTCTTGGCCTGATGGGTCTGAGTGGTGGGTGCAGCTTGCAAGCTCGAGTGTGAATACATCGTGCTGATGGACGGACAGTTTTCTACGGCTCGACTGCATCGGATGAGGAGCGTCTCAAGTTTCTAGACCACGCCTACGAGAAGGGTGCCTTTCACTGGGACTCTGCTGCTCTGTATGGAGACAGCGAGGAGCTCATTGGCAAGTGGTTTGCAAAGACGGGCAAGAGGAAGGAGGTGAGAGAAAGCGTGATTGGATATCTGGAGCTCCGAGCATTCGATCTGACGGTGGATTTCTAGATCTTCCTCGCCACTAAGTGCGGTATCTGGATCGATGAGACCGGTTTACGCATGGACAACAGCCCGGCTCATCTTCACGAGTTTGTCGCCCGGAGCTTGAAGAGATTGCAGACCGACTACATTGACCTCTTCTACATGTACGATTATCCCCAATCACCGACCCTATGTGGCCTTTTGCTGACAAAATTTCCAGTCACCGCTTCACAGGTGATGTGCCGGTCGAGGTCATGATCCAGACTCTGAAAGAATATGTCGACAAGGGCGTGATCAAGCACATTGGCGTCAGCGAGTGCGACGCAGACACCCTTCGCCGAGCAAGCAAGGTCCACACCATCAGCGCCTACCAGGTCGAATACTCGCCTTTCAGCATGGACATCGAGTCCGACCAGCTTGGCCTGTTGAAGACCTGCAGAGAGCTTGGCATCGCCACAGTCGCCTACTCGCCTCTCAGTCGAGGCTTCCTCACCGGCCAGCTCAAGTCGTACGACGATTTCGAGCCAGGTGACATGCGTCTGAGCTCGCCGCGATTCTCCAGGGAGAACTTTCCCAAGAACCTCGTGCTTGTCAAGGAGCTGGAGAACATTGCCAAGGCCAAGGGCTGCACCAGCACCCAGCTGGTCTTGGCCTGGGAGCTGGCTCAGGGCGACGACATCTTCCCCATTCCTGGCACCAAGCAGATCAAGTACCTCGACGAGAATCTGGGCGCAGCCAACGTGTCCCTCAGCCCAGATGAGGTTGCCAAGATCAGGGCTGAGATCGAGAAGGCCGAGGTGGCGGGTGACAGGTACGCGGCAATGGCTTCTGTACACAATGGAACAATCCCGCTCGACCAGTACAAGGCTTAGGTGAGCGCGAAAAAATAATCAACGGAAGAACTTTGGGTGATCTTGAAGACATGGCAAATTTTTTTTTAAAAAAATATAAAAAAAAGAAAGGAAAAAAAGGCAGAAAAGAAAAAAAGAAAAAAAGAAGAAAAAGGGAGAAAAGAAAGTTCCTTTTGAATCAAAATACGATGAATGTGATCATGTCTTGAGATTACGACTTCCATACCTCATGCTTTGTTGAAAATTATGAGATGAATCTCTGTAGCCACCAAGAAGCCGTATACTTAAGTTAGGAATCAAGTTCATGGCTGTGTGTGCTGACTACTAATCGCTAATACAGCTCACCGTGAGATGGAGTCATTAAGTGTCTACTGTGAATCAAAAATTGTGTCCACATGTTAAATGAGTCATCGGGCTGTCCGACGCAGTCAAGGTAGATCAGACGGTTTTTCCAACGGCCATAAAATTTATAGCTGCCATTAATTCTCAAGCTCACCAAATCCATCGGGGCCGGGCGCTGACAAGTCATAAATTGTGGGCCAGAGCTGCAGGGATGAGCTGCAGCAGAGATGCCTCAGCTTCGCACCACCAAGTCTTATGGGTGTTAGGTCTTTCCCGACGCAGGTTGCCTGCATGTCTGCATAAACGTTGCTGAAGGTGGTGCAGAATCTGAAAATAGCAGGCTCACACAAGCTGTGCAGCGTCAATTGACATTTTGCGCCCTCACTGAAAATGATGCTTCTAGATTAGTATTACCAGCAGCTGAATTGATATCAACAGGGTTCACTGCTGCTGCTAGCGATGGCAACTTCCGTAGTGACTGGGCTCAGTACCGTACAAGGCTGCTAGAGACGGAGTTTCCGCTGTGATGGTCGTTCCTTCCCCCCAAGGAAGCTCCCCCATTCAACGTTGGCCAATCGCTCCTCCCACTAACAGTGTCCCGGCCGCCTTCCCCGAGGCTTGGCGCCCGTCAAGGAGCCTAAGCCCAAGCAAGCAAACTGCAGGAAAGAGCGAGCCAGATTTCGTAAGAGAGGGAGAGCAAGCGAGGGTCACGGTAGTAGTAGTAGTAGTAGTAGTACCAGCACACTGACAGCCCGAGGAGAGAGACGCGCACTTGCAGACAGAGAGAGAGAGCTATCTCATTCTGGCCTTGTCGATAGTTCTGACTTTGACTTCAAGTTCACTGCCCGCTTTCCATTCTTCCAGAGCTGTCTCGTCTGTCTCTCCCTTTTCACCTCCTGCGCAGCGGTTTGGGTCTGCTTTCTTACAGCCCACGTCTTCTTTTGAATTACCATTTTTCTCCTCTTGGACCCTCCCAATTAGAGGTCTGTGAGGGCGTCGTTGCTGCTTCCTTCTTCAGCGTCATCCCGCTAAGGCAGACCAACCTCCTTTTCCTACATTCGGACCGACCCCCCCTTCGCAAACGATTCCGGGAGCCTCAGGGTCAACTTCTGCCAGCAGAATTTCTTCAGTACATATTGCTCAGAGACATCAAGCGTCTCACTCTCTTATCTGCCCACCTGCGCGCTCCGATCAGTTTGGGCCCGCGCAGCCGAGCAATTTAGGGTTGCGCAATGGCGCAAGCGACTCGTGTGACAGGTCCGACGAGTCAGTCTTCCAACAAGCCATCAATTGCCAGCCGGCTGTCTGGCAGGGCAGATGAAGGAAACCAGAGGTGAGGAAGAAGAAGAAGAAGAAGAAGACTCCTTTGCACAAACAGGAACAGCTTGTGTGGCAGGTTTCAGCCTCCGTCATACCTCGCCTCGTTCACTCTGACACGATCACTTTCGCACCTTCCACTCTGATCATCCCACTGACATTTAATTCCTCTTCTTTTCTCGACAGACGAAATTCACCAGCCCAGACAGCATGGGGATCCGGTGTCAACCCAATAACTCAGAAATACGCGTCTAATTCACAATCCAACGGAGTCATGAATAAGGGTGGTTCGAGGTCTGCTGCGCCGGAAGCACCTGCCAGTCAAGATCGCTCCAACGGCGACAGCCACTCAATCGTCCTGTCTCAATCATTGGTAAGAAATGCTATCTCACCCGATGACTCCATCCGGTGTCTAACAATCCGCATTATAGGGACAACTGTGCACCTTGATAACTAAAGAGGGGGGTATCTTTGTGGGCACACTTTCAGCGGTCAAGGGCAAGCAGGCTGAGACGCTACTGCTTTGTCGCATGGTCCGTGTAGGCTCACAGAACGATGTGAAGGGTCCACAAAAGAACATGGCACAGAAGAAGCAATACGTTGGACATGGGCCAGAACACATTGTGGTCTTCCCATCCTCCCAGATCTCCTCTGTCGTCCCGTCGAGTCTCTCCAAGATTTCTCGGGCTGCGGCTGGTAAGTTGGCGGGACCTATCTCTATCGTGTGGACACCATTTTCTGACTGAGACGGCACAGGCAAAGGTTTTATGACTGATGCCGAGATTTCGGGCAACGCGGCGTTCAAGGAACGAAAGCTCGAACGCTGGCAGGCGCCTCCGGACAGCCCGCTGACTCTCAACAACTCGGGCGATGGCGGCGAATGGGATCAATTCAAGGTCAATCAAGAAAAATTTGGTGTCAAGAGCGACTACGACGAGAGCCAGTACACCACTGTCATCGACAAGAGCAGCCCTCTCTACATCATGCGTGAACGCAACGCGGCCAAGATTGCTGCCGAGATCGAGGGCGATGCAAAGTCGAACACATACACTGAGAAACGCGGCACGAATGACGAGGGATATGACGAGGAGGATTTGTAAGTGAATAACCTGAACATTTGACAACAAAGCTCGAGAGTGGCTGACACCCAGCTGCAGATACAGTGGCGTTCGCCGAACCGCCCTGCCATCAGGACAGCCCACTCGATACGTTCCGCCATCACGCCGCGCTCAGCAGGCAGCCAATGCGGCAAAGGATTCGCTCGCAGACCCGGCAATCATCAGCGCCCAGGTGGCTCGCAAAGACAACAGCAAGGATGGAAAGGCCAACTTGCAGGCCGATGCTGCAGCATCGAGCTCGAAGGTGACTACACAGAAGGAGGCCGGTGCCAACAGCGGTACTTCGGCTGCAGCGAAAACTGCGGCGGCAGCATCTACAGCAAAAGCCGCAGCTGCTCCTGCACAGATACACACCCAGGTTGGCCTGGGCCCGTCCTCGCGCGGACTGCCTGACGTCCAGACTGCCTTCAAGAATTTTGCAAACATGGAAAAGCTCAAAGTGCAGGACAACAGGAGGAGGCAGCAATCGCATGACAAGCAGGTCAAGGTCAACGACCTCAAGAAGTTCGCTCAGAACTTCAAGCTCAACACGCCCGTGCCAAAGGATCTGTTGCCGATCCTAGCGAAAAGCGAGACCAAGCAAAACGAGATTGTCAAAAAGGCGCAAGAGCAGGCTGACATCTCAAACAAGGTCAAGCAGGATCCAAAGGGTGGCACCGAAGCCCCAGCTGCGTCGAACAAGCGGCAGTCCGAGTCGGCCTCGTCCGGACAGACGATGGCACAGTCAAACGCCGGTGCGACGACCAATGCTTCTCCCGGACAGAGTGGACTCGCGCAGCGGCTTGAAAAGAGCAGACGCTCACACGTTAGCGGCCAGTCAGCTGCCTCTAGCGGACAGGCCCAGCCGGCTGGTGACCACCACGCCACGGGCGGCGCCGGCAAGGCTGGAGGCGCATCGGGGGTGACGAGCCCGACTCGACCGAGCGCCCGTCCCACTCCGACGGTCAGCGAGCGCAAGCTCAACGTGAGCGCATCCGTGTTTGTTCCCAACGCGATGGCTCAGCCATTCAAGCCCGTCAGCAACAACGCAGGCACGAATGTCTCTAGCCCAAGCATCAGGCAAGCTTCCACACGGCCCATCACTCCAAACATGCCCCAGCCCAAGTTTCTTCGGGAGGCCAAGGCTAGGGATGCGCGTGGAGTCAAGGCTCGACCCATCACAGCCCAGATACAGCAGTCAAAGACACTCAAGCCAGTTGAGGAGAAGCCGGCTGAGGCGAACACAAGCCAGCAGCAGCAGCAGCAGCAGCAGCAGCAGGGAGCCTCGGCACCAACTGACAAGGTCAAACCTGTCATCCCGTCAGACAAGCCAGCACTTCCCTTCAGGGAGCGTGTCGACTGGCTCGACCCTGCTGAGGTACAGATTGGGAAGGAGGACGAGCTGCCTAGCTACAAGGACGCTTTCGCGGCTAAGGCTCGCGGGCCGAGAAATGTATCCCATCCTGCTTCGCCTGGCGCAGTGGCGCGAGGTCCTCATCCAGGCCCGTACCCGATGGGCAACGGCATGCCTAACATGCCTTACATGGGCCCTCACCAGGTGCCCACGCCAATGCCGCCTCAGCCACACTTTCCGCCTGGCGCACATTACGACGAGCACGTGAGGCCTGCGCCGTCCATTCAGCCCTACCCGTCACCCCGCATGAACAATGTGTATCCGTCGCCCATGCCCCACGGTCCGATGGGATTCCATCAGGGCTACATGGCGCCTGGTGCTCACGGGATGCCACCACGTCAGTACTCCAACGGACGTGCCGGCATGCCTGGCCCTCAGATGCAACCACCAATGATGGCGCCGCAGAACTCGACCGGGCCGTATGGGCAGCAGCAGCAGCAGCAGCAGCAGCAGCCCATGATGCCAGTCCAGCATGGGCCCCCGTATCAAGTTGGTCAGCCAATGTATCCAGGCCCTCCGCAGTCGAACGGGTTTCCGAGCCCGGGCCGAGCTCCCCCCATGATGCCGTCCAACTCCCATCAAGGCCCTGGCCCCGTGTACACGCCAAACAGCCAGTACGCACAGCCGGTCTACCACCACCACCACCACCACCACCACCACCCAGGTGGGCACATGGGTCCACGCGGAAACTTCAACGGACAGCCGCACTACCCGCCGAGCCCTTACCAGCAGCACCCTTATCCAGCCCGAACGCCCAGTCATGGCTACGCGCAGCCGCATCAGACGCCGGTGCAGCCATCACCCGGCCCGGCGCACGCGACGATCAAGAACAATGGAGATGAGGTGAAATGAACGCGATCAGCGAGCGTTGGATATTGATTCGCAGCATGTGTTGTTGGCCAACATGGAGCTTCTAGTGAACCGCCCAATCGAATACGACGGTCTGGAAGTTGCCATCATCATTAGCACAATACGGCATGGCACGCTCTCTCTCTTTCTCTCTTTGTCTCAGCTGGCCAGTTGTTACTCATGCAGGTTTTGGCGACATGCCTTTTGGATGCATGAGGAAGTCAGCAGCACTCGCTGCTTTCTTTACTTTTCAAGCCTCTGAGGTCACCCCGAGAGAGAGAGAGAGAGCATGGGTGCAGTGTGGACGTTGGTTGGGAATGCACCGCCTCGCTATGGCGCCCAGATCTCTTGCTAGAACCTAGCTTATTCGAGTCAAGAGGCATGCCAGAGTCTGGCGGGCCCACAGTAGTCTTATCATCCTTTACCGCCGTGATTGCTTGGCTACAAGTTGGTAGCCTGGCCCTTCTCCCACTTGCTAAGGGAGCGGCTGCTGAGAGACGACTTGGGAGACAGACGGGAGCGATATGCAAGTCAGCAGTGACTTGGAGGTCTTTGGAGAGGCCAGCCTGAGATGGAGACTGGCATGGTGTTCGTGGGGCCGGTTTGTGATGTGGTCTGAGGGAGCATCTGTACAAGGTGTCAGAGATAGAATGCCATAAATGAATAGGTAGTCGACGGAAGACCAGAGCTGTCGAAACAACAAACATCTTTCAACTAAAGTTAGGAGCTGATGCATACGTGAGTTTGATTCGGTACACACGGCGTTCGTGGGGTTGTCCTACGAGCATTTCATAACCTTCTACAAGCTTAACGTCCGCCAAAAGCCCAAAGTTTTTGTTTGGGAAAAAAAATATGATCATTACGGTTTAAAGGCTGAAGCGCTGCATGAAGACACCAAGCAGAGCATTTGTACTGGTTTGAAGAAGCTCAAGAGGTAACTCTATGAGAACATTCAATCTTCGAGTCGCAAAATATGTAGCTATACCCAAATCTTGCAGTCGTGCCTACATTTCGAGCCCAGCAATGGTCTGAATACTTGCCGCGTTCGCATAGTTCTCTCTCGGAACGATTACCGCAACTCTAAATTCGAAGCAGCCAAAGATCAAGAAAAAAAACGATGCGGTTGCGGCTGCTCCCACCCACCACTTGCTATTGGCCGTCGGATCGAAGAAATCTCGCAGCCTTCCCCCTTCCACGCCAAGCCGATCAGCCAGGTGGATCTTCATTTGAACCTGACTTTCAAAGGATGTCTCGCCAGGAACGCTTATCATTGAGCAGCGCCGGCTCTGCTCCGCCAACGTTCGAATTGGCCCTGACAGCTGCAACTCTCTGCTAGTCTGCATCTGTATCGCAAATGCCACTTTTGCATGCCGGTGCTCTAAAAAAGCTTACCTGCATGCGGAAATTTTTTCATCAATCAAGCATTGCTCCTTCCTACAATACCGTATTTCTGTCTGCCTGTCTTGCTCCTGCCACGCCAGCCCGGTTGATCCTGCCGTGGAAGACTGTGACTGTCGATTTATTTGCTCAGCGTTGTCGCTTGCGCTTGTGAACCGACAGTTCGTGCCTTCCGTCTGGGATCACCACACAGCCAGAGCGCCGTGGGTCTTCGGGCTCCATGAGCGTCCAAAATGGTTTGAGTGCCAGCCAAACAGCCGGCCATCCTTGGTTCGCTCACTGATCATGCATGTCGCCGAATGTCAATCGCTGGTAGAATCCATGGATGCCAGCAGCCCGTGAGCAGTTGCCGTTCCCACAGTCTTTCTCGTGCCCGTCCAGTTTTGATTTCCTCGCTGCCAGATCAGTCTGCCAGTCCTTCTCTCTCTCCTTTGTTTCTCCCGACTCTGGGTGGCGAATGCACAGTGTTTGATGTTGATAGTCTGAGTCCTGCTGTGGTCAACATGTGGTCTTCTTCGAGGTCTCTGAGTCTGGCCGTGCAGGTCCTGCTCGCCAATGTGGCTATCCGCGCTTGTGCAGCTGCCACCTGCGACACTGCGACAATAGGAAGATTCCTGCCTCAAGGCTCGAACGCGACCATCGCTTCTGCCATCTCCGTTCCTGACAATGGCACCTATGGCGCACCAAAGGGGACCGATCCCGACTTTCCGGGCAACGCGACCGGTCTGCCAGCTCTGTGCGCGGTCCAGTTCAACGTCACGGGCGACAGCCTCACCCACTTCACGTTTGGCATGTACCTGCCTGAGAAATGGAACAACCGGATGATGGGTGCCGGCAACACGGGGTGAGTTTTGGGAAAACTGAATAGGCAGGTGAAATGATCTGGCTGACGGAGAGGTTCAGATTCGGAGGCGGCATCGACTGGACCGAGATGGCACCTCTCGTCCACTACGGCTTTGCGACCATCAGCACCGACACTGGCCATCTTTCCGGTCCGAATAGTGCCGGCTGGGCCCTGAACGCGCCGAACGCGCAAAAGAACTGGGGATACTATGCCATGCACACGTCGGTGGTGTTGGGCAAGCAGATCATCGCCGGGTACTACGGCAGCAATGCCTCCTACTCATACTTCTCTGCTTGCTCCGGTGGCGGCCGTCAGGGACTGAAAGATATTCAGCTGTATCCGGACGACTTTGACGGCGTAGTGGCTGGTGCTGCGCCCTGGCTGCTGTCGCATCTTCACCCATGGGCTGTCCAGGTTGCGCTGCCGAATCTGAACGCCTCAGATGCGGACAACGTGACAGATGCGGCCTTTCAGATCTTCAACAGCGAAGTCATGCGCCAGTGCGACCCTCAGGACGGCCATACGGATATGGTTGTCAGCGATCCGTACGGCTGCAAGTTTGACTACAGCCAAATCACATGCAACAGTACGAACAGCAACACCTCAAGCTGCCTGACACCAAACCAGGTCAACGTGCTCAAGGCCACGTACGCGGACTGGGTCGACACGTCCAACAACAACTCTCTCATCTTCCCCTCGTTCACGCTTGCTGCCGATGCGTCTGGGCTCGCTGGCCACCCTGACGCGCCATCGACGTTTGGCACGGAATACGTCGAGAATTTCGTGGTCAACGACACCAAGTGGGACTGGAGCACCCTGAACGCGTCGACGGTAAAGCTGGCAGATAGCTTGGATGGAGGTGACGCCAACGCAGATCTCTTTGATCTATCAGCGTACCAGAAGCGAGGCGGCAAGCTGCTGACATACCATGGCCTAGCAGACCCGCTGATCCCGACCGCGTCTTCCATCTACTACTACGAGTCAGTGCTGGCTGCCATGTCCCAGGGAGCCACGAGACCATCACAGAACAGAACAGCCGACGTGGCCACGACACAGCCGCTCAACGACTTTTACCGCCTCTTCCTCGTACCCGGCATGCACCACTGCAGCGGCTCCAACTCGTGGGCACCATGGTACTTTGCAGGCGGCGGGCAGCAGCTACCAGCAAACTCCAGCCAGCCATTCGGCGTCCCCGGCTTCAGCGACGCGCAACACGACGTGGTGCTCGCCGTGATGGCGTGGGTAGAGAACGGGACGGCACCAGACAGCCTGACGACCACACTGTGGCACAACAACGACGCAGCCCAGGGCGTCAAGGCCCAGCGACCCGTCTGCCCATACCCTCAGCAGCCGACCTACAAGGGCCAGGGACCCAGCACGGACGCATCTAACTGGGCGTGTACGGAGAAGAACTTTGTCGGGTTCGACGAGATCAAGATCACGGCCCAGGGCAGCGCTGACCCAGCCGTGACGTCCTCCTCCTCCTCGTCGGCGACGAAGAAGAAGAGCGCGGGGCAGAAGAGCGCGGAGATGCCGGCCCAGAGCGTGCTGGCGCTGGTTTTGGGCCTTGTTTTGGCAATGATCATTTCGTCATGATGATAGAAAAAAGAGGATAGAGTAAATGTTAATTTGGGTGTTTCCAAGTCTTGGGCTTCTTTCTTCTTTCTTCTTTCTTCTGCTTCTGCTTCTGCTTCTGCTTCTGCTTCTGCTTCTGCTACTACTACTACTACTACTACTACTACTGCTGCTACTGCTACTGCTACTGCTACTGCTACTGCTACTGCTACTTTGGAATACACTAGGAAATTGCGTATCATGGGTCCTTGCTTACTTGGGCGTTGGTTGTACTGGGCTCAATCAAGGCTGGTAGATACAGTACTATGTATAGAACATGAGTTGAGCGCATCAGCTTGAAAGTAGGTGCCTAAGCACCTGAGAAGCATTTGCGTTTCCATCATCCGATTTCCGTCATGAACACCAGACCCGTTTTTTCTAATTCCAATCCAATCCAAGCTAGACTCCGAAACGCAGCAAAACCTATCCAGGACTTTTTTTTTTCTCTTTCCTTGTTTTTTTTTATTTTATTTTTTTTTATTTTCCACTCAACTCACCTCTCAACTCAACTGGTCCGCCACAAATCACCAGACCAGAACCCGATGGACGCCATGCCTGCATACATCGGAGCAAATTGAAAACCAGTTGGAACTTGAGAAATTGAAATTACCAAAAACCATTTTTGAATATTCGAAACAAAACTCCCTGTCTAATGTACACACGACGACCATGCTGTTCACCCTGAACTCCCCTCACCTTCAGCGCCTTTGATGGAAAATCTCCGTGAGCCGAGCTCATCGACACTGTCACCTCAGACACTTCATCACCTCCGCCCTTCGTTTGGCAAATCCTAGCTCTACTCCTCACCTCGCACGATGCCTTTTTTTTTCGTCTCAGAAACACACGACACGGACATTTCTATAGAGCCAGCATCGTCTCCGCTCTCCCCCGCGACTTGAGCTTTTAAAAAAAATTCACAGGTATTTCTTCGGACTCGACTCCCGGCGCTTGTACGCTACATAACCCAGTCCGAGCACGAGCTGGGCGGCGATCAGGATGAAGAGCATCTGCGCGGTGGAAGGCCCGTGGGTCGTTATTGCTGTGGGAAAAAGAAAAAAGATTAGTCAAATCGTACTGATTGGTTTGTGTAGGCAGTTCGTGATGAAATGTTCAGGATGGAGAGGGATGGTGGACCTAAAAAGAAAAGAGATGTTGTTTGGAAATTTGAGACAGGGGAAGAAAAGTGACGAGGGATGCAGTTTTCTTTTTTTTTTTTTAAAAAAAAAAAAACCATGACTCACCCTTGCCCATGCTTTCAGGCAATTTGTCCATAAACGCCGTATTCCCAGACTTGATCTCGCGGTTAATCTCCTGGAAATGGCCTGACCAGTCCCGCTGCTCGCTGGCCACCTTCTCCAGCAGCTGCGTCACCCGATCGAGCTTCTGCTCCAACATGTGCAGATCGGCCTTTGTGGCGAACGGGCCGGCTCCCGCTCCTGCTCCCGCTCCCGCTCCTGCTCCGCCGCCTCCTGCAGCAGCTGCAGCCAGCGCGCCCGCGCTGATCAAATCATCAAGCTTCTGCTTGATCTCGCCCACGCCGCTGGGCAGGTAGTTGCCGAGCGCGAGCACGTGGCTGTGGATGTCGTTCAGCATCGGGCTGTCCGCCGTGCCGCCGACTTTGGGCGGTGGAGGCTGCGCCATCTGGCGCTGGCCCTGCACGCCGCCGGCCGGCTGCTGGTTCTGCTGGTGCTGGTGCACGCGGTCCTGTGGCGCGCCGCCCATGGGAGCTTGCTGCTGATCCTGTTGCTGCTGCTGCCTGTTTGGCTCCTCCCGCGCGACGGACAGGCCGGTCTGTGTCACGAAGCTGAATAGTTCGAACGAGTCTGGCGTCTCGCCCGTGTTCCCGGTTATGCCGAAGTAGTGGTTTGCTGGCAGGAAGACGTTTTCGGCTTTGAAGCAGCGCCGGCCGTCGATCAGCACTTCCAGCCCGGAGCTGTCTTGGTGCATTTGTAGCTTTGATGGCCGCCCGAGGTTTCGGTAGGAGTAGTCGCAGTGGCCAAAGGGGAGCTGCTCAATGTTCGATCTCGAGTAGTCGGTGTTGCCATCGTTCAAAAAAGCACGAATGCCGCCTCCTCGGCCTCCCAGCTGGTCGATGAGCAGTGCGAGGCCGGTGAACTTGCCCACGCCGTACAGGTTCTTGGCTCCGATCTGAGCATTGTTCTCGCGCGTGTACCACAGCTGCAGCTGGCCCTGCCCGTTCTCTGGACCCGTTGCCCGGAACTCAAAGTCGACGAGGAAGTCGGACGACGTGATCGGGTTCTGTGTCCATACTGCACCCTGCTTGTGCCCCGGGTAGACGGGAGTCAGGATGATCTTGTTCGATAGGATATCTGGCGTGTAGTCTTTGCCCGACAGGTACCAGTTCTTGAGGCTCCCTTCTGGTGCAATCTGGCCCGTTGATCCAAAGGAGGCTGATTCGACCGTGTACCCGTGCACCAGAGCTGAAGGAGTGGCGGCGAGTAGGGACAGCAGCAGTCTGCTCACTGATGCTTTAAATGGTTTTGTGCGAGCCATGGTGTTGGAGTGATCGATATCTGGCTGGGCCGGTGCCCCAAGCTGCGTCGTTGTGCCCTGGCTTTTTTTTGCTGGTTGAATGGAGTACGACTGGCCAGTGTATATAGTTACCAGTTCTTTAGATTCAATTCCTGGCTCTTTCTTTTCTGTAGTCCAAGTAGCTGGTCACAATCTTGCTGATGGCGTACGCGGCGGCAACGCTGATGACAGCTATCCTGAGCTCTCGAGCTATCCGCTCCGCACGTGCCGGTATGTCGAGCGTGTGATGGATGTTGAGCGCAGTGATGGACAATGAATGGTCAACAGCTATCTTGCCAGTGTCCATCAAGGAGAAATTATGTGGATGTAGAGATTAATTGAGTTGTTGCGGCGTCAAAATGGCCCACATTGAGCCGATTCTCACAATTATCGAAGCTGCCACGCATGCCGCATTGACAGCATCAAGGGTCACCACCCACTGTCGGACTGCAGCTCCGTCGCAGGCAGATCCTCCCTCGAGCCGTCAACTTCAAACTTGTCAATCGAGAGTAGACTTTAGTAGCTGTACTTCTTCCTTTCTTTTCTCACTTTCTCACATCCATCCATCCATCTCCATCAGAGTCTAGCCTTCTCACCATCGCCACTTTGCTCGTCACCTGTCGCTCTTTTTAAACTTCTTTCCATATTACAGCGGAATTTTGCGTTTCAGTCCATCCAATCTCGGTCTTCGTTCCTTAACTGCCTCTATTTCGCCATGATATCACGTGCAACGGTATAAAACACACACAGACACAGCCATCTTCACCGGTTTTCACCATGGGATCAACAAAGCTTCTGATCGACAGCTTCCTCATCGCTGCCTGCCTCAAGGTGTTGCTGTTTCCAGCCTAGTACGTGTGGAACCCCCTCTGCGAGCTCAATTTCTCCGTCTTTCCAGTGAATTGCTTTGCTGTACGAGGAAGCGAGAATCCCTGTGAGCCGTCTCCTCGACGTCTCGTTCCAAGTCCTGCGTGGCGAAACCCCTGAGAACCTGAGGAGTTTGGTGGCAACACCAATCCCGTACTGCTCTCCTCTCCATCACAAAAAAAAAAAAAAAAAATCACTGGCAGCTTTTTACGCCTTGCGCTACGGGCAAGCCACCATGGCGATAGGGTCGCTTGGGCTCTGCTTGTTAGGGCGTCAGCAACCGCTCGCCCGTCAACGCCCCCCCTTCTGTTGCTCGCATATCCGTGTTACTTTGAGAGATCTGCTCTCTCCCTCCTGTCGTTGTGGCCCTCAAATTCCCAGTTGTCACATTTTTTCTCTCCCTCTCTCTGTTTAAATTACACACACACACACACACACACACACACACACACACACACACACACAGCCCCCGCACATCCATTTTACTGGTTCCATGGTGTACCGCCTCTCTCTCTACCGCCTCTCCGGTTCACGCAAACGCATCCGTCCACACAGCCCCCCCGGGTTTCCCCACGCACTACTATACAACATATAAACGAACCAAAAAGGAAGATGCGTTTTGCTGATGATATACGGCCAGCCACTCAACAGATTTTGAGGTTCACCGCAACTGGCTGGCGCTGACGTCTTCGCTACCGCTGTCCCGGTGGTACTACGAGGCCACCTCTGAATGGACGCTCGACTACCCACCCTTCTTCGCCTACTTTGAGTGGTGCCTGGCGCAGATCGGGCGCCATGTCGACCCGGCCATGCTGGTGGTACGAAACCTTGGCCACGCCAGCTGGGAGACCGTCGCCTTCCAACGCGGGTCGGTCATCGCGAGCGAGGCCGTCCTGTTGTTCAGCCTTATCGCTTACGTGAACACTGCACCTCTTGGCCAGCGTTCCCCGGCCCAGGCTGCCGCGCTGTCGGTGCTGCTGAGCCCCGGCCTGCTGATCATCGATCACATTCACTTTCAGTACAACGGCATGATGTACGGCATCATGATCCTGTCGCTAGTCCTGGCCCGCAGGCAGTCCGGTCTGCTGGCCTCGGGCGTGCTGTTCGCCGTGCTGCTGTGCTTCAAGCACATCTACGCCTACGTCGCGCCCGCCTACGCAGCCTTCCTGTTCGGCGCCTACTGCCAGGGCCAGACCTGGTACTCGCTGCGCCCGGCCAGCATCTTCAAGCTGGCCCTCTCCCTCGCTGCGGTGCTCGCTGCCGCCTTCGGGCCCTTTGCCTATCTGGGCCAGATCAGCCAGCTGTTGAGCCGCCTGTTCCCCTTCCAGCGCGGGCTGACGCACGCTTACTGGGCGCCGAACGCCTGGGCGCTCTACTCCTTCCTCGATCGCCTGCTGATCGTGTTGGTGCCGCGGCTGGGGCTGCACCGCTTTGGCCTTTACGTCGACCGCGAGGCAGCCCAGAGCCTGACCAGGGGCCTGGTTGGCGACGTGCAGTTCGCCGTGCTGCCGGATGTGGGATCCCGGGCGAGCGGGCTGATCACAGTTGCCATGATGCTGGTAAGTTAATAAGCCTGCTTATTTCGTCAAATCCTGATTGCTCCTCGTTTAACATGTTTTTCGTTCAATCGAACTGAACTGCATTGGATTTCTGAACTCATCTCATCTCATCTTTTTTATTTCTATTTTTTTTTTAAAGTGTGGTCTTGTGTTGTGATATGCGTGGGCATGGATGGACGAACGTGTGTGGGCTTGTGTGTAATATTAACCCAATCCGGGGGGGGGGTTTTTTTTTTCTGACACGCCAAGATGTGACGAATTCTTTATGATATCCGAATAATCTTGGGAAAGCACAACACAACACCATCATCCAAGAGTATTACTACCATCACCACTATCACATCACCTGATCATGTCATCCCCGCTCCCTTAATCCTCCCGACTCCGTAATCTGTTTCATCCCCTTTCCTCGTTCAAATTTTTCACCTGCTTCAGCCACACCTTCCCTTCCAATCACTTCTCCAGCCAGCATACTTCTTACCTAATTTTTTTGCTGCTGCTGCTCACCGGCTGACGTGGACTGACCCGACAAATTTCTAGCCTGCACTGTTCAAAGTCTGGCTGCAGCCGACGTGGCGCAATTTCGTATCGACGGTGACTCTGTGCGCCTACTCGAGCTTCCTGTTCGGCTACCATGTGCACGAAAAGGCCATCCTGCTAGTCATCATCCCCTTCTCGCTCATCGCCCTGACCGACCGCCGACACCTGTCCGCCTTCCGGCCGCTCGCCACCGCCGGCCACGTGTCGCTCTTCCCCCTCCTCTTCGACCGGGCCACCACGCCCGTCAAGGTCGGATACACGCTCGCCTGGCTGATCATTTTTCTCGTTGCCTTTGAACGGCTGGCCCCACCCGCCGCAACAACAACAACAAGCGTAACAAGCACTGGTGGAAGCAGTAGCAGCAGTGGTGGTGGCAGTGCAGGCTCAACAACCCACACTGCTAGCTCCTCCTCATCTTCTTCAAGAATCTTCCTCCTCGACCGTCTCTCGCTGGCCTGGGACATTGTCGCCCTGCCGCTGGTCGCCTACTGCCAGCTGGGCGTGCACGAGCTGGTCTGGGGCCCCGAAAGGCTCCAGTTCCTCCCGCTCATGTTCGTCAGCACCTACTGCGCCCTCGGCGTCGTCGGCAGCTGGCTCGGCTTCCTGGTCGTCTTCTTCTCCGCCCCTGCTGAGAGGGTTGGCAGGGTATCAGTCAAATGAGATGAAGTGATTTGAGAGAAGAAAAAAAAAAGTGAGTGAGTGAATTAATCAAGGCAATGTGCCTATCAGCGTGCCTATCAGCGTGCCTATCGCACAGCTTGCCAGTCAGTCAGTCAGTCAGTCAGTCAGTCAGTCAGTCAGTCAGTCATACATGCATCCAGTCATCCAGCCATCCGGTCAGCCCGCCAATCTGCCAACCAGTCATCCAGTTCTCCAGTCATCCAGTTCTCCAGTCATCCAGTCAGCCTTTGAGCTCTATCTGGCAAAATTCAGTTAGCTTGGGAGGAAGCCCAGCAATAGGAGAGAGAGAGAAGAGAGAGACAGGTAATGGAAAGTCCCAAGGAGGAGTGAAGTATAGACATAGTCTGTGACGTGACGTAGCTAGATATCCACACGCAAGCCTGACACCACGAAAACTTGACTCGAGAGGCCTTTTACATATCACGCAGTGGAGACGGAGTGGCAAATACTGCCCAACAACAACTAAATCAATAAATCCGATTGGTAGTCCCTCCAAGAACTCCGTCATCAACAGGCAGTCAAGTAACCGAAGAGCTGAAAGATGATTCAAATGTGATTTTCATAAAATTAAAAACGCAACTTTTGTAAGCTTTATCGAGTACTTCCAGCGCAAAAAAGGCCCTTTAATAATGTACATCCTCCGCGATACACCTGCCTAACTTCCACCTATCCATCCAAATAAGTCATTTTCAACGCCATGGAATAATGTAGCCAGCCGAATTAAAAACAAAAAACAAAGGAGTCGTGTGAATTTTGCGACCTGTCCCAACCCGCGTGTAAGGGGGGATGATGGTGCGTTGCGCGTGCCGTTTCCGTCTACAACGAGTCTTCCTTCCCGTCTCCAGCCAAATTCTTTTCTGCCAAATTAGAGTATCGAACATGTCATCAGGCTTCAGAGGCTCTGAGCACTTCAGTTCCTTGAAAGAAGCCCGTGTGATGGGGGGGAAAATTTTAAAAAAGAAAAAAAGTGTCGAACATGTACTGCTTCTTCATGCAAACGACTGAAGCCCTGCGAACCCGGGTGATGCGACCTTGTCGTCTGATGTGGTTGTTGTTGACGTTGTGGAGCGCGGGCTCTTTGGCGAGGCCGGCTGCAGCCTCGTGGACGTGGCTCGCAGTGTCAGGCTGATGTTTTCCCGCAGCGCCACGTACTCCGAGTCCGCGTAGCCGAGCACGTGACGAATCTCGGAGCTGCGCAGGCCAGCGATCATCTTGAGCTCGTTGGCCGAGTAGTTGACCAGCGCGCGGCCGACCTCGAGCGGCTTGGAGCCGAGGTGCTGGTACAGGTCGCCCTCACCTCCCTTGCCGTTGGTGGAGGTGCAGTCGTCGTCTCCATTGGTGCTCTCAGCGGCGTCACGCGCGTTCATGTCGGAGAACAGGTCGAGGCCACGCTCCATCGAGCTCAGGCTGCCCACAGACTGGTACATGGTACTCGGCGTCACGGGTGTGAGGGGCCCTGAGGGGGAGCTGGAACGTGGCGAGCTCGTTCGGGACGACTCCATGGAGCTGGTGGGGCTCGAGTGACGAGAGAAGCGCTGAGGTGGTCGCAGACGCTTGACCACCACTATCCGCACCGCTTCCTGTTGGTTGAAGTGGCCATCGACTGCGACCACGCCAATGGGCAGCAGTCCAGCCTTGGAGCTGAGCGCCTTGTATGCGCCTTCGTCAATGTAGATGGTGCCGTACGGGGCCAGTCCGTACAGCAGCCAGAAGGAACGGTCCCGAATCGGGGTCGACGAGGGCAGAAATCGGGTGTGCAAAGGCGCTGGGGAGATTTCGGAAGCTGAGGAGGGGGTTGGTGAGTCGGAGACAGCTGTTGGCGAGGATGGGCCGGATGATGCCGCCGCCTTGAGGGCTTGGACGTGCGTGACAATGTCCCGCACGTTGCCAGGCTTTGAGGATTTTGTAATGACTGTGGTCACACCGGCAGATGTGGCCAATCGCGCAGCGACAATCTTCGTCGACATGCCGCCCGTGCCAAGCGCTGAGCCGGCAGACGAGACGTCGACCTCGAGGCTGGAAATGTCCGAGACGATCTCGATAGGCTTCGCGTTCGGGTCGCTTCGAGGGTTCGTCGTGTACAGGCAGTCCACGTCGGTCATGAGGAAGAGGTAGTCGGCCTGGACCATGGCGGCTGTGATGGCGGAGAGCGTGTCATTGTCTCCAAACTTGATCTCTGAGACTGAGAGCGTGTCGTTCTCGTTCACGATGGGCACGACGCCCATGTCGAGCAGAGCGGCAAAGGTGTTCTGTGCGTTCTGGTACTGGGTCCGGTCGGCAATGTCGTTCCTCGTCAGGAGCACCTGGGCCACTGGCTGGCCCATGTGAGTGAAGAGGGAGTCCCACATGCTCATGAGCCGGCACTGGCCCACCGCGGCGAGCGCCTGCTTCTTGCTCAACCGCTTGGGCTTTTTCTCGATCTGCATCCTCTGCAGGCCGACTCCGATTGCTCCCGAAGAGACGAGCACGACCCGATGTCCATCCTGCCTCAGCTTGGTGACCGTCTCTACGATCAGGCCGAGAATGGACAAGATCGGTTGGTGAGTCTTCTCGTCGACGATTGAGCTAGTGCCTGCAAAGCATGCGTTAGCAAAAAGGCGCCCCGGATCGGCAAAGGTAAAATGTAGGAGAACGTGCGGAGTGAGGGATTAAAATGTGGCGTGTGGTGTTGTGCGTAGCAGCAGCAGCAGCAGCAGCAGCAGCAGCAGCAGCAGCAGCAGCAGCAGCAGTAGCAGCAACGAGCAGCTTGAGGAAGAAGAGGGGAATGGTGAAGCAGGGGTGTGTGTGTGTGTGTGTGTGCGCGCGCGCGTGAGTGTGTGTGTGAGAGGGAGGATGGCGGGGATAAACTCCGTACCTAGCTTTATGACAACAGTCAAGTGTTTCTCTGACTTTCCCATTGTGAAGTCTGGGTCTGGCAACTCTGTTTCTGAGTGTGGTTCTGGAGTCTGAAAGCGTACGACGTGCTTCGCATCGCTGCTGGTGGTGGCGGCGTCCTTCATCTTCTTATATAGGACAGGAAAGCTGTCAGAGAGGATGTGAACACCGACCCCTGCCTGTCGCCCTCTCTGCCTGATGACTTGCTGAGCTTTCGTGTGGAAGCTTGTGGTTGCAGGTCCTCGAACGTATCCACGTGCAAGAGAGCAAACTGGCTCCCCCCCTTCCGCCTCAGCCGGTCATTCCCAACCTGCCGTCACGAAACCAAATTGCCGTACCTGAGAAAGATGCAAGAAACCCAATCAGCGAAAGACGTATGGAGTAATCTGACCTGGATTTCTCACACCGCTGCTGGGGGCGTACGTGTTTCGCAGCCAAGGCGTAAGAGGCATATAAACAGTAACAGAGGTGTGAGAAAAGGCTCGAGGCAGCGTGGTGACTTCTTTTTTACACCCTCTCTCCGCTATGGTGTGCTTTTCTGTTTTTCAACTCGGATCCACCCCTCCTCCCCCTGGTCGACGCTGCAATCTGACGCACGGCGAGGAGGCACATGTACCGGACGAAAAAGAATTTTGGATTCGAGACTTTTCTTCCGCCTCTTGGCTGACCAACGAGCGTTTGTGGAGTACTGGTGATTTGACGGGAAGGGCTAAGTGCCGTTCAACGAGCATCGAACAACAGCAGAATATTCAGCAGCCGTACGACCCAAAAGGGTTGAAAGGGAAAAGAAAAAAAATATTAGCAGAACGGTGGCCGAGTTCGGCAGAGTCTGATGCTGGCTGCGCCTCTGGAATTGGGACGAAACCCACGCTTTCGCTTTTCGACTGTTATTTTTCCCTTCTCCTTTTTTTTCTCTCTTCTTCTTTTCCAATGTTTCCTATAGGGCAGAGAGCCAAGATGGTCCAGCCGAGAGGTTCTTGCTGACGAAGAGTGTAAGCCTGTGACAGACAACAAACAGGCGGGTACGCGGTGCGTATTGGGGGGGGAGTTTGGAGGGGAAACAGTCCGTGGGTGGGAGCCGGCGGCTCGTGAACGAGGGATTTTAGTCGCCTTCTGTTTGGTTGATGATGCATCATCTTCGGTGTGAGTCGCGAGTCTGTTTAGCTGCAGCGGAAACGGTGACGGACTGTTCAGGGCCTAGGGCCTGTTGTACATGAGAGCGTGTACGAGAGAGCGTGTGTGAGTATATGCGTGCGTGCGTGTGTGGGTGTGTGGGTGTGGGTTATGCGTGTCGTGTCGTGGTCCAATGAAAACCCCTCAAGGTCGATTAAATTTTGGGGAATTTGGTCCCTATCCCGCAGAAACGAGGGATGATATCGACTTGACAATTGGTGTTTGCGTGTGTGCGTGCGTGTGCGTGCGAGGGACTTTGATTCAGAAGAGACAAAAAAAAATATGACAACCACAGGTTTGTGTCAGGCGGAGAAGGGATGTGTGCGTCCCCGATTGAATGGTTCTGGTGTTGGACTTTTGTGGTAGTGGTTGTGGGTGTAGATGACTTGGAGGGTGAGATGGTGTCGCCCTAGGAACTTGACAGGCACGGGGAAACGGGACTGGGAAGGAGCAATACGGTAGGGGGGGAGGGGCCAAAAATCAGAAGGTGAGAGGTCAGTATGTTAGTCAGACGGTCAGAACGACCAGAGCACCGGCTCTGCCACAAAATACCTAGGCAGTCAGTCACCTTAGTACTATAGCCTTTACCTGCTCGTTTTACGGCACGGCCCGCGGGAGAAGGCAACTGATTCAAGAACACTGGACGGTACAGTATCATACGCCAACATCTTGCCCAGTTCGTGGTCACCACGTACCGGTACTTACTCAAGGCCTGGAGGTACGGGAAGGCTGAGCTATGAATAATGGGGTTTCTCACAGGTTGGCTAAGCCTCCGAGCAGATAAGGCAAGACGGTCCATTCCGGGGTGAAACTAAGTCTGTATCTTCCAAAGTTGTCATGTACTAGCACGTAGGGTGAATAAGGAAGGTTGGTGACTGAGAGAGACATGTATCGTATAGCAGACCCCCGTAAATGGCTTAAATGGAAGTCATCTGGAACACCTTAGTGAGCGACCCGCCGGGGGCCCTGCCCTAGCAAGTCCCTATCCTCAGCCGGGAGGATGCTGCTGTGCTGTGCCTGATTCCCGCTGAAAGCACCCGAAGTGCCTCACTGTTCCAGCCAAGTCAGCGATCCAGCAGCACACCGGGGGGGGGCCAACTAACCTCCCCCGTCCTAGCAAGCCACACACGGCTGTGCACAGCTGTTTCCAGCTGCACAGTATACTTAGCACGACAGGGGTCCCTCCCTCCTTCTCTGCCGCAGATCTGGAGGCTGCTTAGTAGGGCGCCGATGCAAAAGAAAAAAAGAAAAAAAAAGAAAAGAAAAGAAAAAAAAAAAAACGAGGATCCTGCAGCCCAGTCATGTGGGCGGCGACTTTTGCGGCTGCGCTGCTGCAAGCCTCTACCGCCCTGCCAAAAATACGCGTTGCGTGCTTGGTGCTGTTTGATGCTGTTGGACCGTCTGGCGTGCTTCACGATATGTGCAAAAGGCCGCCACTTCTGCTTACGCTGATGACTGTTTCTCCCCAAAAAGCTTCGCGCGAAACACCTCCGAGCCGCAAGTAGAGCACACCTCCTCCATCAGCGCCTTCTCGGTCTCACCAAACCTTGCCATCAACTCGCTCACCGTGCCTCCTGCAAGTCTGCACCTGCAATCTGCAGTCTGGCGTCACATCCCTGACCAACCGAAGCAGGCCATCCCACCGAAATTTTCTTCCGGCTCCCCACACTTTCGAAGCTCTCCTCTGTCATCAGGCTTTTACGCGTGCAGAGCAGATCGCCAAGTGACAATGACTCTCACAACTGGAGGAGGTGAAGTTGGTGTCACCGCGACGGAGCCTGTCCCCTCGGCCGCCGCGACGACGGGGACGAGGACTTCTCCTTCCAATGGTCTCAACAGCGACGGCGCGGCATTCAACCCGGGCGAGGACATTGTGTCGAGATGGGGCAACTACTTCAACATCCTGACCGGCCGGATGAGCGACCAGGGCAAAGAAGACTTTCGTCGGGTCAGAGACATACGAAATGAGGCTGCAGACTGCAAACGCTGCGAGGACGACCGGGATTACCTGCTGAAATACAGTACGTACACAAAACCGGCTCAAGGCCGTGTGCAGCCATGACGACGGTGGTTGCCATTGATCGTTGTTGGCCGGTGGCCGAGGCCTGAGTCCTGGGCGTCTGTCTATTACTTCTGGCCTCTGCCCCTCATCATCTCCTCCTCCAAAGGCTGCCGAACGTCCATATGCACTGTGTGTGTATGTGTGTGTCGTGCTCCTCTCTCTGTGGAGGCTTTCGGGGATGGCTGGAAGAAGCGCCAGAAGTTTGGACAAGATCTGGGCGAGGCAGCCACTGGATTGCGGCGACGGACGAAATCGTCGGTCCAACTTGATAGCGAGCGGTATGGCTGACAAATGTTTTGCTGTGATTTGCAGGTCCTACCATCAGATTCATGCGAGATAACATCAACCAGCTTGGCGGCGACATCAACAGCGTCAACGTGCGGTGCCGACGCTGTGACCGGACCCAACGCCAGTCAGGCGGCTTCCACCCACAGTACGGCATTCTGGTCTGCGCGAACGAGCTTCGAAATAGGGGGCATTTGGAGGATACAATGGCACACGAGATGGTGCACGCGTACGATCACCTCCGCTTCAAGGTCGACTGGTCTGGCCAAGAAGACACGGATACCAACGCCAGCAATGCTGGGCGCGACAACATTATCAGCCGGAGTCTCAGGCATGCCGCCTGTACCGAGATTCGCGCGTCCAGCCTCAGCGGCGAGTGTCGATTTATGCGCGAGTTCGCCACAAGAGGACAGTGGAAGTTGACGCAGCAACATCAGGAATGTGTGCGGCGCCGCGCAGTCCTGAGCGTCATGGCCCGCCCAGCCTGCGGCGGCAGCCAAGAGAAGGCTCAGGACGCTGTCAATTCTGTCTGGGACAGCTGCTTTGCGGATACCAGGCCCTTTGATGAGATCTACCGGTGATGAAGGGCCAAGTCTCGATGGACAAAAACGAGAAAAGAGGAGGGACCTGGCTGGCGGGGCGCAAGAGAGGCAGATCAAGTGCACAAACCAAAAAGGTTTGAGCAGCCAACAAAATTCGCACAGCAATTCGGTACAATGATACCTCAGGACTAAGAGGGAATGATTTCATGAGGCGGATGCACACCAAAAAAAAAAAAAAAAAGGCGAGAACTCTGGCTCCGGCTGTGACAAGATTCCACAATCCCTAAGCCTTCTCGTTCCTTGTGACAAGTTCTTTTCTTGAAGAGCACTGCGGTCATGCTATTCTGAGGCTCTCCAGAGAATAAGCTCTGAGCATCGACTGTCATCTCACTGTGGAGATATCCTCAGCCATTGCAACCCACGGACCCGTCCGACTCATTGGGTCGGCTGATGCCTTGCTTTGCGCAGCGATCTACTGTATTATAACGTCGAGAGCGAGAAGTCTCGTACTGTATCATAATGTCTTATTAACCCCCCTCATCTGTCTTTCTCTTTCAGCCGCTTCCTGTGGAGCACATGTGGATTAAGTGATTGAGTCCTACACGTCTGGGAGAGAGAGATTTCGCTGAGGCTCTGACAATCTACCCGTCTGACAGGGAGCATATCGAAAAGAAAATTTAAGGGGCACGCAAAATTGTGGCCGAGCAGCTGCTACCGAATCAGACGACAAGAAGGAGTGTGGAGCGTGTGGAAAAGGTCCGCGTACAGATCAATACGAAGCTGGCGGACTGGCTGGCAGCACAGACGGCTGGTTGGCTGGTTGGCTGGCTGGCTGGCCGTCAGGCAGGTAGGGCAAGGCAAACCTCCCAAAATGATGAAGCTGCTTTCGATCTACAGGCTTGGAGGTCGGTCCAATACGATCGCGCGCGAATGGAGCTTGGGCACGAAGCGAAAGGACGAGCCATGCAAATTTTCTTCTGGTGCTCATATCTCCCTTTCCGCTTATTTCAGACAGGGTGAGGTAAAAAAATTTTTTCTCACACGGCGTTCTGCCCAACCCTTCCCCGCTGCTTATACCCCCTGAGCTTGCCCTGCGGCTGACGCTGACGAAGGTAATGATGATGGCCCAGATGACAGAGCAATCATCTCGATCTCACCATGATGATGATGACGATGATGATGATAATAATGTTGCTCGTCCGCTCTGTCACCATCGTTGTCGCCACCAGCACGGAGTTCAGTGGAGCGCTCCTGCCACCGGCACTCGCCTTTGCCCTCACGGACGATACCGTCATCACCTTCCTGATCCCGATACTGACGCTGATGCTGATGCTGATGCTGATGCTCGTCCGCCGTATGGTCCTTGCTGCCACGGCTGTTTTTGAAGTTCTTGTCCTCCATCCACCTCCTCCACGGCCGGTAGAGCAGGACGCCAAGAAGGCCAAAAACAACAAACGAGGCACATATGCCGCCGCCGACAATATCAAAATGGTCGCCTGCCGCCTGCACGCCGGACCAGAAGCTGCTGCTGTCCGGGTCTGGAACGGCGACGTTCAGGACGAGGCTGAGCAGCTGGATGGTGCCGATGGCGACGGCAGCCGCGACGGTGACCGCAGTCAAGATGAGGGAGTAGTAACAAATGGCGATCGGATCTTTGGCCAATGAGGTCGAGGTGTAGAGCGACAGCATTAGGGCTCCGTCGACGGTATCGAGGAGGCACATGCCGGCTGGCAAGAGAAGAAGAAAAAAAAAAGCTCAATGGTTAGCTCGGGCTACAGCAGAGGGCTGGCTTCGGCGAATTCAGAAACAGCAGCAGTCATGGTGACGGGGACGTGGACGTGGTTGGCTGGCACAGCGAAGTGAAGCGATCAGAAAGGGAAGGTATGTGAGGAATGTTGACATGCTAGCCTTGCGAGGATGCCCAATAGCAGGGCTCCTCGTGTTGTGTGCGGCAGGGGCGGGACTGAGAAGATCGATATCTCGCCGTCCGCTACTCATTCAGCCGAGATGGGATGGGACGAGTCGCTATCATTTATCGTGACGGGCTCTGTGCATGCGGCCTAGCACCCTACGAAACACGGCCTCCCGCCAGCGATCGAACGAGCAAGCGAGCTAGCGAGAGATCAAGCAAAACAAGCAAATGTGCGGAGTACATACCTGTGAAAAGAATGGGAAAGATCAAGATCAGCCAGATGCTGGTTCCTCTAGCGCCCTCAATGGAGGCTATTCCTATCAGCGCCACCTCGGACGACGTATCGAAACCGAGGCCAAACAGGACGCCGAGTGGGTACATCTTCCACGGTCGATCAACCGCGCGCATGACGCCTCGAAGCAGCCAGGTGAGGCATCCAGGCCCATGGAACTGCTGCTGCTGCTGTTCGTATTGTTGCTGATCGAGCCGGAGCTGGTCGCGCTGGAGCTGCCGCGTGTCGTCTGCCACATCTGCAGCCGCGTGGCCGCTCATCGGGGCATCGGTGCCTCGGCCAGTCCGAGGAGACGATTCCGGAAATGTCTGGCCCAGATCCGGCATCACATCCAATTCTATTGTTTCTCCTCCTCGCTCTCCGCCATCATCAACACCTTCCTTTGCCCTCCTCTCCAGTCGCCACAGCGCCCGCATCCTCCTGAGCAAGCTGATCATGATCCAGGCGTTGACGGCGCCGAAGATGATCAGCACGCCAGCGGAGACTGCGGTGCCGATGATGCCGCCGATGGAGGAGAAGGCGTCGAAGCGGTGGGCGACGGCGTTGGCGGTGGCGGCCACGACGATGCACGTTATGATCACAATGGTCGAGTGGCCGAGCGAGAAGAAGGTGCCGACGGTGACGGGCCGGCGACCCGTGGCGACCAGCCGCCGGGTGACCAGGTCGATTGCGCTGATGTGGTCGGCGTCGAGCGCGTGTCGCAGGCCCAGCGTGTAGGCGAGCACGCCGGTCGAGGTGAGGCTTCTAGATTTTGGGGGGGTTCCGCCATGTGAGTTTTTTTTCTTTTTCGTGGCGAGGTGATTGGACGGAAGGGGTATGTGTGTCATTGATGTGGATATGGGATATAGTCGGAGAGCTAAAAGGGGGGGCGGGGGGAGGGAGAGGAGCAGAGAGGAGATGAGATAAGACCAATAGGAAAGAAAGGATGGGAGGTAGAACTAGCAAGCTGGAGCAACAGGAGGTCCAAGCTCACGAGAAAGCACAGTGCTAGCCCCCAAGTCACTCAAGCGAATCTGAACCAAACGCAATGCAACGGAACATGACACTTACTCATTATACCGCTGTAGACCACACACATCAAAATGATTGCGTCAAAAATCAGTCCACAGACCCCAACATCCCGTTCAACCACCACCACCACCAGCCCACACATAACCACACATGCCCTTCTATCATAACCGAGCTTCTACAGTACCCCGCTGGCAGCTCCAAACCCAAACCCAAGCCCAAAACAAAAGAAAAGAGACAAGCAAGACTCACAAAAACAACAGCAGCAGCCACCCAAACAGCGGCATTAACCACCCCCAGCGCCGCGATGACCCCCACCGCCCTGCCGGGCAGGACCCTCAGGCCCGGCGTGGCGCCATGCACTTTTTGGGCAGCATCCCTCAGCCGCGCCAATCTCCGCTTGAGCTCCGTCACGGCCGTCATGATCGTATCTGCCCTTCTGCGATTCCTCACTGGATCGTTCCTGGCTGGGTAGGTAGCTAGCTGGGGCTGAGCATGGAAAAAGGGGAAATCTAACAATCTCGGGATCGGGCGAGGGTGAAGCTACCGTGACCTATCATGAGTCGGTACCTAAGGTAATGGGTAAGGTAGGTAGGTACTTGGTTGAAAGGCTGAAGGTCGTAGTCGTATGTGAGGGGACGCACTCATTTGCGGTTGGACGGAGATTGGGGGGGGGGGTGGGAGGGGGGCGGAGGAGGAGG
>JANIPN010012300.1:7139-24071 GCA_027478595.1 Erythroxylum anguifugum
TCAACGTGAATTGCGACATCTATATCGACATCTACATCTGTTAGTGCTCCGACGTCTACTTCTACATCGACGTCTACTTCTACATCGACGTCTACATCTACGTTAACGTCTACTACTACGTCGATATCGACATCTATACCTACCTCCACATCTATGTTGACGTCCACATCCACGTCTACATCCATGTCCATGTCCACCAATATGTCTACATCGAAATCTACATCCACCTCTATATCTACTATGTGGACGTCTATTACTATTCGGATATCTACTTCTACGTTTATATCCACCTCGACATCCACTACTCCTCCGCCGTCTACTACGCTGACGTCCACTATATCGACGACGACCTCAACTTCGAGCATACCAACGTCGAGCATACCAACATCGAGCACCTCGACGTCTATATCTACCTCTTCGACGTCTAGTACCTCGATATCTAGATCTATCCAACATCCAGCACCTCGACGTCGTCCAAATCGACGTCTACCACCTCAACCCCGGCTAAACCCAAACCAACCAGAAAGCCGCGGGTAGGTTGTGCTCTGACGGGAGATCCCCTGTTCCGCGGATCAGGTTTTATAATCAGAGGAAAGGGTTGGAATTCAACTATGCTTAGAGGTGAAGGGCTAGGCTTGAAGGATAATTTAAGGCCCCGTAGTGGCTCCACTCCGGTCATAAATTGGAGCTGGTGGTGGTTGATTGATGATTATTCCGACAACGGGTGGTGGAAGGCAACAGGCCAACTTTAGGCAACGGGGCAACAAGGTTGTGTTGAAATCGGCATTACTAGAGCTGGGGGGCCTATTATGGGACCACCTTTACCGGAGTGTACGATGGTTTGAACTTTGGAATAGATCCGGGACAATTGGGATGTGTGTAAGACTTAGATTGATTAGGCCTTGGAGAATAGCTTTCGGTCTTTCGGTGGTGGCGACAGATCTATCGGTCAGGTAGACACGAAGACGTGGTCAATCTGACGATGATATAAATCAAATAGTCTAATCGATTGATATTTCTCCTGATCACGGCTTCCCGAACATACCTTGAGTATATGGCTCCCGCAGCACCCTGAGCAACCACAGTTGGTAGCTCTCCAGACAGTGTGGCAGGTCACTTACCCTGACTGCAAGGCGCAGACTGGACGACACGGTACAGTCATCGATCATCAATCAACAGAGGCATATGTATGCGAAACAGCTATTTTAAAAGACGTACTTGGGCAATGTACGAATATTGTGTTGAATGACTGTGTATGACAATTGATCAAAACCACTGATTCTATTGATGTACGGGGTAGACTATCACACCGTTGTGTATTTTTGCTGTGTGGTAATAATGTATATAACGTATCGCCCCTCGGAATCCTACGATGCGCCATGATTAAGAAGACCTAATAGTAATTAGTATTGGGCTTCGGAAGGCTGCCCGCCACTACCATCATCCCAGCACTCAGCGAGCCAAACGCTGGCGTGCCGCCGATCTCTCGGTATCTGTTGCTGACAACCTATGCATCATGGGACTTCTAGTAACCATTATTGTACGGTCGATTGCTGAACCTATTTCGGATTCCGAGATGCGGGAGGAAGACGTGGCCAAATGCTCGAAACGCCATGAAGGATACGGCATGCCAGAAAATAATCCATCCGAATTGAATCAGATCCAGGCAAGAGGCTAAATTGATTCAGTATGGTACGTACTAAAGTTGCAAGAGGCATGCTCAGAAAGAGGCTAAGAACGTCTGAATAACAGACAGAAGATGGTTCCTACAGGACTTGTGATCTCTATGGCTGCAAGTGGAGTGCAGACTCATACCTAGAGCCGAGAATATAAGTTGCCGAAGCCTTCACGATTGCCAAACAGAGGAGACTTGGATTGGAATACATTGGTATGGGAGACAGGCTCTAACTCGCTGTCGTTATCGAAACACTCCTATGAGCGGAATAGTAGCCATTAGTCGCGCGGCACACGTACCATGACGCGCTGCTTGGCCTCTTTCGCGCCCCGCTTCTTCGCCTCTGCACTGGCATTCGGTGGGAGCTTGATTCCCTGTTCATCGCAGTTGGTCTCGAGCATGCACTCGCCCACGACTTCGAAGCCGATCTCCTCGTACGCGCGCACGCCGGAAGCGATAGTGGTATCGAGCCAGACGGGCGTGCGGGGATCTTTGTCTAATGCCTCCTTCCACTCTGACCGCAGACGTTCGTCACCTTTTGGATCGGAGCCATTCAGCTTCTCCAGCGCGCGGTCGATCTCGCCGTCCCACCGTCGCCGAATGCACCAGTCGAAGAGCTTGCGCGCCGGTGCCTTGCCTTCCCATTGCGGATTGCGGCAGCAGCCGTGGCAGAAGAGCAGCCGCTCCTGCTTCCCGTCCGCGATGGCCCGCTCCTTGAGACCTTCGGCGACCATGCGATTCACATTGCCCTCGAATGTCACCACCACACGCCACATGCCCCGCGCACCGAGTCCGAGCAGTGCGTGCAACAGGCCGGAGCGCCAGCCGACCATGAAGTCCGAGAAGCCCGGTCGTTTGTATGGCGGCAGGAGCAGCGTCACTGCCGCGATCGGGGATGGCGACTTGAGGAAGAGCTGCTTTCTGGACTCATCCGCCGTTGGCTGATCGCGATGATAGTACGCAATGGTGACATCGCCCTCATACAGACGGACCATGGAGATCCATGAGCGATAGAAAGCTAGTCGACGACGCTGCAGAGTTGACAACGGCGCCGAGGTGCTCTCGATAAGCGGCAACGGTTCGGAAAGGCCTTGGAACCAGTTGTGATTCCTGAGCGCGTTAGAACGTCGTCTCCAAAGACCTGAATACTCAGAGCTCACCAGATTGGGACGAATGAATTGTACATGATACGCGCGCACTCATCATCCTCTATTGGATCCGCGTCGCGGAAGTCCAGCTGCAACGAGTCGTCCATGGCTGCGCAGCTCCGTGCTTCGCCACTCCCGTTCACCAACAAACAAAGCAGGCGCTAGTACCTCGAGCACGAACCTATAGCTCTCACTCAAGCCTTGAGGTGGGACTGGGGTCGCAGGCTGTCTGTCTTCTCTCAAATAAACCTATTCTGCCGTCTTTTGCCCAGCCCGCGAATATTCTCCGTTAATGAGTATCCGGCGGGCGTAGATAGGGCGTAAGTAGAGTTACTAATCTGGTGATTAATAGCTATTTAGTAATTAATAGAGAATAATTAGTAACTAATATATTAATAATATATACTAATAAAACATTATACTAAATTATCAGTTAGTCAAAATCTTTCTTATAGAATTCTCTTAAAATCGACCGTATAAATAGAGTAATAATAAAATTATTAAAATTAAATAATTATTCGACTAATTGATAATAAGACGTAATTTATTAGCTATATAACTAACTCTAGGAACTTTTAGATACACTAGTAATTTATCGATAATATTACCGATAACCTTAGTAAAAATCTCTATATCCGTTCGTCTATAGCGAAAAATTAAGAATTTATTTCGACTATTATATAAAATACGTAGTATTTTACTACTAAGTACTAAATTAGCTAGATACTATAGTTATTTAATATAAATACGTATATTTTTTTTCGCGAAAATATAATAAAAATATATATTTTTTAGAGATTTATTTTATCTTATATAGAATATTAGATATAAATCTAACGTTCTATATATAAGCCTTATAAGGCTCCCAATATATAGATATAGCTATTTTATAGCTATTTCTAGGGCTATATAGCTATTTTGCTATATATAGCGCTATTTTATATCCTTATAGATATATACTCTATCGATAGTAATATCGCTATAGCGATATCGTACGGAATAATACTATATATATATCTCCGAGAATCCCCACTATATTTAGAATTCTTAGAAATTAGTGATTCTCACTATAGAATATTAAATCTATCGATTATTAGACTATAGTATTATTATCTTATATCTAAATATACTATTTATCTACTCTAGAGATCTAAGACTCTAATAATTACTAATTTCTCTATTTAATATTAGAGAATAATTCGTTTAAGATATAATAATAACGGAAATATCGATTACGATCGAGAATTATTAAATCTTATCTAGAGAACTAATTTCTATTATCGTCTCGAGAATATTAATCGATACGATCGAATTAGAATTATCGATCTAAGAGAAAGATATAATTCTCGAGTAATTACGCGTAGAGTTAGAGAAAAAAAGAGCGAGAGAATTATATCTAGTCGTTTAACGCGAATTACGTAGATTTAAAAAAAAAAATAATAATCTTAAGATTAAATTAAAAAAATTTAAAGAATTTATCGCTACGAATCTCGATTTCTTTAAGATAGATTTTAATAAAAATTCTTTAAT
The DNA here is from genome assembly GCA_027478595.1 of Erythroxylum anguifugum. Taxonomy (NCBI): domain Eukaryota; kingdom Viridiplantae; phylum Streptophyta; class Magnoliopsida; order Malpighiales; family Erythroxylaceae; genus Erythroxylum; species Erythroxylum anguifugum. The sequence continues at coordinate 11,493 of JANIPN010012300.1, forward strand.
TAGTTCTAGAAAGAGAATAATTAGCGAGATTCTCGATTTCGAATTTAGTTTATCGTTAATTACGTTCTATAGTTTTAAGAGTAATATTTTCTAAATTAAGAAATTAACTCTCTATTATAGAAATTTCTAAAATAAATTTAAGAGATAATTTTATATAGCGAATAAACGCTTTATTCTAGAGAAAAGAAATATCTTAGATAGAAAGAAAATTATATAGATATTCTAATTTTTTAAAAAAATTCCGAATAAATTATAGAAAGTTCGAACGAAGATAGTAAAATCGATTAAAGATTATATCTAGAAGAAATTTATTATATTTTTAGAAGATTAGATTACTAATCTTTTAATTAAAGAATTAGAAAATATAAAGAAATTTATTAAATTTTATTAATAAAAGAGCGAATTCGCTAAAATATTCGATACGAAACTCTATATTCTCGAGAGAAAATTTCTCTCTAAAAAAGAAATTATATATATCTATAATTATATAGTTCGATTACGCGAATTATTAAAATCTTTTATAAAATAACGAGAGAAATTATCTATTATATAATAGAATATTATTTCTTTAATAATTATATTTAAGAATTTATAATTAATCTATTTTAATAGATTATTATTTTAAAAGCGCTAAAACTAAGAAAAGAAAGAAATTAACTATTCTAGAGATAATATTTAAAGATCTATAAGAATTCTAAAATAGAGTATTATTTACTATCGATACGAACGAGAAAATTACTATAAGAAGAATTATTTCTCGACTATTTATCTCGATAGTAATTCTCTTAGCGAACTAATTTCGATTAAACGATCTATTAACTATATCTATATTTCTAAAAAAGATCTAAAATTCTATAAAATAGTAACTATAAAGACGATAATAAAAAATTTAAGCGCTCTCTAAAAGACTCGTTCGGAAAAGAGTATACTATAATAAAAATAAACTAAGAAAAGAAGAGTATCTCGATATAAATAAATTCTTAATTTTCTATTATAATTAAGACTTTAAGAAATAGAATCTTTTTCTTTACGAAAATACTATTCGATACTATAGCGATTATTAATATAATTTTAAAAAAGATAGCTAAAGAGTGAAATCTTAAATCTAAACGAAATATTAAAATATCTAAAATTCTTTATTTCGAGAAAGAAAAGTTATATATCTATAGAGTTTATTAACTCGATATTATTCTTAAGAATAACTATAGCTAAAAAGAGAGAGTATATCGACTAGTCTATACGATAAATCGACTAGAATCTCCGCTCTCTTTAGAAATATCTACTCTAGAGAAATATAGAATTATAATTAATTCCGATACTCGGATCTAAAAATTAGAAAGAATTTCTATTAAGAAATCTCGCGCTTTTATAAAAATATTTAAAGAAGAATCGTATATATTCTCTCTAATAGTAATATCTAATTTCTAAAGAAGATTTAAAATCGAATATTTAGTAATTAATTTATTTATTAATAGAGAGTTATCGCTATCGTTTTCTTTTAAAGAGTATAAAGATATTTTCTCTTTAAAGAAGATAGAAAAACTATTTTAAAATAAGATTATCGATTATACTATTAATCTAGAAAAAAATAAACTCTTCTTTAAATTACTATATAATCTCTTTATTCTAAAATTAGCGATATTTCGAGCGTATCTAAAAAATATCTTAGCTAAGAGCTAGATTCGAAGAAACGTTAGTTTAGTAGAGATCTTTATACTCTTCGTCTCTAAGAAGAATAAGAGTCTTAGATTCTATATTAACTATAGAGAGCTTAATCGAATTATTTAAAAGAATCGCTATATTTTATCTCTTATTAGAGAGATATTTAATCGATTATTTAGAATAAAATAATATTCTAAATTAGATTTTAAAAATATTTATTATAGAATTCGTATTAAAATTAGAAACGAATAAAAGATCGTTTTTCGTACTCGCTATAAATATTTCGAATATATAATTATACTCTTTAGATTAATTAATATTCTAGTTATTTTTTAGATATATATAAATCGCGTATTTATAGATTTTATAAATATATATTATATAGTTTATCTAAACGATATTCTTATTTATAGCGAGAACGAAACTTTCTATTAAGAATATATTCGAGCGATTTTAGATCGTCTTAAAGAATATAGTCTATTTATAAATTCTTCGAAATACTCTCTTAAAAAATATAAAATTAAATTTCTAAACTATATTATTTTCGTAGAAAGAATTCGTATAAATCTATCGAGAATCGATATTATAAAATCTTAATCTAAATCGAAAATATATCGCGATATTTAAATCTTTATAGAGTTCGTTAATTTTTATAAATAATTTATTTCTAATTTCTCTCGTATTACTATATCTCTAATAAATCTTCTTAAAAGATCGAGAAATAGTAAAAAAATCGACGAGTTAGAGTAAAATTAGTTCTAAAAGATAGCGTTTAATAAACTCTATAAATTCTTTTATAAAAACTCTTTTCTAAAATATTTCGATTCTAATTTACGGATTAAAATCGAAACGAATATTTCTAATTTCGCGATCTCTAGAATTATATTTTAATTATCGAAAAATAGTTATTAATATTCTATAGTCTTCTACTCTAAAAAAATAATATTCTTAGAAATAAATTACGAAATCTATAATAAGAAATTTTTAGCTATAGTTATAATTTTTCGCTATTAAAAATATTATTTTAAAAAAAGTATCTATTATATTAAGATTCTTAGCGATTATAATAATCTTAGAGAATTTATAGATCTTAAATCTCTTAATAGAAGATAGATTCGATAGATAATTAAATTTTCTCTCTATAATTTTACGATTTTCTATAGAATAGAGATTTCGAATTCGATAGATTTATTCTTAAAAAGACTAGATTATAAAGAGAAGATTTTTTAAGAGATAATTAAAATCGTATTTATATAATTATTTTTTTTATTATAATATAAATTTAGAATTATAATTAATCTAAAAATAGAAATCTTCTTAGAAGACTATAATTTTATTTTAAAAAGAAAATACGATATTATAAAATATTAATTATAGAAAATATATATATCTATCGATAATTTAAAACTCTATATAATAGAATCTATAGAGATAGAGAATATAATAATCTTTTATAATCTATATTTCTAGAGAGAGAATACTAAGATTATTAACTATAGATAATTTATTTTACGATTTACTATAATAATTATTACGATAGTTAAAATAGAATTAAATAAGACTCTAAAGAAATTAGATAAATTAATTCTCTAAACGTAGTAAAAAGATATCTTTATTTAGAAATATAAGAAATTACTCGCTAATAACTCTATAGATTTTAGAAGCTTTAAGAAATAGTCTCTAGATTTTAAAAGAATATTAAAATACTAGAATCGAATATATATTTCTCTAGAGAAGAGTATTCGCTAAGAAATTATACGAAAATACTATAATAATTCTATAGTAGAGTATTTTAGAGCGAAGAAAATCTAAGAGCTAATTTCTCGCGACTATTTTTAATAAGATCTCGAGAGATATATTAAATTCTATAAAAGAATCTATACGATATATTAAGAAATAGCTATTTCTAAATATAAACTATATAGCGAGCTATAATCGCTCTCTATATCTATAAAATCTTAGAAAGAGATTATTTTAGATTTTATCTCTAATTTATTTTCTAATAAAAATAATAATAGAATATACGATATAATCTTAATAATTATAGATTACTATATTAAGATAGCGTATTATTTCTCTATCGATATTATACTAAATATAATAGATTTCGTAGAGCTATTCTATAGATAGATTATCTATTACTACGATACGCTCTAAGAGATTATTTTAAATCGAGAATTACTATTTATTAATATATTCTAAAAGAAAATATATTTCTATATAGAAATCTATATCTATTTAAATATAATCTATTATTCTTAGATCGATAATTAGATCGAACGCTAGAACTAAATCTTAGAGTATTATTTTAAAATATATTATATTTAATAATAGAATAATTAGATATCTTTATTTTCTATAATCGAATTTTTTTATAATAACTCTAAATATATTTCTACGAACTATTCTTTTTTCGAATCTTTTATAGAATTTAAATCTTAATTAGAGTATCGAGCTAAAGATTTCGAGAATATTCTTATATCTAAGATTTAAGAACGAGTTTAAGAGCTATAATCGTTACGAAACTCTCTAGAGAAGAATCTAAAATATATTTAAGAGTTCTAAACGAAATATTATAATAAATAATATCTCTCTAAGATATTTAAATTAGAGAATAAAATAGAATTATTAATTAAATATCTCTCTTTAAAAGATCTAAATAAAAAACTCTTAAAGAAATATATCGAATTTCTTCGAATTAATAAATCTATAGAAAAATAAATCTATAGACTATATCTCTTTACGAAATATAATTATATTTATTTTATATTTTATATATCTCTTTTAGAGCTATAGAATCGAAAATTAAGAGATATCTAAAATTTAGAATTATCTATATCGATCGATTTCTAAGACGATTAATAGAATATAAAAAAGATCTTAGAATAAAAAAAGATTCTTAAAAATTAGTAATATCTTATAAAATAGATAGACTAAAATAAAGAATATAATTTTTAGAAGATTAAGAAAAATTTAGATAGAACTCTTATCTAAAATTATAAAAAAAGATATTCTAAATCTAAAAGAGAGCGAAAATCTAAAAAAAGAAGATCTATAAGATTATAAAATATTCTTTTTTTTATTTTTCTCTATAAGATTAGAGTTTTTATAAGATTTTAATAAGATCTTATAAATTCTTATAAAGAAAAAATAAGAAATTAATTTATTATAGAGTTTATTAAATTTATCTTTTAAAGCGACTAATTTTAGTTTCTCTAATAATAACTAACTATAGTATAGAAAGATTAATTATATAAATTTTCTAAAAAGAAATTTACTCGGAGCTCTCCGAGAAAAATTTTAAATAAATTTTTCTATTCTTTTTCGTTATTTTTTTTATCTCTATTTTTTTCGATTTCGATTTCGATTTTTTCTTTTTCTAGAAAGAAATTTAGATAGAGACTAAACGAGTCTTTATTTTCTCGACTATAGAGTAAATATTTTAAAGAGTCTTTTTTTAGAAATTATTAGCTAATTTTATTTTAAAGAATTTTTATTTACTATTATATTTAATCTCGTTATATATAACGCGAATTAATTCGATATTATCGTAGAGAAGACTTTAGAGTCGAATATCGGATCGATATTACGATCTATATATATTTTACGCGTATTAATAATTATCGAGAACGAGACGATCGAATTAGAGATAATCTTTTTAGCGATCCGCTTTCTTTAACTTTTAATGTCGACGATCGATTTTCTCGCGTTTTTATTCTTAAAGATACTAATAGAGAGATCTTCGCGGATTTTACGATTATATTTAACTATTTCTTAAGATTTAGCTCTTTTAGATATCGATTTAAGAGTCTTATTATTATTCTTAGAATACTTTTTATATCGGAGAGTCGCGTCTAAGATCTTAATAATTATCTCTATCTTCTCGTCGATTAGATTACTTTAAAGAACTATATTCTAAACGCGGATTATAGTATTAATTTCGTTAATATATATTGAGAGAATCTTTTCTCTATTAGTAATAAATATAGTAGTCTTTTAGGACTCTTTATCTCTATATAAGAGAGCTCTTTAGAGCGATAGATATCGTAGCGACTCTAGTTCGAATTAGATTTTCTATCTTTAAATTTAATATAGTTATAAGAATCTCTATAGCGCGTAGAGTATAGATAGCGACGATAGAATAATTTTCGAAATTTCTTTAGTCTCTATAATACTCGTTAATATTAGTATCTATCTAAGAAAAGTTCTTATAATTATAGTAACGCTTAAAATATTTTAAAATATATTTAAAAATAAATTTATAAAGAGAGAAAAGAAATTAAAATAAATCTCGCTCGCGTATTTCTTTTATAGTACTCTATATATATCTTATATAAGACGATTTAACTATAAATATAATTTCTTAAACGCGATTCGCTATACTATATATATATATCTATATTAAGCGCTATATATAGTATTTTAAATAAAAATAATATATAATTATTTTACTATATCTTAGAAACGCGTTATTACTAAATTTAATTAGTATTAATATACGCGTTCTCTAGAGTAAAATATATTTATATATTTTCTCGCGTATATAGTCTATAGAATCTATATAGAATCTACTATATACGTTAAATCCGAGAAATTAACTCTAGAGACTAAGAAAAATAAGAAAATATCTAAAATTATTATTTTCTATAATTTTAAACGAAATTTTCGTTAAAAATATACTATTTATATCTCTAAAATAAATATATATTATATATATACTCTAAAGATCTATTTCTAGTTAAATCTAATAATTTACTCTATAGAAATATCTAATTTTACGCTAAATATCTAAAATATCGATAAATATAAATTTCGATATAGCTATTTCTATAGCTATAGATATCTATAGCTATATATAAATATATATTACTCTAGATATCGAATTTCTATATCTAAAAATAGCTATATATTACTATATATAGCTATATATAGCTATATATATCTATATCGATATCGCTATATATATCGCGATATCGCGATATCGCTATATATAGCTATATATATATATCGATATCGTATTCCGATTATTTAATTAAATATTAGAGATTAATACTCTAGAAGAAGAGATATCTATAAATCTTATAAGATTTCTAATATATAGATATAGCTATTTTATAGCTATTTCTAGAGCTATATAGCTATTTTACTATATATAGCGCTATTTTATATTTCTATAGATATATACTCTATCGATAGTGATATCGCTATAGCGATATCGTACGGAATAATATTATATATATATCCCCGAGAATCTCTACTATATTTGGGATTCTTAGAAATTAGTGATTCTTACTATAGAATATTAAATCTATCGATTATTAGACTATAGTATTATTATCTTATATCTAAATACACTATTTATTTATCTTAGAGGCTTAAGACTCTAATACTATAATTTTATAGTTTTAAAGATTTTATAAGAAGCTAAGATTTATTTTTCTATAAAATCTATAGAATCGCGCTAATAGCTAATCTAAACTATATAAACTATACAAACTATATAAACTATATAAATTATATAAATTATATAAATTCTATATCTTATATAATAGAGCGTCGAGAATTTAGATCTTTATAATCTCTATAAAAAGTATAAATTACGGCGATTAACGATAGTTTACGATAAATATTGAACTATATTATAGATTAATAATAATAAGATATTTCGACGACTATTATAGTTTAAAGAACTATAATTAGATTATATAATCTATTTTAAATCTAATTAATTTCGTTAATAGCTATAGTTTAGAGAGTTTTAAAGACTATAATTAAGCGATATAAATTAATTTATTTTTAGCTAATTTAAATATTATAATTTACTAAATTATAATCGAATTATATCGTATAATTTTTATATAATTAATTTTTTTAATTATTATAGTTTAGCTAATTATAATTATTAAAATCGTTATATTAGATAAAATAATATAAATAGTAATAATTTTACTCGAAATAATTATATCGAAATAATTTTATTAAATCTTTATTAAATTATATAAATAGTATAAATCGATTTAATTTATAATAATTTAATTTTATAGATTTTTCGTATATTAAATTAAAAAAATTAATTTAATAAATTATCGATAATTTATATAAATTATATATATTTTTTTAATTTAATTTATTAAATTATAATTTAATAGTTTATAATTAAATAATAGAGATTATAATAAAATATAAATTACTATAATTATTTTATTAGAATATAGTTCGTTCTATCTTTATCGATATTAATATACTCGATTTATATCGATTTAAGATTTTCTATTTATATTTATTTAATTTCTAATTTTAGAAAATATTTATTAGAAATTTATCGATTCGTAAAATTTTAAAATTTCGATAATATTAATTTAATTATTATATATTTTTTATTTAAGATTATATAATTTTATATATAAGAAAATAATAATAGTTCGTTAAAAAATAGCGATAAGATTAATTTATTTCGCGATTTTATCGATTTCTATATTTATAATATATAATAATAATATATCGATAATTTTTTTAAATAGATCTTTTAATTTCTTAAAATATTCGAAATATTTTTCGATATAGATCGATTTTATTTTATTTAGTATATTATATTTAGTAAATAGATTCGACGATATACTATAATAAACTATTTTCTAGAATTTATATAATAGTAAAATAATATTATTATTTTTATCGATTTTAATCTATATAATTATAGAGAGAATTAAAAATAGTTTCTCGAAGATATTTAATTTTATAATAATTTTATTATATTTTTCTATAATTATTTAAAATATTAGTAGATCTAATTTAGTTTTTTTCTCGATTTTTATAATTTTAAATTTATATAATTTCTTTATTTTTTTTTATTATTTAATTTAATTTTAAAAATAATTAACTATTTCTAATATAATTAATTTAATCTTAATTTTCGATTTCTCGATTTCTTTTTTATCTAAACGATTCGAGTATCTAAATTTATATAGTTTTTTATTTTTCTCTTTATTTTCTTTAATTCTTTTAATATCTATTTTTTTTTTTATATTCTCGATCTTTTTATATTTACTATTCTTAATTATTTTAATTTCGTTTATTTTTTAATTTAATTCGAATCTAAAGATATTTAAAAATTTAGTCTTTTTTTTTTCGAAAAAAGTACTAAATTATATAAATATCTAAATTTATTATTATTTTTAATTATCTCGTTCTCGATAAAATTTATAAAATCTAATTTTTCTTAATATAATAATTATAATTTAATTAAGAATTTATTCGAAATCTCTTTAAATTTTTATTTAATATTACTAATTTTAATTAAATCGATATTCGAATTAATTTTATATTTTTATTTAATATTTAATCTCTAAAATTAATTTATAAATCGCTATTTTTTAAGAATTTTATTAATTATATTATTATTAAAAAGATAAATATAATTAAATATAATTATATAGTATTTTATAATTTTATCGTTATTTTTTTTTATAATTAGATCGAATTTATCGATATTTAGATATTTATTATCGAGCTTTAATATATTATAATTATAGAATATTTATTTATTAAAATATATAGATATATCTTTTCGTATAAAGATTATAAATTATATAAAATTATTATATAGTATATATTTTAATAGCTAGATTTTTTTATTTTCGAATCTAAATTATTTCGTAAAATCTTATATATATTTATATCTCGGATCGAAAAGCTATTAGAATCTTAGATCTCTAAGATAGATAAATAGTATATTTAAATATAAGATAATAATACTATAGTCTAATAATCGATAGATTTAATATTCTATAGTAAGAATCACTAATTTCTAAGAATTCTAAATATAGTAGAGATCTCTAGAAATATATATATAGTATTATTCTATACGATATCGCTATAGCGATATTATTATCGATAGAGTATATATCTATAGAGATATAAAATAGCGCTATATATAGTAAAATAGCTATATAGCTCTAAAAATAGTTATAAAATAGCTATATCTATATACTAGAAATCTTATAAGATTTATAGATATCTCTTCTTTTAGAGTATTAATCTTTAGCGCTTAATTAGATAATCGGAGTACGATATCGATATATATATATAGCTATATATAGCGATATCGCGATATCGCGATATATATAGCGATATCGATATAGATATATATAGCTATATATAGTAATATATAGCTATTTTTAGATATAGTAATTCGATATTTAGAATAATATATATTTATATATAGCTATAGATATCTATAATTATAGAAATAACTATATTAAAATTTATATTTATCGATATTTAGATATTTAATATAAAATTAGATATTTCTATAAAATAAATTATTAAATTTAGTTAGAAATAGATCTCTAAAATATATATATATAATATATTTTATTTTAAAGATATAAATAGTATAATTTTTAATAAAGATTTTATTTAAAATTATAAAAAATAATATTTTAGATATTTTCTTATTTTTCTTAATCTTTAAAATTAATTTCTTAAATTTAACGTATATAGTAAACTCTATATAGACTCTATAGATTATAGATATAAGAAAATATATAAATATATTTTATTCTAAAGAATATATATATTAATATTAATTAAATCTAATAATAACGCGTTTCTAAAATATAGTAGAGTAACTATATATTATTTTTATTTAGAGTATTATATAATAATTAATTAATAGTGAAACTAAACTATAGACTAACTACTAATATAGTTAAATAAAAGATATTAATAAATAGTAGCCGTATTCGGACGCTAACGTAAATATATTATAAAAAAATTCTTTTTATAGCGGAAGCTTTATACTTTAGTAATAATAATATCGTCGCGATCGCGGCCGCGAATATATACGCGCGCGCGCGTAGATAGAAGCGAGGAACTATAGCGGGGATATCTCTTTTATCTACGCGCGGATAGGCGAGTAAGCGATTGCGTATATATATATATATATATATATATATATATATACGCGGATTATATATATATACGCGAATTACGTTAGTAATCTATAATTTCGGAACTATATCTAAAGATTAGTTAAAATCGCTTAGAGTATTATATATAGCGTTTAATATAAATATATATATATATAATATAATAAATCGTATTTAAGAAATTATATTTATAATTAAATCGTCTTATATAAAATATATATAGAGTACTATAAAAGAAATATACGAATAAGATTTATTTTAATTTCTTTTCTCTTTTTATAAATTTATTTTCGAATATATTTTAAAATATTTTAAATATTATTATAACTATAAGAATTTCTCTTAAATAAATACTAATATTAATAAATATTATAGAGATTAAAGAAATTCCGAAAATCGTTCTATTATTACTATCTATACTCTATATACTATAGAGATTCTTATAACTATATTAGATTTAAAAATAGAAAATCTAATTTAAATTAGAGTTACTATAATATTTATTATTCTAAAAGACTCTTTTATATAGAGATAAAGAATTTTAAAAGATTATTATATTTATTACTAATAAAGAAAAGATTCTCTCGATATATATTAACGAAACTAATATTATAATTCGCGTTTAGAATATAGTTTTTTAAAATAATTTAATTAATAAAAAAATAAAAATAGTTATTAAAATCTTAAATATAATTTTTCGATATAAAAAATATTCTAAGAATAATAATAAAATTTCTAAATCGATATTTAAAAGAATTAAATTTTAAAAAATAATTAAATATAATTATAAAATTCGCGAAAATTCTTTTATTAATATTTTTAAAAATAAAAATATAAAGAAATCGATTATTAATATTAAAAATTAAAGAAAATAAATCGCTAAAAAGATTATTTTTAATTTAATTATTTTATTCTCGATAATTATTAATATATATAAAATATATATAGATTATAATATTAATTTAATATTCGATTTTAAAATTTTCTTTATAATAATATCGAATTAATTTATACTATATATAGCGAAATTAAATATAATAATAAATAAAAATTCTCTAAAATAAAATTAATTAATAATTTCTAAAAAAAGATTTTTTAAAATATTTATTCTATAATTAAAAAAATAAAAATTTATTTAATCTTTATTTAAATTTTTTTCTAAAAAAAAAAAATCGAAATTAAAATTAAAAAAAATAAAAATAAAAAAAATAATAAAAAAAAATAAAAAAATTCGTTCGAAATTCTTTTCGAAAAATTTTAAATAAATTTTTTTTTAAAAAATTTATATAATTAATTTTTTTATATTATAATTAATTATTATTAAAAAAATTAAAATTAATTATTTTAAAAAATAAATTCGATAAATTCTATAATAAATTAATTTTTTATTTTTTTTTTATAAGAATCTATAAAATTTTATTAAAATTTTATAAAAATTCTAATTTTATAAAAAAAAATAAAGAAAAAAGTATTTTATAATTTTATAAATTTCTTTAGAGATACTCTATATATTTTTCAATAGAATTATATCTATTAGTTCGGTACGTCGGACTCTCTCTCTCTTTCCGCTATTATAGTATTTTTATCGTAATATATTTTTATTATAGATATCTTAGATATTTACGATTATAATTATTTATCCGAACGATATATTTAGTATAGTTTATTATAGATATAGCGATTCGATTAATTTTTCGATAGAACTAATCTCTAAATCCGGATTCGCGTATAAGATTAATATATATATATATATATAGAGATATTTAAAATTCGGAGCGTAGAGCTTAGAGCTTAGAGCGTAATAAGTAGCGAAATAGAGATATTAAATATATACTAATATAATAGATTAATAGATAGTTTATTTCTAATCTAGAGATTTATTTTATTTCTTTAAAAGATTAACTAATTTATCGATTAGCTCTAGTTTTTCGATATCGAGATTCTTTTTTTCTATTAACGCTCTTAGTCTTTTAGCTTTATCTTTTCT
>JANIPN010012915.1:3776-23994 GCA_027478595.1 Erythroxylum anguifugum
TTTTAAAAATTAAAATTATGACTAATATTTGACTAGTGTTTTTGTTACTAGTCGGGTCGATACCAGCTGAAAAAGTCCGATATGATACTCTTTTGTTCAGTACCAATTTTTAGCCTATATGACTGGTAATAACATTGGCAATGGCATCCATGAAAACGAGAATAAGCAAACTTCAGCGCACATTTACCTTAACCACTCCCTGAGCAAATAAAATATTAAATATGAAATAAAACCTGATCGGATCTGATCTGCACCGTTGATGTCTAAAGCCTATAGTATTTATCACCTAACATAACCTTAAAACGAAAACCCATTTCTAATCTCTTCATCTCTCGCTCTGTGTTAGTTGTGTCCAAAGTCAGATGTCTATGTCTCAGATATGTATGATTCTGCTAATGTGCACCCTTTTACTTCCTTCCTCTAAAGCTGCGTCAGGATCTCGCTCCATCCTCCGAGCGATCGGGGACGAGAACAAGCCGCCGCCGGACTTCGCCGTTGAGTTAAATGTCACGAATTTTGATACAGTTCTTAGGGACACGCCGGCTTCTTTTGCTGTTGTCGAATTCTTCGCCCACTGGTCAGTTCTCTTATACGCTTGATCCTCACATCTATTGTTTTTAGTCTGTTTTTAATAATGTATTTTGAACGTTTATGCACTCAGCTTATATTTTTGGACTGAATTTGAGGTGAGTGGAAATGGTGGTTGAATGGATTGGATTAATGAGATAGACTTGTTTGATGTATTGCCTGGTTAAACAGGCGCGTGTACGTGGCTCTGATGACTGTTTTTTGGTGGGGGGATGATGGAATTCTGCGGCTTAATTTTGTAGCCCTTGTTTGGACAAAAGTAATCTTTTTGAATAAGAAGATTCTTCTTTTATTCTCTTTAGGCTGTGCATCAGTTGAAGGGATGATGATGTTCCACCTTTTGAGCAACCTGTTGGTCTCTAGAGGACTGAATAGGGTGATTATCCTCCTGAAGAAATTAACCAGTTAATGCCAATAGGAAACTTAGAGACAATTGGCAACGTTGAACGCTGCATTCTTTTCCAGTGATAAAACCTTTTTGCGTCTTATTGTGGTATTGGACAGTTAACTTGAATGTGAGAATTTTGGATAGCAAGATCTGTTCTCCGAGTTGGTTACGATCACTTTTATAACCTTTCCACCTGACTGTTAGTTGTATACTAGTGTCACGGGATGTCAATACCACTTATTCTGGCTCTCTTTTGGCTGAGTTCTGTTATGTCCTTCTAAGCATGATCTATAAACCTTTCCCCATTGACACTTCATGTACAATATACCACTTATCAACAAAATTTGCTCTGATTATTGGTATTAATTATTTCTTCATGAAAAAAGATCTTTACTCGTGTCTCCTCTGCCGTAAAATCAAAATTTGAAACATTGGTAATAGTAGGCACAAAATGTAATATAAAATTCTGCGATATTGAAGTTCCTGCGTTATAGGCTATATTTATCATCTGATTTTGGATTAGCCTATTTAAAGTTTTTTCCTTTGTTTAATTTTATGTGTGTAGCATCTCTAATGTCAAGATAAGCCATTTGATGTTATTTTTCTCTTTGAACTTCTGTTTTTCAGGTGTCCTGCTTGCAGAAATTACAAGGTATTCTGAGGAATGATTTCTTTCTTAATTTGGATATGAAGTTTCTTACTATTTTTATTAATTGAACTTCAAATATGCAGCCGCACTATGAAAAAGTTGCAAGGCTTTTTAATGGACCTGATGCTGTGCATCCTGGTATTGTATTGATGACAAGGGTGGACTGCGCATTGAAGGTTTATTGCCTATTTTATCTCCATTTCTTTAATGCATGCTCTGATTGCTCAATTATTTTGGGGGTTTGTATTTGTGTTGCTGCACAGTGAGATTTACTGCTTTGCAGAAGTAGTGTGTTTAGTTGTCGACCGTGGTGTCTTTTTCCCATTTGCTTAACAGATTTATACTGTTATGAGATCCAAAATCAGAAAAAGTAACAGCAATATATGTTTATTTTTGAAGGCAGTATTTGTCATGGAAATCATGCATGAGATATTGATTACAGTTTTTTGTTGTTAATGCCAACCACATCATGCCTACATTTCACTTATAAATCACATTGAGTTTCATCAGCACATCAGTGAGAAACTTACTCACATTGTTTCTGGATTAGTATCTTTCTTCCTCAAGTTTCTTTCACCATTGTTTCTTTATCAAGCATGATGCAGTCGCCATGGGCTTAGTCTTTTAAATTTCCAGTAGGAATGTTTTGAGAATAATCTTACTTTCTGTATACTGAACCAGCTTTTGAATGATCTTTAGGTCTTGTGGTGGGTCACATGCCTAACATGTTACTCTCTGAAATTAAAAGAAAAAACACTTCAATGCTACATTATACTCATTTAGAGGAGATTTACCTCGTTTCCAATGTTCTTTTCTCGAGATTTTATAGTATTACCAACAAGGACCATGTTGATCAAACGTTTCGGGTCTCGTGGCTTAAAGTTATTCTAGTTGTAGGTGGCCTGTGTTTCTTGGATGGAATGCTGCTTATTAAAACTCAGTATCTTTAACCATAATTGTGATTTGAGGCTGTGCCTTTGGATCCGTGAAATAAAGTTAGTTATGAGTTGGTTGGCGGAGTATTTAATAATAAGTTTGCATGTTTTGCTGATACATCAGGCAGAACATTATTATCTCAAAACTATCAAAAACTTATTTATATGTATTTTAGGATTATTTCCACCAAGGACATGCCAAACATTACTTGAATTATCAAATCTTCTTAGTGATTAGTTATTACCAGCACAATTCAAACTGTGAGGTTCTTGACTTTTTAATATTAATGCAAATCTTGGTTCCTTCTAATGTGAAAGTCACATGTGGAGGTTGTGATATATTTTCGATTGAATTTTCAGAATTTGATAAGAGCCTTTGCTTTTATCAATATTGGAAGATGGGGAGACCATAATTATTGTTGTAATTGCTAGTGCGGCATATCTTTGGTTTCTGCCTTGATCTTTTGGAATTCTACTGCTAGAACTGCTGAATCTGTTATTTTTCATATCTTCCTTAATGTTCCTGCATTTAAAATCATTTTGTGATGACTTGTCCCCTTTTGACTTGTTTGGCAGCACAGGCAAATAGTAAACTCTGTGATAAATTTTCTGTAAGTCATTATCCTATGCTTTTTTGGGGCCCATCGTCTAAATTCGTGTCTGGCGGTTGGGAACCTAAGGAAGAGAAAAGTGAATTTTCTGTAATTGATGACGGACGGACTGCTGAACGGTTGCTTAATTGGATTAATAAGCAATTAGGCAGGTATGCAGTGTTCAGAACAAGCAACAGTTGATTAAATCATGACTGTTTGAATAGTTTTTTGCTTTGTGTTTAACATGATAAATTGTTATCAAGAATAGTTTCCTAAGATTCAGTCTGCTGCTATGTTGATGGTTAACTTAAAAATGACCTTATTCTATCTTTGATCTGAGAAATGCATCAAGGATTATTTGGGTGGAAGATATGTGGGGACGAAACAAATGAGTTGATCTGTTTCATATTTCCTCTGCTATGGGAAACTTTACAAATTTGATAAATGTATATTTATAATGTTTGTTCCAGTTTTCATTGAGGAAGCTACATGTGTAGATGAACTTATTTCCACAGTAATGTCTGTAGCTTCACTCCTTGTTATGCTTTCTTCAGTTTCTTTAGTAGTTGAATTCTACCTTTCTTTATAATTTCATGCAGTTCATATGGTTTGGACGATGAGAAATTTGAAAATGAGAATCTCTCTTCGAATATATCAGACCCTGGACAGGTTGTTTGCCTAATTTTTGTTACTTAAAAGCCATTTTGTCCACATAACAAATGCTAAATTTCTACTATACATGGTTGGTTAAAGATCGCACGTGCTGTCTATGATGTTGAGGAGGCGACATCCACAGCCTTTGAGATTATATTTCAACTCAAGGTATGGACTTTATTCGATCATGTTTGTTCATGTTCCTGTTGTCTGATCTACTTCACCTATAATTGATATACAGACTTTATTTGATCATGTTCGTGTTGTCTGATTTACTTCACCTATAATTGATATTCTTTCTATGCAGATGGTAAAATCAGAAACTCGGGCATCACTTATCAAATTTCTGCAGCTTTTAGTTGCTCATCATCCTTCCAAGAGGTAAAGGTGTCTTTATGGAACAGAATTCTTTGTAGATGTGGTGATTCCTTCATTTGTTCACTTTAGATTAGTCTTGTGTGTTAGGTGCCGGAAGGGCAGTGCAGAAGTTCTGGTAAATTTTGATGAGTTATGCCCACCAGATATATTGCGTACTAGTAAAGAGGAACGTGCTGGTAATAGCAAAGGCATCCTGATGAATTACCCAATTTGTGGAAAAGAAGTTCCTCGAGGATATTGGGTAGGTAGAAATTTATTTTGCCTTAGAATGAAGGGCCTGACCTAAAATGATGCAATTTAAATGCTTCCCCAACTTTTCCTTCAGAGCTGGCAGTTATGTGCTTAGTGCAGTTTAGATCTTTGTCTGCAAATCTGCTTGTGCAATCTACTTCCATCAGACATGTTTGAATTTCTGTGTAACTGATTGAAGCACTATTACATTAGTGGACTAACCATGATATAGGTCCGGAGTGCATGCTTTTGTGTTTTTCTTTTATGAAACACTTTAAACTATTCACTTGTAATTTTCTACTGGCTGTACCATCATTCAAAGTCATCACTCCTATTGAATCATAATTTACTGGGGTGTTGGCTCTTGATTCTTTCTGCAATCTGTAAATGCCCCCATCAGATTTCTTCAAGTTTTGGAATGATGCTTAGCATTTTCTGAACTTTGATTCAATTATTGGATATATTGCTTGTAAGTTAACAATTTTTCAGTATGTTTATAATTAATAAACTTTAAGCTTATTGTGTTGATAAATCTTTTCATTGCCATATCTTACCACGGTCCATGCAATTTGAAGTTCTATATGATGGTGAAGCATCAATAATAATGTGATCCATGTATTTCCTGTTATACTAACGATTTCAAGAAACAGGTGATTGATATTCACTGAGCATGACATTCATTTATGCCTTAGTGTGGTTATCTAAGCTAGCATCAGTTTTTCCTATTGATGAACTTAACTCTTACTTCCTGCTGCTGTTGTTTTGTACATTAGATACCTGATATCTATATATATTCTAAGTTGCTTATGGTGATCCTTTCCAGATGTTTTGTCGCGGAAGCAGGAATGATACCAGGGGCTTTAGGTAGGTAAATTTAGTAGAGAATATAACACACAGAAAATTTAGTGTCCTTGTTAATCTGATGCACAAGCAACTATAAGATAATCTAAAGTTGTATTTAACAACTTACCTTCAGTGGTTCATCTGTCTTTTCATTTGCAGCTGTGGTTTGTGGGTTCTATTCCATTCACTTTCAGTACAGATTGAGGATGGAGAGAGCCAATTTGTATTTACATCTATATGTGAATTTATTCACAACTTCTTTATTTGTGAGGAATGTCGGCAACATTTTTACCGCATGTGTTCAAGGTTAGGAAACTCAGAATATGGAGCTATAAGCTGTTGTTGCTCCTTACTAATTATGGGTTCAACTAATTTTGCAGTGTTAGTCATCCTTTAAACTCATCTCGAGAGTTTGCACTTTGGTTATGGAACACTCACAATAAAGTCAACGAGAGGTTAATGAAGGAAGAATCATCTCTGGGAACTGGCGATCCCAAGTTCCCAAAGATCATATGGCCTCCGAAACAGCTATGCTCAACTTGTTATCGGTCTCGTAGTCGAAGAGGAAGTGGATTGAGTCAGATTGATTGGGATGAGGATGAGGTATACAAGTTCTTGACAAATTATTATGGAAAAACCCTGACATCTCTGTACAAAGACAAAGGGAGTGTTGAGAAAGAAGTGACTGATGGAGCTCTTGAGGAGTTAGTAGCCTCAACTAATGCAGTTGTTGTGCCTGTTGGGGCTGCCTTGGCGATTGCTTTTGCAAGCTGTGCATTTGGAGCGCTTGCTTGCTACTGGCGTTCACAGCAGAAGAGTCGGAAGTATTACCACCCACACTCTTTAAAGAACATATGATATTTTGGAGTGTAGTGAGCGTGTCCAAAAATATATTTTTTCTAATAGAAACTAATGAAAAAGTATAACCTGGAAAAAAAGAAAAGAGGGAGAGTGGAATTTGATTGCTAGAAAATGAGAATTTTCTTATTTGTTTTCCTTCCCCAATATTTCAGGCCAAGGAGGAAGCCGGAACTAGATAGTTAACGGACAAACGTATACACAGCTATTTAAGGTGCCCAGTCGGGTGAGAGTGATACTGTCAGAATAGGAATTCAGATCACGACCTTGCTAGATTGCACGAGACCTGCTTTGAGGTCCTCCTTTGTAACCTTACCCGAAAATTTTCCTCAAGAATGTTTTAGTTTGGACTGTACAGATCCATATCTTAATCTTACGTTTGGAAGATAAAGCTGCTCATTTGTTACTTGTTTACTTGCACTTCAATTACGAGTCGTCTTAACTATTTGAAAACACATTTTAAGCATATGGTTGCTGTATTATGGAGTCGGGTCTCATCCTTTGTGACTCCTGCACCTCCACGGGCTCTGACAATAATTAAGTCAGGTTATCTTAACTATTCTTAGCTACATTTAAGGCGGGATAGGGATTGCTGATGATCCAGTCCTTTTGAGAAAGCTATATATGAGGGCAAGCAAGCATAGCAGTTGGGAATTGGGATTGATGCGAGTTACTAGTCCCTGTCGACCCAACCTCATAGATTCCATCTAGCTTTGATGCCTTTGGCAGTGCAGGCTTCTTCTCTGATCCAGTGAACTGTCCATCTGAGCAAGTTCATTTGAAAGGCGCAAAAAATAGAGTGATTAATAGTATTGAGTACGTGTTTGTCTTCCTCGTCCTCCCTTAACAAGAAAGAATCGGTTGCCAATGCACCAGTTTAACTTCACTGTCATTTTCTCTACCTTGTATCTTTCTTTTTTCAATAAGTAAATTGTTTGTATATACAGAGAAGTAGTTACCTAACTGTACAAGGTCTTAAGAGATAGGCAACAATAGAATTCACATTTTAAAACCCAGTAATAATTGGTGTTCTGCCGCTTCTGGCATCATACAGAAGAGAAGTACTCTCAAACACCTCCAGTTGCGCTTCAGAAAATGAACTTGGAATCTTCTGTCTTTCACAATATTAAGGTTGGCAGGTGCTGCTGATCCCAAATTACCTTTCCTTCGCAGACAGATTATTGAAAACTAACCACATGAGTATCAGTTTGCAGAACTGATCGCTCAGTTTCTTCATCAGATGGAGTGAACGATGAACTTGGAGCACCCTGTTTGATCAATGAAGAAACAAATACAAGAATGTTTAAAACTCAAATAAGCATTAAGTGGTGATTAAGGATACTTCATATCTTCACAATTGAAGCGAATATGGTAGCTAAACTCACTTGGTGGCGGCGTCGCTGTAGTGCACTTACTGCTCTTACAATGACATAGATTGGAAGAATAACTCCAGCAGTCCTCAGAAGTATCGACTGTCAAAGTAAAGAAAGTGTGAGTAACATTACAGAAAATTATTTGTTGATTTCTTTTTCTTGAACGTATAATATTTCACATTCCTACCATAAATAATGGGAAAGAGATATCACTGCTTCCAGTAAGGATGAGTGGGAGCGTATGCCTTAAGATCAAAAGAACCATTAGCTGCAAAAAATTACACACCGTGAATGAACCTTAACCTTATGAAAATAATCAGAGTTAATTAGTGTCGAGCACACAGCACTTTCAATCTTTGGTTCAACAATATTGAGCTGTTAATAAATTTGTGCAAAATAAGTTGATAGAAGATGAGAACCATCAAAGTTTGCAGAGAGGAAGATATTTACCAGTACAGCAACCGACCGGCATAAGATTCCATTTCTTGTACTTGAAGTTGAATCTTCATCATCATAGTCCGTATTTAGGAAGTTGCCGTCAGTTGAAACCACTGCTATGAATCGCGGACCATGTAAATCCGTTCTAGATGCTTCCCAGTTTCCCCTGATACAAAAATGACGTAAAAGTGAAGTTTTGAGTCCCTGGTGATTGGTGACCGTGAAGACAAAAAACCAAGTACATCCTCTAGTTACCTGAAGTTCAACGGAATACGACCAAGCTGGAACAGGGGCGGAGGTGCTGTATAACCAGGCTTGAATTGCTGAATTTCATAACATCAAAAAGGTATATAGCAATTTGACATCACAGGATAAATAGAAAATATAATAACTGTAAAGAAAGCCTAACACAAGAAGCATAGACACTTGGGAAAAACTTATATCTAAGTGAATGAACCCACCTGGTGGCATATCTCACATGTAATGTTGCCCTTCTCATTACACCACCTCTGTACACATCTGCGGTGAGCGTACTGCAAGCACGGAGAATCAGATTGATCATCCAATGCAATGATTACATTTTATGTCTCAGAATACACAAAGGAAAACAGACTGTTTTAAAGTGGCATATCTCACTGTTTTAAACAGTGAACGTTCTACAGTTAAGGAAAGACAACAACAGTAATATGATGGAATAACTACATTAATAGTTTCTGGGCTCAAAACAAAACAAATATTCCAAGTTTCAAAGGATTGTGGAGTGGATTCAGGTAACTGAAACAGGAAAGGCATTTCTTTCTCAACAACTGAGATAATGCTTCATTGCCAGTTATGCTATCAGCAGTTGCAGGGTTTCTAAAGCCATGCAACCAATTGCTCAACAATTATTTGAGATTAAGATGAAACCATCAAGCTTTTGTTGGACATGTGAAAAGCTCCATTTTTCATGATGAGTACATCGAATCTCCAAAACCTCCAGTTGCTACAAAATGTCACTGTATCTTAAACATTATTCACAAACTTCTGATTGAGCTCTTTATTTCAGGAAAAAGTCACCTATTTAGAAGAAATTCCATACATAGGCATTACTACTATGATTAAAGTTTGCTGTGATAAAAATCAAATTGTTCTGGTTGCATAACAGAAAAAGTTGTTTCCTTTCAGGACTGAAGGGATGGGGACTTCTAGACGACACTCATAATCCTGTCATTTTCATACTTACCAAGAAAGAGGTGGTAGACCTAAACTAGTCTACTCTACCGCCAGAAGCCTAAAAAGTCAAAGGCGAAGACTTGACTCAAATCTAGATGACTGCATAATTTTTGAAGTCAAAAACTCCATAAGAATATTCAAGTTTGGCATCCCAAACATGCAAGTAAATTCAAAGAAAAAAGATTTGGACCAAAACCGTTTCACAATTCAAACTATAAAATAAGTTTGCGTGTGGCTAAATAAAAAAGAAGAGTTAACATCTTCGGGCTTTTAACTATGCAATGAGCAGCAGGCTAATGAAACGAACCTTCAAGCTGCCGCGACATGCGCAGGGTATTTCCATATTTGAATCTTCATCCTCATCCTGGCAAATCCTGCACTCCACCAATTTCCCTGGAGTTGATATGTCTCCAAAATCAACTTTCTGGGAACACTTGTCGGTTTTGATGTCCTCAATTTTCGAAATCGTGGCTTGCATTGCCCGGTTTGTGCTTTCAATAGCAGCTTCCAGCGTGGATTCAGTTATCAAGCGATCCACCAACAACACAAAATGATCACCCATCACCAATTTCTCCAAACAGCCTGTGAAAAATCAATTTCCACTGTTCGTTTTAACGTTCAGTGATCCGGTTTCCAGCACAAGGAGTTGTTGCTCTCGCTTTTCTTCACTCAAGGCCCTGAAAACCATAATTCCTCATTCTTAGAACCAAACCAAATCAAAAAAAAAAACGTATAACTGGACAGAAAAGAATGTAAGAAAATGCGGCACAAGGAATTTGGTTTCCAGAAGAAAGAAACGCACGAAACAAACGCCTTAAAAATTGAAGAAGCGAATTTGGAAAATCAATTGTTTGAAGTTAACTAAAAAGGGCTAAAGCGTCGTAAAGAACAAGATCTAAAAGGATCAAAAAGAGTGGGAGAAAACAAAAAAGGGCAGGAGCAACATTGTGAAGATCAAATAAGGGAAAAAGGAAACAAAAAAGGCTACCAAATCACACAGAGAGCAAAACAATAACGAGAAATGGACAAGATCTAGTTAAGAAAGACACGTCCAAAAGTTGCACGAATAAGAAAGAGAGCGTACCCAGAAACGAAACAAAGAGAACAAGAAAAGGAGAATGAAGGAAAGATCAAGTCAGAAAAAAGAAAAGATGAGAGCTTTACCAATACGAGGACAAAAAAGGGAATAAGCATCAACGCAAGAAAAGGGATGATAAGAAAAAAAAGTGGACAAAGTAGAGACTTACAAGAAGGGGGATCTAAATATTCTTGAAGCTAAGAAAACACTACCTCTTTCGAATTCTCTGTTTGGGGATCAAGCAAGAGATGGAGTAAAGGAACTCAAAACATTTAACAGAACAGAAATTTGGCGTAGCTCATTTACGAACAAAGTTTGCTCCTTTACAAATTTATTTAAGCAAGCTTTGAGCCTAGAAACCAGGCAGGACCCCGTCTTCTTGTCAGGTGTGTCTGGTCAAAGTTGGGAGCTTTTGGTTGTGATATGTATATATATTATGATACATGTATTGACAGAGCTTTCTTTTTTATCAAATGCGCTCATACCGGTTTATGCTTCCCATTACTGACCGTTTTTGCCGCCCGCGAGTCATTTCCATTCTACGCCGTCTATCTTTTGTTTTTTTGGATAACCATTTATCTCGCTCAAATATTGAGAATCGCTTGGTTCACGTAAGGTAACGAGAATGGTAATAAAAATGAATATAGTGATAAATGAGAATGGATATAATCATTATAATTATGATGGTTGGTTAAAATGAATGAATGATTACCATTACCATTGATAATGGTTGGTTTATAAAAAATATTGTAATTAATTAATTATAAAATGAATTATATTTTAATTAATAAATAAATTATATTTTAATTAATTAATTACAAAATAAATTATATTTTATTACTAACAATAATCGATAGCACTTCTGGTCAAGGGCTCAAAAAAAAAAAAAAAACAGGTAAGCCAATGTCAGGTCTCCAAAACAAGTTTTTTTAAAAAAGTCCTAATAACTCGTATAAATATATGAAATTTTAAAAAATATTTTTATTATAAAAATTTAATACCCATATATAAATAAGTGAGTCAAATCATAAGTTCACGTTTATAACAAAATACTAACTGATGTAACAATAGCTAACAGCATTTTACAAATGTGATCAGTAGCAATAAATTATTAAAAATAGTAACAAAATAAGCAAAAAATCAGTAGCAGTAATCGAACAATAATATCATATTGTAAAATATTAAGAGAATTGCATTATAAAACACAGATAATCATTAAAATAATTTTTCACACATTTTTAGATGTAAAATCAGTAATAATAATATCAAATGCTCAATATATCATTCTCAACACACAAAATAGGTAAATTACTCGACCTTTCTTGTAAGGTTGGTAATCTTAAGTAGGTTTTCAATAATTTTAACTTTGAAAAATTTCTCTCAGCTGATGCTACATGTATAGTAAATAGAACTTAATAAATAATTAAAACATTTGGATAACAATCTACAACTTTAATAAATTCAAGAATTTCAACACATAACATTAACTTATTTGACAAAGTCATTTGTAGTACTTTTAATTAAAAAAAGATAATCTAAACTCACATCTAATACATTATTATAAGAAAAAGTAGTTATAAAATTAGTGCAAAATTTTCTTAATTCATTATCATCCAACTATTTCAACTTATTTAAATCAAATAAGAATTTAAAAATATTTTCTAATGTCGTTAATTGTTTAAATTTATTTTTCAACAAAATAATTGTCATATCAACATTAGCTAAAAGTGCTAAAAGAGAGGTGAGCTATTATATATGGCAGATAAAGATATGATATGCAAATAAAAGAACATTTTCTTTTCATAAAATATCAAATATTATGAAAATGTCGCAATAATTATTTTTTTCAAAATTTTAGTATTACTTTTAGATAAATGTTCATTCATTCTAATCTAACTACTTGTGGAACCTACTGCAAATTAGTTTATCCCAGAAGAGATATTATCTTATTCGTCTAAAAGTTTAAAATTTATTAAAATTTCTACTCTCTAAAAATCGTCAACCTCACACGAGGGGCTATTGAAACTTTTTATTAAAAGCTAGAGTTTAAACAAAAAGTCAAAGATTAAAACTTCAATTATAGATCTAGATCAAATATTATTATACTAAATAAAATACATTGTTGTTAATAAAGATGTTAGCATATATCTCAATTGACGGTTGGAATCGATCTCCTGTTTAACTCTATTCAATAAAGCTTAAAATTCAGAATAAAAAATTCAACCAAATTTTGTTTCTTTTTAGTTCATGAAGAACATTTATTAACTTTTCGATTTCTAACATTTTTAATGAATAGATTTATTAATTTTAAATTTTCAACTCTATTAATAAATAGATTTATTAATTTTAAATCTTTTAATAAATAGAGCCCCCATGAATCTAGGCCCTAAACAAGTACCCCTTCTTGCCCTTACCTAGGCTGGGCAATGCCTAGATCAAATTAAGGATATATACCTTGGCTAGTTTATTTTTTACTAGATTTAATGCATTAACGCTTTCATTATTTGAACCTATAAAATTAATATCAAAACCCATACTACCATTAAATTGAGTTACTAAATCAAATGATTTAACATTGTGTGTATATATGCCATTGATGGCTCATTATTAGAATTGTTGGTGCTATGGGATATGATTGCCCACAATAATGTTTAGTGTTCATTGGATAGTTCTTCTTGTCAACGAACAATTTGTGTGGTTTGCTTACCGATTAATCGGTTTTATTTTGATAATCTGTTTGAATAAGTGTTACGCTACAATTATTTTAAGGAATCTCTTATCCTTCAATTATACATGCTATTAATTGATAAGTATCTTTGATTGCTTATTTAGTACGTATTGAAGGAGAGTTCAGAAGCAATTGAATTAGACTAAGTAGCGTCACCCAAATTTGACCTTTTGATTCGTACCTTATTTAAGCAACTTAGATATCTAGTTGGGTCTCCTCTCTAATTAGTTGCAATTAATTTTCAGTCAACATGTCCGTCTTAATGTTTCTTCACATTGATTTTCTTGCCTCCTTTTTAACTTAAAGCAGCCTGATTAAAGTTTTGGGCCATAACCAATTATTAATAAACACATTAAAGAACATCTGAATCAAATTGACAAGTTGTTGTTGAACAACCTTTCCTGGTTCATTTCCAAGGACGTGCAAATATTGTAAGGGTTGGTTAGTTTAGTTAACGGGCTACCTATGAGATTAAAAGGAATAAGGTCGTATTCAGGATGTAACGCAATATAGGTTTAGTAGGTGAGCTGATCATCATCTATTATTAGCCAAAACCTGAGTAACTTACTAGTTTCTTCAGCTTGTAATTCGTCGTCTTCCACGTAGCAAGCATTGAAATATAAAACAAATAATGGGTTAAAGGATCTTAAGGTAACCATTTCCCCAGGTTAATCAGCAAATGATTAACATGTAAACCGATTGTATACCACCACTAATAAATACCCGAATAAGCCATATTTATTAGGCCAAGAGCACCCCCTCAAGTACATTACCCACAAATCAAAGTAAACATATTAATAACAGAACCTTCTTTGAAAAGATCCAAGGGGTAAGTTACATAATCAATATAATGATTTTCTTCTCTAACAACCGGCTTGATGTGGTAGCATCGTCCTTTATAATGATCAAAACTGGTCAGCCCATCGATCTACACAATTACCCATGTACTAGTAGAAGATTCAGCAGCTACCACCACCTCGCTTCCTCAACCCAAAGAAAACGTGGGCTAATCGTAGATATCATGACAAAGCACTTTCAACCCAACAATATAAAACATACTCTAATATTTTGAAACAAGTAAATTAAATTTTAATACTTTTAAAACGTGCAAAATATCCTATCAATTAAATTACACGTCAATGCTAATATGACATTATTTTTATTTTAAAATAAAAAGTAAGCTTTACTAATATATGACAAATGGTATCTATTGTCTAAAATATATAAATGTAAGCCTCATTGCTATATGACAAATGGCATCTACTATATGAAAATGTATAAATAGTGAGTCTCACTGACATATGAAAATGAGACCTACATTTTGGTTAATTTAGAAAAATTATTATGTGGCATTAAAGTTTTCTTTTGATTTAAAAAATAAAAATAATATCATATTAACATTTAATTGACATAGAATTAATCCCGTCAAATTTTTTGTCCATTTAAAGTTTGATATAAATATTTTGAAAACGTTACGATTCAATTTAAAGTTTGAAAATGTTATTATTCAAGTTGTATTATCTTGTTAACGTTGAAATTCACAACACACTTTTGACCCGAGTATTAAACATTGTGGAGCAAGAGATTGAAATATATTTTTATTTAATTTACAAATTATGTTATAAAAATATTTTGCTTTATTTTGTTATTTATAAAGACTCACTCTTAATATTCGTAAAAAAAATAATTTTACTTAATCAATTTTATTTGACAATTATGTACTTTAAATATTGAAATATATTTTTAAAATAAAATATTTGTTACATTTCATCGGTTAATAATTTTTGTATGAACAAGATACGTGACAAATAGGTTTGGGAAGTTATGGGCCGAGATACACTTAATAAGAACTTAAAACCGGTGAGGCCCAGGGGTAGTTTGATAATTCCGTGAGTAACTGATTACTTGTAACTAACATTTAAACCAAAACAGTGGACCAATTGATTCGCTCCACGTGTTAAGCTTTTACCGCCAAGATCTATCTAAACCTGTAGGCCATTCCTCGAGAAGCCATTCTCCAAAACTCTCCCATTAATGGCGTCTCGAACCCTCACAACAGCCCTCCTTCTCCTCTCTTTTATCTCCCTTTCCTCCGCCATCCGGGACGGAACCCTCCTCACTGCTGCTGACATTCTTTCCAGCTCCGGCTACCTATCCATGTCCCTCACTCTCCAAATCATCTCCAAATCCGAAGCCCCAAACTCTCCATCTCTCACCATTTTCTCGCCCACCGATCAAGCCTTCGTTCTCTCCGGCCAACCGTCTCTGTCTCTCCTCCGATTCCACTTCTCTCCCCTCTATTTCTCTCTCACCACCCTGAAGTCCCTATCCACTGGCTCCAAAATCCCCACCCTTTTCGCCAATCACTCGCTTGTCGTCACTTCTAAAGTGTATGACAATAGTGATATAATCTCGTTGAATGGGGTAAACATTAATGGGTCTCCTTTGTATGACGACGGGTCTTTGATTATTTTCGGAATCGCCCATTTTATCGATCCGGCTTTTGAAGTTGAAGGTCCAGCTCCAGCACCTGGAGTCAGAGGCATCAATGGCGGATGCTCTGTTAATGGTGACAATGGTGAGCAATTCTCGTTTGATGAGGCTATTGGGGCTTTGAGGTCAAAAGGGTACTCAATTTTGGCCTCCTTTTTGGAATTGCAATTGGTGGGGTTAATGGATCGGAATCTTCGGATAACCGTATTAGCTCCAGTTGATGAAGCGTTGGAGAGTAGTGCAGGGAATTTTGGGAAGTACTCTTCAATATTTCGCAGGCATGTTGTACCTTGCAAGATTTTGTGGAGAGAGTTGGTTGGTTTTAATGATGGGGCTGTTTTAGAGACTTATATGGAGGGGTTTAGGATTAGGGTAACACGATCTGGTGATATTCTGATGCTTAATGAAGTGCCCATTAGTTGTCCCAATTTGTATCAGAATGAGTGGCTAGTCGTTCATGGTCTACAAGGTATGCTTGAAGAAACTGAGAAGGCTATCGGTAAATAAAAGTAAGATTCTTGATAGTGTGCCCTTGCTGCCTGATTTTGTTGAACATGCTGATACAGATTTGGTATATTTGACATGGTTAAAACAATTGTTCTTTTAAAAAAAAATTGTACTGTGTAACAAGTAATACGAGCTCTTCACAATCCTTCTATAAATTCCAGTGGTAGTTGCTTGTTTCCCTACTTTCCTGTGTGTATTGATATTTCATAGGAAAGGGAGTCAGGGATAACGTTAGAAATACAAGCAAAGCAACAAACTTTGTTGCAATACCTAATTGACAAGAACTGAGGATGAAGTATCACATTGATCCGTGAAAAAGAAAGCAAATCCAATAATCAAACTCAAAAATCAAAATAGAAATAGAAATTTCGTTTCCTTCTTATTATTTGAAAATATGTATATTTATAGATTGATTTATTAGAATAACTAAATATATATCATAATTTAAAATATTGTTCACCATCTTCAGATGTGGTCTTGTGTCAGTAAATTTTCGGATGTCCTGATTCCTGAACATAATGCTTCATTGGGAAAGAAGTTTTAATCTTCATTAGCAAGTACCCATAAGCTCATTGGCATTTTTAAAATACTGCAATCTAGACGTGATTTTTGTAAGTAGTTATGTATTTAAATTGGTATTTAATTAATACTTTAATTTATAATTATGAGTGGTTTTATCAAATTAATATTTGTTCCATAACTTTTATTTGAAGAGAATTCTTCTAGCTTATTTTGGTGCGATTTGTTGGAGTCTTTATATAAAAACAAGTCGCGACAACTTTTGGACATAATTACTGGACACTAAATTTCTCATAAGGACCAAAATTTTAAGTAATGTCCACCATATTTGATTATGATATAGTATGATATCAATACTAATCAATACAAGGTACTGTTTGATATAAATTTCTTATTATTTAGAGAGGTCTTATCATCACTATCATCCAAATTCATTATACCAAATAATGTGTCAATATTTTTTTCATCCAAGATTATCTTCCAAGTTATTATCATTTATTAAATTTGATTTATCAAAAACTCAATTTGCTAAAATATCGATATAGTTAAAGCAAATTGGATACGTAGAATTACTTGTTCTATTAAGAGCCCTAGTAAACAAATAAAATAAAATTATTTAGAAATTATATTCAACTTAATAATGATAATTACATACCTTTCTCAAATCTTTAAATTGTATTAAATAGAGAATATGTCATTCAATGTTTTATATTCTAGTCTATTCCTTTTCTTAGAATAGATGAATTCAAATATGCTTAATTTTTTTTTACATCTTGTTAATCTCACACATTGACTCATAATTTGAATTGTAAACATTTATAACTTTGGAACACCACTTCTGAACTGGTCTCACCAAGTAACTGTAGGGCAACAAAACATAACCTTATAAACAAATAAAGTGATAATTAATTTCCAACAAGTAACAAATGTGAATATATATATATATACCTAAATTAAGTTTGTCTCTTTTGCAATGGTCATCCTAAAATCACTAGAACTTAATAGCAATCTTCTATTAACTTTAGCTATATTTGTTAAACTTGGTCTAAAATAGACATTAGGATTTAAAAATGTCTCAACTATGAAAAATGGAGAATAAATTTGCCTTTTCCATCTTTCACTAATGATTACAAGATAAGGTGTATAAAAAGAAGACCTATTTTTATATTGACCTTAATTGATTCCTTCACTCTCTCCACAACATCATAAAAATAACTCACTATTGCCTTCTCATCACTATTAGTCAGACGAAGTACTTTCACTAAAAGTTTACAAACTCGGATGATAAATTGAAATTATGACCAAAATTCATGATCTTCAAGTATAATTCTAGTAACCTTTATTCCAATATTAGTAAAATGATGCCATTTTTAAAATAAATGAAATGAAATTAAAAAATAAATAAATTGTCATGGTCTCGTACCTGCGATCGAGTTACAGGCTGATTCACAGCGAAATTAAAATGTGATTCTTCGAGAGACGAATACTTGTTGGTTTTTCTACCTTTACGACCTATGTTGAATTGTGGAAAGGGGTTTGCTAAGAGAGAACCCACTGATCGCAATAAAACTAAATTTGCAAATAATTATTATTCCCCTTCTCCGTTCTAGCATATAACTTTATTTTAAACAAAGATCCAATAACTACTTCCTATAAAATAGGGTTCCACTATGTATAGAACTTAAAAGCTAACAACTAGGATAATATCTAGGAATTTAACAACAATCCAACTTAATTAATAAAACCACTACAGCTGAAACTCAATAATGCTGGAACTCAACATCACTTGTTACCCATTTGTGCTCCATGTCACTTGTACACGTGTCCCGTAAAAAGTTTGTCTATAACATCACCCCCTCTCTTAATACCGCGCTTGTCCTCAAGTGAAAATGAAGGAAAACGAGTACAAGGGAGAAAATATCCTCCTAAGAAGCTTCAGCAAGGGAGAGACCCTCCTAATAAACCAAGGCTTGGGGCTAGTTCTAAAATGTACGATAGTCCAGGACAGCTTGAGGATGAGGATGTATTTCACGTTGAGAGAGAACCGATAAAGAAGGTGCAATAGGTACTGAAGTCCCATGGAAAGGCTTGAGGCAAAACACATGAAAAACTGTATGTAATTTGGAAATGGAGGCAAGGTCTAGCTTTGTAGGCCACAGAACCCACGGAAGCAAGAATACGAAAAGGGTCGTAATAGTGAGGAGAGAGTTTAGTGTACCTGTTGTTAGCAAGGCTAAGTTGGCAATGAGGATGGAGTGTAAAAAGCACTAAATCCCCAACCTTGTATTGAACTTCACGATGCTTAGCATCTTAAGCCACTACTATGGATTGTTGAGCTTAAACTAGACGGACACGAAGGTGTTTGAGAATTAAATCTCGTGACTTCAACTCTCAATCGACGGCTTCCAGTTTAGCTAAAATTGGGCAATAAAAGAGCATAGTTGGTGGTACACTACCTCAAACGGAGTAGCCTTGAGAGAGGAGTGGTAACTGGTGTTATAACAATATTCAGCCCAAGATAACCATTGATGCCAGGGATGAGGTCGATCACTAGTAAAGCAATGCAAATACATCTCAATAGTGCGATTAACCACCTTTGTTTGTTCATCGCTTGGCGGATGATAAGCAAAACTTAAAGCAAGCTTGGAACCATTCAAGCGAAATAGTTCAGTCCAAAAGGAGCTAGTGAAGATGACATCACTTCCACTAACAATTGTTTCGGGTAATTTGTGAAGTCTAAAAATATGATCAAAAAATAAATGGGCCACACTTACAACAATATATAGATGAGACAGAGATAGAAGATGAGCATAATTATAAAATTGATCGATAACAACCAACAAAGCATTTTTCACTTGAGAAATGGATAGCCCTTCAATGAAATCCATAGATATATCGGACCAAACCTGTAATGGTATAGGTAGGGGCTGCAAGAGGCAACTGGATGTAAGCGTTCTGTCTTGTAACACTGACACATAAGACATTGTTGTACAAAAGAGAAAACAAAACTCTTCATTCCCTTCCAATAAAAGTCTTGAGCTATTCGGTGGAGCATTTTTTGATACCCCTCGTGACTATTGTCATGTACAGTAGATAGAATTGTGGTGATCAACAGAGATGTGGGGAGTATGTACGTCCTCCTTTTGAAGAAGATTAAGTCATCCTTATACTCCCATGATTCGACTGCTTCATTCTGGGCTCTGTTGGACCTCTTTGCTAATCGAATTCAAACAAGGGTAGCTGCGACATTGATGCACTCATATTTTCTTATCTTTTTATACTTTTACACTTAGTTTTTATTCTCATTTGATGTCTAAATCATGTAGCTTACATTGATTTTATGATTTCAGGTGTTTTAGGTGGCAAGTGAAGAAAATCATGCTAAGGAGGGAGATTTAGGACTTTTGGATGTCATTTTCAGAGTGAGGAGGTCGACATACCCTAAGGTTACCAAATTTCTAGAAATCCTAATCCTGTAAGGAATCTTACTTCAACTAGGATTTCTATATTCAGGAAGATTCTTGTTCGCCGCTGCAAGAAATGGATTCAGCAACAATCTAGACGGTCAAGGGAAATGTAGATTGGGAGAAATGAAGATTTCTATTAAAAAAAAAGTCCTACCCTGTAAAGGTCTTAATTTGGCAAGGAAAGAAAAGCACCTACTTCTACTTGGAAAAGAAAAAATCTCCTTATAAAGATACTAATTAAACAAGGAAAGAAAGACCTACTTCTACTTGGAAAAGAAATCATCTT
>JANIPN010013104.1:0-39111 GCA_027478595.1 Erythroxylum anguifugum
AAGTTTTGTTTCTAGTTTTTGCTCCACGTCACCCTCGGGCTTATTTTTAAGCGCAGTAATCAATATTTCCTGCATGTCCCGTTGATTGTTGAATACTGCATAGTCCAGTGCCGTGTATCCATCCTCGTCAGCCAAATCCAAATCCACACCAACCTTTATTAGCTCTTGAAGATAGTATCGATGCTCCTCCGATGGCTCCTTACACATCGCAATAGCAGGGGTACAGGTGCCAACATGGTTAAATTATTCAAGCGCATCTTTTCGTTGACCTAATTGTAGTAATGCACGACCATAAAAAAATTTAGACATCGCAATTACTGTAGGATCACCAGTCGCGTAGGTCATGTTCAGCGATTCCAGAGCTGAATTAGCAGCTTTTTTCAAGTCTCCAATAGCACTATAGCACAATGAAAGACGTGCAAGACCGATTGATTCCCAAACTTTGTTCTTGACAATTCGTGATGCCGTTACACTCTCCTCCAATTGTTCCGTAGCTATATTTAAAAGCTTACCATCCATGGCTTGTTGAGAAAATTGGTAATTAACCATTCCCAAATTCCCTAAAGCTCTGCAAGCAAAGCTGTCATTATTAAGGTTTTTCGCTGCTTGATATTGAGCTTCAAAAGTCTGCTTTGCCTCACCGAGGAGATTTAAATATCGAAGCACGACACCCAGCTCACCATTTAACTGCGTGTGTAAATACCCTGCCTTGATCCCCATAAGCGCCTCTTCTAAAATTTTTTTTGCATAGTCATATCTTCCGAAACGTCTATTCTATTTATTTCGCCCAATTTTCCCATGGTCACATGCTTATCCCCTCCCCCGCTGGAAAAGTGCCACAGTGACGCGGGGTATCTGATTGGTATAATTTTTTACCAAAATATTTGGTCCCCTAAAGCCACCTAAAATTACCACCTAAAAAATAATAGTTAGGTGCAAAACTAGGTGGCTATTATAAATAACATAGCCCCTAAACACCCCTAAAATGGTTGCAGTGCCAATTTTAATTAATAAAACGCCTTAATAAACCTACGGGCACTATACTTAATCTATTGTGGCACTTTTCCAGCGGGGGAGGGGATACCTCTGGAAGTTTAAAAGCTTCCAATCTGTTGTACACAAGGTTAAAGCTGTATTGAATGCTTTAAAGGCATTTTCCCATTCTGCCCTTTCAGCATGCTTCTGACCTGTTTTAATACAGTCTTCCCATTTCGCAGCAGCTGAGACTAACTGTGCTAGAGTGCTAGCAGTAACTCCTGCTGGATCCCTAACTTGTGTGAATTCATCGTGATTACTGGGACCAAGAACTCCTGCATCTCTTAGAAAGCCTCCACTCGCATCAAAAAATAATAGTGTTGCATGCAGTTCATCTGGCTTCACTTCTGTAGTATGGAATATTCCTGCACCGATGTTGTAACTATCCCCTCTCATATGCTTTTCCTCCTCCCCTGGAGTGACTATCAGTAGCTTACCGGTGTTTTTCACCGTGGAGCTTATCTGATGTGTCTTGTAGTCTCTCCCTGTGCCTCCACTTGGACGGCTCCAGACCAGAGCGTACTCTACCATCAGTGCCTGTCCATCTTTTGTCTGAACTTCCTTGCATGTGCTATCAGCAATATTCTCTACGCTATACCGCCTACCCACCCCTTCACCCATCAGAACCCAGCTCGTCGCATACGGTTGATGCGAATGAATCGCAAGCTCTGGCGATGGCCTCTTGTCTGCTGGCATCCAGACATGGAAACGAAATAGTTTTTGTATGTATCCATCTTCAACTAGGCTGCAAAGTGGCACTGCAAAGAACCCCTACTCACTTCGGGAAACTGTAAAAGTAATCTCGGAGGATATAAGTATAGAATAGAGTAATTCCCCAAAGTAAGCTATCTCGACATGAGAAATGGTAGTGTTGGTACGCGACTGATGACGAAGACAGGAGATGACCAAGGAGAGTCTGAGAAGATCCTCAATTTTAATGCAAGGGGCTGGGAACGAGAGATTATATTGGTGAAACCATTCTACAAATGTGAGGCTTTCAACGAGTCGAGCATAGGTGTCCTGGAAAGTCAAAGCGATCGAAGAGATCCATCATCACCCATGTCGGTTGGGCACTAGTCTCAAACATGCCTTAGGCAGAAAATTGAAAGAATCGTTCCGCAAGCGTTCAGCGACGTTGGTACCGAGGAGCAATATCCACCCGTCAAATTGGGAGCGGAGTAACGTGAACCCTGTCGATCGTCGTAAGAGAGCCGAGCTCAAACGTACGATTCGATCAGGCAATCCCTTCACGGCGTAATTCTTTACACAATATTCCATGACGTAACAACTTCGTGGCGTAGGCTCCACGTAGCATGCAACTAAATTTTGATCATAGGATTCCCCGGGAGCCATAAGTAGACGGCATCCCAGCTATCATCACTTGTTATCCTAGTAGAGAGTTACTTTAAAGACTATTCACCTGGCTTACCCTCATTCTCAAAATGGCCTCGGACCCTACTAGGAATGACATGACGAGATGGGAGCTCGCAGCGCGCTTATTTCGATTATCACCCATCATTGTCCTCCCGCCGTCGGCATCTCAGTCTTCCCAGCCAACCTTGACAGATAGATATGCAAATCTTGAAAACGAACCTCTCTCAGCGCTCAAGACTAGCTATTTCTCCAAGTTCCAGTGCCACGACTGTATTGCGTATAACATTGCCGTTGGCTTCTACGAGAATGACGACCTCTTCGACGCCTTATGGGCAAAGAGTTATCCCCGTCGCGACATGCGATGGGTAAATGGAAATCACGGCTGGCTTGTACGTGAGTTAAAGGTACGGAAATCAGGCGGGGAAGCAGGTGCGCTGGCGCAGTCCGAGTTTGGAGAAGGCAAGATTACTCTAGAAGCGATCAAGGATTTGCATGAGCAGATACTTGCATTGTTGAATAAAATTGAGAGTATCACATTTGAAACTTCTTTAAATAGTGTCTTTTTAGTATTCGACAAGGCGGATTGGGAAGGGAAGGGCTGTGCTGTGTTTTGTAGGGATCAGGATGTCGTAAAGCACGGGTTAGCAAAGACGGAAAAGGTCGAGAGTGTAGGTGATTGGGGGGTATGGCGGGTCAAAATTGAAGAAGCAGTGGAGATAATTATAACAGACGAGGAGAGAAAGAAGGCTCAGGCGCCGTTAAAAGACGATGTGAAGGAGAGAAAAATTTCTGGAGGATTAGGGTTTTGTTGTTCTCCATAAGGCGGACTAGGAAGTGAAGGGCTGTGCTGTGTTTTGTAGGGATCAGGATATCGTAAAGCACGGGTTAGCAGAGATAGAAAAGGTCGAGAATATAGATGACTGGGGGGTATGGCGGGTTAGGGTTAAAGAAGCGGTGGAGATAGTTATAATAAACGAGGAAAGGAAAAAGGTTCAGGCGCCGTTAAGAGACGATATAAAAAAAAGAAAATTTTCTGGAGGACTGTGAATTCCGGTAGTATCAGGGGGCCCAACAGACCGCAGGATATGATCCATGTCGGTATAGTTGCTTATTATCTCATCGATATATGTAACAACTAGCTCGGATAGCAATAGAAGCGTGACAGATATAATGCACTCATGTAATAATAGGTATATTGTTGTAGGAGTACTGAATTCTACTGTACGTATTGTGTCCGCAGCGCCTATGTATAGCCTCAACGGCCTTGGCGCCAAGCCATCCCTTACAATATAGTCGGTATAGAGAGTAGCATTGTTCAATATACTCCGGTAGTATCGCCCACTTTGGGCTTCAAGGCAGCGTTGAGTGAGATAGAATCAGTAACACACACACCTTGACATTTCTTGAGTTATATGAGATAGAGACTTATAAAACACAATACATAATAAGCCCAAATGTCGACCACATAGTCTAAACTTTCAATTACTGCTATTTTCCAATAATTCCCAAATCTATTACGTATCATAGGGCCATTTTTAGGACTATCGCAATTATATGACTTATTCAAACCCCTTTATAGTAGCTGAAATAATCCTTGAGACCAAATTTGTATATTGTATGAAAACCTTTTGACGGAGTCTTCGTTATCTCCCTCTTTCTTGGCCTGTACTGCGGCGCTGTCCTTATCCCAAGAGGATATTTCATACAATATCTCTTTATATGCTTTCTCGGATCCATCCCTATCCCAGACACATATATTTTCCTTGTCCTTCCTTAAATCAACTCGTAAAGCGACCTCGATTCCGCAATTCATTCCCAAGACCAGCAAACTTCGAATACTTGCATTTAACTGGTGGACGAGTCTGCAATTGCATTTATGTATATGTATATCCACAATGGTAATTTTCTGAAGGTTTGGGAAATTTTTTTGGAATTGATGTCGAGGTATCCACCGACCGGCGTAAGGGAAGCTTTCAGCCCAGTGCCCAACCATGAATCCGAACCCAATTAAGTAAATAGATCTTACGGATAGCTGCCAGCCTTCTCCCAAACAAAAGAGTGCCGACCAAGGACTCCATCCGGCGGGTAAAACGATATCATTGGTTTGGAGGTAATGTCGAGTTTCAAGATAAGTTTGTCGGCATGTTATAAAGAGTTCTTTCGGTATTTTTTCGTAGGTTTGATGTTCGGTGCAGGAACCTTTCTGTTCGGAAAGCCTCAGCCCTTGGGTAGATACATTATTCTCCTCCGCGGTATGGTAAAATAATGGCTTGCTTTGGCATTCTTGACATTTGAGCAAATTGTCTATTGGGGAATGAAGGAAGCGCACTGCCCGTGCGTTTCTTTGAGGAGGTTGATATTCCAAAATGGATTTGCCGTATCGAATACGCTCGCTGGGGAATACAGGGCCGTTTTTTTGCCAATTAGGTTCGGGTTTTTGGAAGATGAATATAGTACCCGCTTTCGGAAGCAAGTACGAATAGATTTTCTCTCGAATTTCGAGTGGAAGCCTCAGAAGGCGAGAGGTTTGAGTTGTTGAAGACGATTCAATGGGCTGTAAATACTTCATGATGTCGATAAGCATTTGGTGGCAGCATATCCTCGATCGTAGACGTTATATACGGTGCCTTTTAACTTTGCTGGTTACTACAATAAGCTTCGATAATATGCTGCACTGCTTGCAAGTCAAAATACGATCAAGAGAGCATCTCCATATTGACGCATGCTAACGTCGCACGTAGCTGATACTGACTATATATGGAAATAAAGACTGGGTCACTGTAGCGGTGCTAGTTGGTGAGTGTCAGCCCCCACCTTCGAACGTGAGTCATCGGTGCAAGCGATACTACCTCGGATAGAGTCGAGCGCAAAGTTGGGGGCCTCGTCTTACATAATACATATGTAAAAGGGCGGCCTGGTAAGTCGATGGAGCCGTTAACTAGATGTATTTAGAATTAACCATGCGATAATCGGTCGATAATTAACTATGTTTTTTCCCCGCTATAAATGTGTAGTAAACGCTGAGGAACTGTATCATAAATACTAAAAACGGGGCCCTTCAAGTAGTTATATTTATCGTTATAGTAAGCGCGAGTCTGAATGTCGATGGGAACGACGTGCCGATTATAAGTGTTTGGCAAGACCAAGTCGAGGATAAAACTCAAATCAATGCCTCATCCCTCGATTTCTTTACCTGCCTGATTGACTTCGATGAATCCTCCTGAGTCGCGCGGGATTACGCGGAGCGCCGTGCTTACGAATCAAAATAAATATAACGGTTCAACGAGCAGATTTGAACAATGATCAACAGGCCTTTCATAACTGCCTATGTTTAATCTGCACCCTCGTCCTGCGTGAAGCAAGAGGCAGCCTATAGCGATAAAATATTTTGCTGGACCGATTTCCGCAGAGTTTCGAGTTAATTGGGTTATGCTGACACAGCCACTATTTTCTTGGCAACATCTGGTCAAACTAGAAAGATCAGACGCCATGTGCATGCATAAATAGGTACGGTGTAAGCGTTTTATGATTTTTTGAAGTTATCTTCACAGGTTCCTCGATTGTCCGTCGTTTCAGCCTACATGACAATAAATTCTTGTCTCAAGGTAAACTGATCACCTAAATTGACATACGCCCTTTCTCAAATTTAAGGACCCCTCTGTGTTGGTTCTAGGGCACCAAACTGAATCAGCGCGGAGTGAATAGCATTCATTTTCCCAGCTATCTGCCTAGGTATCTCCTACAAAGCCTTAACCCTAGTGCAATATTTGGCGGAGGGGAGGGGGACACGGTGAACTCTACCGCTTTATGGACTTAAAAGTGGGGGTCAACGCTTCCTTCCTACGACTGTCATGATTTAATCTGTGGTACTTATAACTTGTTCCCTGAACGTGCCCTAAAACACCCAACGAAATTACTGGCTTCAAGCTCTAACTAGTGGTCGGATATATTTAGGAGTCGAGCAGTCCCGCGGCAGGGCAGTCGACGGCTCGCAGGCTGTCCTAGCATACATCATCAAAGACAGACCGGGCGCAATAAGTAGCCCACTAGATCATCCCGTCGTGGTTTGCAATATCTGCTTCTCTTTTTTCAGCAGCTGACATCTTTGTGATATCAAAGTGTGTTCCACCAATTTTCGGTTTGCCTTTTCCGCCAGCAGGAGCACGGTCTTTGGTGTACTCTTTTAGCTACAATTATGTCAGCCAACAAGTCAGAAATCAACCTGTTGCTTGGGCTTACCACGTCCTTCCAGGGCTTGCCTGTATCCGTAGGCTTTCCAAATTGAACAACATCCTCCCGGTCCTCGTTAGAATCACGGTGCTCGTCAAGAACCTCTTCAAAAGATGAAAGCACATTCAAATTGATCTCATACTTGTCCGCCAAGGCTACAACGTTGCCAGCCCATTGGCCCTCCTCTTCGGCAGGATCATAGCTCTCCCAGCCTTTGGATACGAATCGGACAAATAGAGCAAGAACAAGTGCGAGGTTTTTGAGCTTAGAATCAGGCTTGAACTCGCCCTGTTCGATTACCAACGCGATAGTGTTCAGAACAGCATGTCCTATCAAAGCAATAAGGGCTGCAATGCCATCCGAGTCGTCGCACACTATTTATGTCAGCGGAATTTTGACAAGTGTCTCATACGTACTCATAAGGGGCTGCAGGTCCTGATTCAAAAAGTAAGCTATGGCCTCCAGTTCCGCCCAAAGTGCGAGGCCCTGTTCCCCCCTGAAAGCTTTGTCGAATGCAAGAATCTGCGCGACTGTAAGCTCTAACCCACCAGCATTTTGGGAAACAAACCTGATTTTGTATCACTTCAAGAATTCCGTAGCCGCTGAAATCATTGTAAATGTACATGTCGAAGTCGTCCTGATCCCGCTTCATCATCTCCTGAACCCAGAACGCCATACGGTCAAAGCCCCTCAGCGTTATCACCCACTTGTGCTCAGGATGATAGCGCGCTAGCTCAGACGAGTGGCAATTCTTCCCACACGGGTGGCCTTCTTCTTCGTCGCCACCGTGCATATGTCCTGCGCTGTCTGTGACGTCGAAGACAGGCCTACACATACAAACCCAGTCGAAATCTTCGCGGCCGCGTCTCTTCTCGTGCTCGAGGATCTTACGGTCGGCTTCTTCACCCTCCTTTTTCTCCTTTGCGGTAAGCTTTTCCTTTGCCTTGGTATCTTCCGCCTTCTTGCGCCATGCCCGCTCGTTGAACTTAAGGGCTTTGGCATGCTTGTTGAGCCACTCTCTGTTCTCCGCCCACCACTTTTCGTTACCTGTCGTCATGGTTCTGCCTGGGATCCCCTAAGGATTGGTCAACTCGTTAGACACTCATAATCCGTTGGGCTTTTGAGGTTCAGAGGGAGTTTTGCCGGCGTGGTTACTCACATCTATAGCTACGCAGCCGGGCGGGTAGATCTTGGCCTTCATCCCAGGGTTCATCGCCTCGAGCGGGAGCGCGTTAGGAACGAAGAGTTCGCCATTGGGCCCGTATCTGATGCGGGGAGGCGCCTCCAAGGGTGACTCGGCGCGTTCAACGGCGTTGGAGGTGGCTTGCTTTGCAGAGGGCATGGTATCGCCACGATCACTCTCGGTGTTGGTGTTTTTGGAAGTGTTTGAGGATTTGTTTGCTCTGGAAGCCGACTTTGTCTTCTTAGTACCGGCAGTAGATGATGCTTTCGTTGTGCGGGCACTATTTGTGGAGTGATCGGGCTTTAAGC
Organism: Erythroxylum anguifugum; assembly: GCA_027478595.1. Taxonomy (NCBI): domain Eukaryota; kingdom Viridiplantae; phylum Streptophyta; class Magnoliopsida; order Malpighiales; family Erythroxylaceae; genus Erythroxylum; species Erythroxylum anguifugum. Next base: position 8,131 of record JANIPN010013104.1, read on the forward strand.
TTGTGGTGGACGACTCGGCGCGTTGGCCGGTGGTGTTTTTGTTGACTTTCGGAACCCTGTTTGTTGTTGCTGCATTGGGATCTGCTTCCGCAAGGGTACGCTTCTTCGGTGGCATTGTGTGTGACAAGATATATTATGGCTTCGAGTGATAGGTGGGTAAATAATAAGGATGTAATATTTAGAATGTCGCGTATATGCGGCTTCTGTTATCGAAATCCCTGCCAAGCCCGTAACGTAACGCGACGCAGTATTACGAAATCACATGATGCAGACTAATCCCAAAACTAAAATCGGTTGGAAGAAGTTCAATAATAAGTGCCCTTCCAAAAGTCATTAATATTTAATTATCAAAATTAGTCACTATTATTAGCCAAAGTATTTATTAAATAATTCGGTGTTAGTCGTTTTGCTATTATCGAATATACTGCTATTTAAAGCTCAGCCTTGCGCAACTGTGGCAGGTTTTAGGCTGCAATTTTCACACCGTCACCGACACAAAATAAGTTGACGCAAAATGCGTGATATACAATATATACCAAGTGATAGAAGTTTTGCGCACCGCGGAGGTCCGTAACTCGGCAACTCTTCAAGCGCCATGCTGAGCCGTTTCCTCGCTTCATCATCCGCAGCAGCCCGACGCTTCCGTCCCGACGGGATTCCAACAAGATTACCCCAGGCAAATGGAAGAGCATGGTATCGTCCGCTGGGATTATTCCAGTGGCAAATTAAGGGCCTCCATTGGAATCAGCGTCATGTCCCTTACGACATGCGAATGATGTCGCGTCCTAGTTTCAGCGTGTCCCAGCGCCGACCTTTCGTTCTCTACCGTGCCCTTACCCGTACCAACTTTATCCTGTGGTGGGCAAACTCGCTCGAGTTTCGGCGATTCATCTATATTCTAGGTGGCTGCACTCTGTGCTTCGTCGGTTACAGCATGGAGCGAGTGCCTATAACCGGGCGGTGGCAGTTCAACTTCATCCCGGAGTTCCTCCTCGAGCGCTGGGCGGAGGGACTATACCGAGGGGTGCTCCGAGAGTTTTCCGCCGGAACTCCTGTGCGATTCTGCTTCCGAGGTGCAGCGTCTGCGGCACATCGTGAGTCGGCTTCTTTCATCTAACAAGGGGGTTCGTAATATACCCAGGGACCGCTTGTGGACGCTAGATGTCATACGGAGCGACAAGATCAACGCTTACGTACTTCCGGGACCGCATATCATCGTATATACTGGCATGCTACAGCAAATACTTGACCACAGCGGACCCGGCAGTGACGACGAACGCGCAGCTTTGCTAGGCCACGAGATTGCACATCATATAGCGCGCCACGGAGCCGAAAGTCTTAGTAGCAGCGTAGCACTCTTCGTCGGAGCTTTCCTGTCTACTACGTTCTTCAATGTCTCCGGTCGGTCTGTTCACCGCACGCTGGACCTGTCATATGGCCTGCCGAACAGTCGTGCACAGGAGAGCGAAGCCGACTACATCGGCTTGATGTTGATGGCTGCAGCAAACTACGATCCGCACGCGGCATCGAGATTCTGGGAGCGAATGGCTCGGGTACCCCGATATCGTGAAACGGAGTATTTGAGCACTCATCCAAGTGACGAGAGCCGGGTGAGGCAGATACAAGGCTGGATGGCCCAGGCATTGAAAAAGCGCGCGACAAGCCGCCACGAATTTACTGAGGATACAGCTTCTCCTGCTCCGTCTTAAGCGTCTCTGAAGACCATTCCTGGCACCGTATAGCGAGTAAGGAAATCAGTGCTATTATAGAAGAGCTCCATGATACGAGCTACCACGATACAAAAATTGAACACGAGCCGTAAAGATTTTCCGAAGATCACGAAATACTATGCTGTCGGCTATACGCACGGGTGATTTCTTGCTGATTACTTCCATGCTGTTCGGAGGGACGGCTCCATATGATAAAAGTTCTTATCAAGTAGTTTCTATGATGTTCGCCAACGCCACTCAAAACCTAGCAACTACAACATTGTATTATTATAAACATCGTGTGAGTATCCTGTGAAAATCTTCTACTCTTGCCTATAAAAAGTTAGTATTGTCTCTTGGTTTCGCTCGAATACATCTGTAGGCAATGTCATATTGGTTTAGCGAATTTTTGACGCCCATAACCCATCATTTCTCTGGGGCGTATCATCTGTATGCCCGTACAGCTAGAATCCTGGTCTCGGGCAGGCATTGCCCATCACAGTTTCTCCTAGCACTATCGCAACTAGGTTGTACATCGAGAATTTGATAGTAGCATAGTTTGACTTATACATTTTCAACGGTGTATAGGTTTTATTACAAATACGCTAATTCTAGCATCCAACGTCCGCGCCGCGTCCTTACTGATTAATTCCACATAGATACGACCTTGGCTTGGGCACAGCACCTTAGAGTTTCAGCAGCCACCTCTAGCAGCTAGTTTTGTGACACCGGCTAGTCGCGCTGCGGATCGCTGCATAGCTTTTTCCCCGCCTGAAATTTACCACAAGTGTCCATCAGCTCCGGTTCTTCATTTCCAATGGCAAACTTGCCCTGCGACCAGAGATTATGAAACAGAGATGACTTGCCGAAGGCTCCGTGGTGGTTTAGTATAGTTTTATTGCGCAAGACTCTTCAACCATATGAGGTTCTTCTCTATCAGTCATTTGTGTGGATTAATGGTGATCACACAATATCTAGAACAGACTAAGCGGGCGATTTTGATTGCCCTCTACTGGCGCAGCTCAAGTCATAGAAGACTGTCCAGTAGAAGAGCATAGCTAAACCAAATACGATACTCAAGACGAGCCCGTGCCCAAGAGTGTCAAGGTAAAGGGTAGCTCTGATGAACCTCTAGCTGCGATAGTCTCATCGCACTATGTGACCTTGGCTCCCCACTCAAAAGCCTAGGCTACACAACTTCGTCCCTGAAGAATCGCAAAAGCGGGCATGTACAAAGCTTCTTCGTCTTCTTTCTGAATTCGCTCTCAGACAGCATGTTCAATTCCCTTTCTGAAACTTTGTTCTAAAAACTTGTGTACGATAGAAATTTTTATTCGGTAAGTGGTGCCATTAATTTATCGATATAATACGTGGCATTCGCCGAAGGTCAAATAGACACCCCAACCCTAAGCTAAAGAAAGTCTCCAATATCAAAAGGATAATTTTTGTCATAGAACCCCTAGCCCAGACTGCCCTAGCCCGACCGGCGCGTTTAAGTAGGTAGATTGGAAGGGTTCTGGAAACTGGATTTCACCGCAAATCCAACGGTGCCGGAATCCGCATAGTTGAACACAACATACTGGGTGCGCAGAAACATGCAGCCGAGATAATTCGTGCTGCCCGGCGCGACCTGAAACGCACCTTCGCACTGGGTGCGGCTGGTGCCGTACGGCCTGTAAAACATGGAATTTCCGGGTACCGTGAGGGTTTTGCCCCCGATCTTCACCCCGAAGCTTGGCTGTATATTGTTTTTAATATTTAAGCACGGGAAGGTGAAATACCGTCTGACTCTTTCTTCATATTAGGGACCTTGCTGTAGTAGCTCTCGACTATAACTTGCGGCATCTCGATCGAGGTAGCGCCGGTGTCGACCAGGGCGAAGGGGTTGGTTTTGGAATCCGTGATCAAGGTGTTGCCGGCGTAAACCTCAATAATCTTGACGCGCCATGCCGTGTCTAGGTTTTTGAATAGTTCACGCTGAACATAAATGATGGGCGCGGTGAACTTTGACGCATCGGTTACAACAAAGGTCACGGAACCCTCCACGCCGTTGCGAAGGTCCATGGCGATTAGCCGGCTGTCGAGCTAACTCATTAAATTATTTGTCCAGGAGCTCTGCGGAGTGGGAGATATAGTGTTTTGGATTTTGGTATAGCTCGAGCCTAGCACATCGATGTTTTTGGTGTCAGAGGCGGATGTGGCTTGTCCGACGGCTTGGGTAGTGACGGTAGCAGCTGGTTGAATTACGGTAGTCATAGGTCTCTCAAAAGCGGTCTGATACTTACTAGATCTCACCGTTTGCGGTGCTTCCATCCAGGTACTCGGCTTCAAAGTGTCCATTGGCCAATTTCTTGGACGCAGCCGGTGCGTACCCACCGAAAGACTTCAGCTTAGACGAGAGAAGCCAGCTGTTGAAGTCACTACACGAATCTCCACAGGCGTCGGTATACTCGCAAAGTATCGCTGCCGGTATCGATCAGAGGCGAAAAATCTTGGGTGCCGACTCGAAGCGGGATCCTATATCCAACATTAAAGTTGGAATCACTTTGAGCGGTAACCCTGAAGTTGATTGCCAGCCCTTGTGCAAGGGGCGTATTTAATACCACTGAGTGAAGATATGGAAACATCTTGAACGCTAACTATGGAGTATTGCGGGACAGGTGGACAAGGTTGAGGAATATCACTGAGCCGTCGATCGCATGAAAACATGGGAATACGAAAGGGCTTTATATGTTGCATCTTTCACCACAGCCGAGTTCGCAAACCCACCGCCAGCCAAGAGAAAGACCCTTCGACATCTCCATCTGCAGAGTTGCAGAGGCTCGAGCCGAAAGTTTATCGTCTCGAGCAGCCACGTTCCTGATCTAACTGCAGCGGATGGTTTACTCCAACCAACCGAAATTGAAACGCTTTACGCCCGCTCGATCTGCATGCATCAATATGTATCGCTTTTCGATAGCCGTGTTTATGCTTGGGACGTTCTTTTCTCGCTCCACCTGCATCAGTCTCTGAAATGATTGCAGCATTGGTAAATGCCTCGCACTGGAAAGTTCAGCTTCAACGTGTGGAGGGATCCACTTTGTGGCTGGATTCACGATTAGACAAAAAGAGGTGATCATTTCCGCTTGTTTTAGCTTATCTTGCTGTTCTTCAGCTGCATTTTATTCAAGCCTCGAGAGATACTTTAAGCAGCCAAAACACCGGTAGTGATGCTTGCGGCCACTAGCTTGTCGTTAGCGGTATCTATTGCTTACTACGAAGCCTTTGCTCCAGCAAGACGGAAGCTGCCAAATATACGAGTAGGAAGTGCGCTTCTGCGTGTAGAATGACAGCGATTGGTGGTTGGCCAAAATGCCCTTCACCGGAAAGCTAGAAAATCCGCCGCGAAGCCCCGCTAGCGACTCAAGTACTCTACCCGGCGCAGGTCCAGTCCCGGACACTGGGTCTGGCTGGGCCGCTTGGCCGCTGGGCGCTAGGGGCAGTGGGGGAAGAATTAGTGTGCAAGTCTTGAACTTGATAGAATTTGCATCCACCTGTTCTCCGCGTTTCATCATGTGCCAGCGACTGCCGTGTGTACCTCGCACCCTGCATAGCGTGCCGGGTCGTTGCTTCGTGGGGGCTGCGCCACAGGTTTCTGATGTCAAAACGGTAGACCGCTCCAAGTTCGCCTCACTTAGGGCTGTAGCTTCACTATTATCAAGGACTTTTCTGAAACAATGTTTCCCTCCAGCTTGTCAAAAGTTGCTTCGTGGGGGCTGCGCCACGGGTTTTTTATATCAAAACGGTAAACCGCTTTAAATTCGCCTCACTTAAGGCTGTAGCTTCACTATTATCAGGGAGTTTTCTGAGACAATGTTTAAAGATGATAAAACTTTCAATTCTCAAACACAAAACTTTACAACAGTATATAAAATTAGTGTGGCAATAGCGTGGGGCTGTTTTTTGGAACTGGCGCTTTCGTTATTTATACTAGCTATCCTGTCACTGTAACTGCTTTTTGAAATTCTAATAGAGGCTCAAGCAACTACAAAGCATGTAGGGATCTAATATATGTTAGTTGGGATTATTTTTGCAATTTGCGTAGAGCGTTTATTATAAATTTGATCCTGGTATAGCTTATCTTAACTGAGTGAGTATTATGTAAAGGCTCAAGGCAATCAATAAAATATGAAACTTAATGTACAATACACGTGAAAGATACGGTGGCAGATGAGTGCATAAAGGCGTGTGGACAAAGATGGCCTAAAAGCGGCCAGGGGGCGGTCAAGATGCTTAGCTCAAAACACAGGTCCAAGTTCCTATAATACACAGATCTACTTTTCTCCTGCATCAAACTGCCCACAATGGCGTAGATCGTACATCAATTCCTCCTCAGATCCAAGCCACCGGCCTGTGGGGCAGAAGATTGAAGTTCCAAGGAATAACAGCCATGCTGGCCGTGACGGTTACGTCATATTAAAAGGCACATCACGAATTTAGACTGACAGAAATCAACTATAGGGTCCTTGTAAGGGGTAACCAGCCTAGCGGAGTGCCGCCAAGAGTACCAATTGCCTAGGTTCCGAGGCGCTCCGAGTGTTCCGGTGGGCTATCCCTTCCACCGCTAGAAAGGAGCACAGTTAGGACTTTTATGCCCTACTTCTAATTGACGAAATAATTTTTTGAATCTTTGGGGTCACCTAGCGCCACCTAAGAATATCCCTAAATTAGGTGAGCTCCTAGCAACTTTAGGTTCTTTAATAAACAGCGTACTCACTAGCCCAACTATCCCTCTATTACCATCATTATACGGGGTAATTATAGCAAGTCCTAGTCTCTGTGCTCCTTTTTAGCGGTGGAGGGGATAGGGCCGACTCCGATGCCTGGCGGCGGAACTTGAGAGGGCCAGACCAAAATACCTTTCAAACGTAAAGAGAGGGTCAAATGCGAGAGAATATATCACTTATAATACAATTAAAAGGTCTGCAGATGAAAATTAATCCATTTGTTTTATGCTGAGATGTCATATACGCTTTCAATGACCTTTGACATCTTGATTTGCAGACGATGCGCCGTCTCGAAATAGTCAGTAATTGGATAACTTCTCTGCCCGTTTCCAGCCCGACGAGAAGCCGCCTATATCACTTTCACCACTCTTTCCAGCTTATCAGTCAATAATTTCGTTTAATGAGATCATTTTGAACCTAAAACTCATCAAACATTTTTCACCAAGTACACAGTTTGGGACATTCAGATTTTAACTAACCTTGACCCATGGCCAACAAACTTTTCCCTTTTTCTGAATTACCAGCTTCCCAACTACAATGAAAGCCCAGTCTCTGACAAGCGCTACACACGGGCTTTAATTCGTCGCATTTTTTCTTTCGTTGTCGGCACTGTGCGCAGCCTGTGTGACTATAATCACGAGGCATGGTTTGTCGTTATCGTCGATTGAGTTGATCAAGGGAAATAAGAGCTTTGCGAATGGATTAGAATTGACCGTGTAATGCTCAAATAATATAATGCCCGATACCAGACCATAGGCCTGGTGGAGCTTTTATATACAGTGAATGCCCACAGAGTATCAATACCCGATACCAGGCCTGACACCTGGTAACCCTGTTGTGTATAGTGAGGCAACTACAAGGCATTAACATCCGATACCAGGCCTGTCCCCTGCCCTGGTATGATCTTGCGCCATTGCTATGGCGTCTTATAACTAGTGAATGTCTCATTAATAATGTTCGGACCCATTACACACATCCAGGCGTGGCACCTGAAGATTCTAAAATGGTACATTAGACGCAGGAGCATTAATGTCTAAACGATCGACTCGAGCTATTTAACTCGCGTTTCCCTAGGTTTACCCAAATAGTGGCACCTTATCCAGTATTCATTTTTACTAAAAAAAGAAAACCTCATCACTGAATTAGACTCGTACTGGGCGAAGGTATAATCTGGTATAGCTTTTGTATGTCATGGATTCGGTACTCAGTTCCAATTATATCGAAGCAGGGACTGATAGTTTGTTTAGCGATACTAGTAATCAGGGACAGAAAACTTAAACTTATTTTTAACATTGTACGGGGTAGCTCAACGGCTCAGTGTTATCTGGGGCAGAGGGATCAGGTTAACATCGTGCGCTAGTGAGGACCCTACATCTTGAAACATTAAAATGCCCCCTCCCATGTCCTTGTCATCATACACGTTTCAGCCGTGCATTTTTGGGTTGCTCACATTTTGCGCAGTGACAAGCCCCGCTGGGATAACAGATATATGGTTAAAAAGTAGATAACTCGAACAATAGACCATGAAACGTTCAAGTAATCCTCCCATATCCTTGTCATCACAAGTTTCAGCCATGAATTTCTAGGTCTTTCTCCACGTTATGATCATTTCTTTCCCACATGCGTAGGGCTAGACCCCGTTGGAATGACAGACACGTGGTTGAAACTTATATGGCTCGGACGTAAACTAGCTGCATGATAAGTTTTGGGATTAGTACACAGCGAACAGAGAAAGGTTGGCGTCGGCTATATAATAACCGTTGTTCCCTGCCGAATCTGGCTCCATAAATATCAGACCACTGCTTCAACAGTATCCCAGAACGAGGTCGTTTCACTTTAATACATAATGCGATCCGGTATCCGTGGTGAACTCATAATATTTAAATATACCGCGGTCGAGCGGCTGAAGCTCCGCAAATACGTTTATATAGCTGGGGTCTCCGAAATAAAATTGTTTAGGGTATATGTTACTGGTATTTATATGCGCAGTGCTTTTATTGGTTAGTCGTCAGCTCTATCGTCGTTTGATGTAAATTTGTAGACATTTTTAGTATCAGTTTTAGAAACGCGGTTGTTCGCGGGCCCTGCAATACGATTGGTTGCCTTAGGTCGCTTAGTGCAGTCAGATAGAAATCGGGCCCGAGTATCAAGCAGATCGAAGCGCTCGTAACATGCTAGGAGAAGTTACTAGTTAATGAGATGGTCGCTATCACTTATCTATGACCCGCTTATCGTCGAGGTGAAATCAGCAGTGGGATTATCGGCTGCCGACCTTGGTTGACAGGAAGGTAGCCTCTACTGTCACTGTGGGGCTCTTGATCATAGTCCACGTCGCTGTATACCAGTGGTGCTAGTGCTACACGCGCGTAGAGTTTAAGAATTAAGGTTTTTATAAGACTGAAAATCATGCAAAATATGCAAGCCTATGACATCCGCTCAGCCCTAACCGAAATGATCAAAGATGGGTCACACTGAAGTTCAGGGTCACGGCATTTCAATCACGTGACCTTAGTCAACCACCATGTTTATGTGGTCTCGAGGTGCACCCCACCTCTTCATTCATCATTGTCTATCAACTATATTCCTCCTCAATATCTTCAGCAGGTCATAAGATGACATATCAAGTACTGTATCTGGGTGATACACCTGTATTACCTGAAATGAAATAATTTTGTTATAGGCGTCAGTGTTCTTATGAGTCGTTTCCATCGAGTTTCCGAATCCGTCCAGCTTGACCTCCACCTTATATACTCCAAAGGTACCAAGTCTCTACACGCGTAACTAACGCTGACCGAAAAGTCATTACAGTATAAAAATGATTATCGACACTAGCGAGCACACAAAGCCCAACTGATTGCAAAGGGCAATTGAAGATTTGTATACCAACACCCTGACCGGCAAAAAAAGATGGGTAGAGATTGAATTTTGTACACACATTTTAGTCTTTTATCCTTCCCTCGAAATCTTGTAGCGAACAATACAGCAATCATTCCATATACACTTCCATGATGGGCCCCTCGTAAAGTTTCCTCCCTTGAATGAGCCAGAACAGGAGACAGATGGCTATAGCAGCGGCGAAAACTACTACGGACCAGTTCATATGAACTAAGTTGGGATTCGAAGTAGGCGGGAAAAATGAAAAAAACGTTCCAATAACGCTGTAAATTATTGCACTGATTATTATAGGTACCGCCCATTTACCGAGTTTAAAATGGCCAAAGAATAAGTCTGGAGTAGTTAAACGTTTCCAGAGCAAAATCCCAGCAGCTAAAGTAAACGAGAGATAAAAGGATCCGATTGATAACGAAGTAAATGCATTAAATGCAGCAGTCGAGCCGATATTAATGAGCGCTAGAAGCAGACTGATAAATGCCGAAAGGCCAATTGACCACAGAGGGAGTCCTGTACGATGATCGACCTTTTGAACAATCAGTGATAATGAGAAAGCTAAAAATGCTAAAATTTACGTTGAGATACTTACCTTCGCTAGGAGTTTCGATCCAGGAAGTCCATTTTCACGAGCGAAAGCCCACGTCATCCTCGAACCGGTACATAAGACGCCTATATCGGCAAAGATAACGGTGGTAATAATAACTGAAGACTGGAAATTTTAGCGAGCCAGAATCTCCTCCGAGCGATATACGTTGTAGTTATAATAGAACACTTACCATTGCTACTGTGCCTGGGACTGACTTTGTAGAATTGAAGAAGATTTGCATGTATGGGTAGCCCGTTGAGGTTTCCATAACAGAATCCAGTTGATCCCCAATGCAAAAAAGCGCTGCGATAATCATACTGAGCCCAAGTGTTCCGTTAATACCAACGGACAAAAGCATACTCCTCGGAATGATGACAGGGGCATTATGAATTTCTTCCGCCATATGTCCAGCGGCATCTAACCCTATTGTAAATTAGCTAACTCTTTTAATTTGCAATGAAGGCAGATATTCTGCAGTACCAACAAATGCAAACATCGTTGTAGTGGTCCCAATAAAAAAAGAAAGCCCAGTTGTAGGCCATTCTCCTCCGTTCATAAATGTTTGAAATACGTCGGCACTCGAGCCTTTGGATTTGGAAAAATAAATCAGCGGAATTAATATACAAAAGTAACCCACAATATGTATAATAAACACTATAGATTCGATATGTGGAAGTAATGGTGCTAAAATGGTGTTAATAAGCACGCATATGAAGAGAACCGCCCAAAGTATTAATGTCCCTTGCCATCTTTCGGCGATATAATTCGGATATACTAGTGATAAAAGACCTTGAATTTGTGCGCCCCCTAAATAGCTGGTACCGGCAATGGTGGCCTGCCAAGCGATAAATGTTATCCAGCCCGTAAGATAGCTGAGGAATTTGGAACACCAATTAGGAGACAATATGGCGACCCAGTTGTACTGTCCGCCAGCAAGTGGCATCCTTAATCAATAAGCAAATAGACACCATACTGAGTACAAAAGGTGAGAATGGTTACATTGAAGCCATCTCCGACATTACAAGCGCTTGGAGTATATTCCCAATCCATGCAAATATAAAGCCGTAGACTAGACCGGCCGGACCGCCATTTGTAAGTCCTCCGCCTAGGATCCTGAGACCGTATCAATTTTCTCGTGCTCCGATAACCGAAGTGAGTTATCATATCGTACCCTAAAGAACCCTCCCAGGTAATCATCAACGTGCAAGTCAAGCTAATAATTGAAAGCAGACCAAAGTTGCGCTAATCATGCGTTAGATGAATCTTGGTAGAGATGAATGAAAGCGGAACTAGGTGGCACGAATACCTTGAGTTGCTGCTTCTTGCCAAAGCGAGCGATCACGATCTCGTCACGGTCGCTTTCTCTGGGTATACGCACGACAATTCTGTCTTTTGGATCGGCGATATTGGACCTCAAGGTCGCCATCTGGAGAGCACTGGGTTCATCCATCATTCTGATCAAGTGTAGAAGATACACCGAGGGGTTATAATGTGTTGGGTCTTGTAGAAGTAGCAACCAACCCGTCAGTATAACGGTTGCCGACAAGGTCTATCGAGAGCTGGTGTGTTCAGCAGCAAAGTAAATAGTGGACAGTGAGTAAGTTAAGCGGGGACGGCTGTCCAAGAAAAGAGGGGGGGTGGCGCCGGGAACCACTTTGCACTTCACTCGCATCGGCAGGGAAAATGATACATACATCAGTCTCCATCTAGCTAGCTGGGACTCGCCGACTATTTGAAACAGCGCCAAACCCATCCCACGCGGAAACACTCGATTATTGCGTTGAGACGAAAAGAGTTTAGCTGCAGCTGGGCCTTTATGGAAAGAACACTTGACTGATTTTAGTGGGGCTGCATCTAAGTTTGACAGCATCCACGACGTCGCGGTACCGTAACTTTGAAGGCAAAGTGGGACCACTTGACAAAATCGGGTTAACTTTACTAGATAAGGCTATATTACTCTAGGTGGTATAATGCGGAGTTAATTAAAGTCATTTAATTGAACAACCTAGTCGCTATGTTATGACCAGGATCTTGTAGACCTCGATGAGTTCTGACCATCTGGCAAAGTGGCCCATGCCCATTTCATCAAGTGGTGCAGCGGAAACCCACCTATACCGTTTAATGCACCTACTTAAATCACTTAAAATTTACCTAAACCAATTAAATATCTACTTCTACCATTTTATATAATTAAATTAAATATATAATACACGCAGCTAAAGGTTTAGTAGATTAAACGCGTTAAATAAATATTTAAATTGATTTAAATCGATATTGAATATTTTAGGTAGGTTTATTAAATTGGTTAAATAAATATTATAATAAAAATTAATTGGCTATTGCTTAAACGATATACTCATTTTTATATAAATATATAAAAACGATATTAGATACGCGAAATTATGTAACATTTTGTTTTACTAATCTGTTAAGCACGCACATATAAATATGTTAGATTACAAATCGCTCTACAAAATATGTCATCGTTTAGTAAAGCATTTTAACGTTTCACGAAGCGTATGACGCCAACACGGAACATCTTGTATTCTCACCTATCAACGACCAAAGACCATGATCTGCTGTTGGTTTCTTTGCCACTAAGGCCCCGAGCCAATGCTAGATAGAAGAAGGATATATTCTCACTTACCTCCTCTTCACTCTTCATCGGTTGGTTTTATTGAAGGCTAGATTTTTACGGTATCTCGCTTCCCAGCTGGTCAATTATTGCTCTTTCCCCTCGGCTTCGAAAAAAGCTTTGTCGGACTTATTGTGGAGACTGAAAGGCATTGTTACAGGAAAACGCCTGATCCATGACTTGGAAGTTTATTTGAAAAAACAATTGAAAAAATAAATGAAGGAAACATTGTGTTACGCTCGAGTGTGTGTAATAAATGCCCGTGCGAGAAGTAATTCCCGTACTCTTTTGTTTTGGAGTGTTTGATATCAGCATATCGCAAGAAACTGGTAGGCAAAGCTGTGACGTTCTAACAACGTCGGCAGCCTTATACTACGCCTCTAGCACTTTTACCCATCGATTAGTTGGTTCATTTGTTCAACACCAATGCTGAATGCTGTATTACCTCTTCATCAAGATACAGCCAAGCCGCAAAAGCCAGTACCTAACTGTTTCCAGCCAGTTTCCGAGAATCTTTTCCGCAATACAGATGGGCAGCGCCAATACGTTGGGTCCGAGTATCAATGTCGTTACTTGGATTTTAATTGTTGTCGCTAGTTTAGCGACTATTGTAAAAATAATCACCAAAATTGTGGTCATTCGGAAGCTCCAGCGTGACGATCTTTACATATCGTTGTCAACGGTGGGTTTCCAATCAATATTGCCGCTGTAACATGAAGCGAATTCTTAAAGAGAGCAGGTTGCGGCGGCAGGCTACGTTATTGCCCTTAGTATACAAGTCCAGGCCGGACTAGGACGGTGCGAGCGAGACATCTCCGCGGAAAATGCTGTTGTGTACGGCAAGGTGAATTCCAGTTCGACTTTACAGACAAGGTTTATATATTAAAACAACGACAGGCTGAATATTCCTCAGAACTGCTTTATATAACTTCAATATACTTGGCAAGGTGCGGACTAGTGGAATCCCTTATGCCAATCGCAATAGATCCAAAACGACGAAGTATGACTAAATTCATAATCATGTTCAATATATTATTATTTGTTGTGGGAATTTTACCTGTTGCATTTCAGTGCGGTATTCCAGACCCTTGGAATACATTATCCACTGGATGCTTCAATAGGGTGAGTTTGCCATGGTCTATCGATACGTTCTAATGAAACAGTCCGCTTTCTGGATCGCCTTTGGAATAATGGATATGGTACTCGACATTGCAACAGTTATTTTACCAATCTACTTACTACACGATCTTCACGTTAAGCTGAGTCAACGCGTTAAAGCTATCACCGCCTTTGCTGCTCGAGGCTTGTAAGTACAAATCAATGTTACAAGACTTGGACCATGTTAATCTTCCATAGACTTATCCCTGTCATAGTAATACGCTTATACTACATTGTGAAAGCCGATGTGTCTAACGACAGGTCGCGAGAAGATTTCAGAACTGCAATAGTAACATCAATACACGTGACTCTAAGCATAACAACAACTTGTATTCCTTTTTTACGACCTGTTATGATCAACCTACAGAGTGGTATCTTGGTCGCGGAACGATACGAACTACCGAAACCAGACAATAGAGAAAACAATAATAGCTAAACCCTTTTGATATGTGCTTGAATTCTCCATCAAATCTCTAAAGATAAATAAATTGCGGCCAAATTTCATGGGAAAAAAACTATATACTTCTTGTACCACGAAGTCTCAGTTTGCTGAACAGAGAACGCGGTACTTGAATGGACACTCGGACGAATGGCTCAGTCACGAACAGACTACCTTGGAGCAAATTTTTCAAAAGTAGACTGGATTGGAGTCGTCATTTGCTATAAAGAGGCCTCAAGCTGCGTAAAAACGCCAACAACACTACAATTATTTAGGTTGAGGTGGTCTCACCATCCAATGAAATTCTTGATGCTTTTCCAAGTGTGACCAACTCTCTGGGTACTTAACCACTACATAATCCTCAACACGGAAACCTTCTGATTCATATAAACCCTTTCCTTCGTTCGAAGCCTCGACTACTGCCTTGTAGAAATTAGTAAAGACGCGAACGAGAAGACATTCGAGATAGTGGGAAATGATAGATGCATACGGTGACGCCCATTTGATCGGCAATAGCGTTACCCCACTTGACCAACATGCGGCCAGCTCCGCGGCGTTGAGATTTGGGATCAACAGTGAGAATATCAAGAGCTGAGGTAGATCGTACGTTACTTTATATTGCTTGCTAATAGACTCAAGATGCCGTTCACTTGATGGAGTGATGTGGACGAAACTTACATACTAGATTACCACCTGAATCTCGTATAGCTTCCCTCCGTTTTGCTAGGTATCCTTTGAAAACAGCTTTAGCAAGCTCTTTACTTTCCACGGTATCCCAATAATCCCCATTTAGCTCGACCTCTTCTGGCACAGTATTCTGATATATATTCCATTTTGCTATCGCAATCATTTCTCCGGTTGTATTGTCTACAATCTTTAAGAAAGTAGTATTGGGGTCGCTATTTTTCATTCCCTCTAATCGTTGGCTTCCGATGATACGGCCTTCATCGGTGTCGTGTCTAGGAAACACATAGTTTATATAGGGGTGGTCGTGACCGAATGCTTCAGAAATGATAGTGAAGGCGGACTTCATATCAGCGTCGGTGCATTCGAGCAGCTTCAAAGACATAGTTTGTAGACTTTAAGGTAATTGTGGTGCGATGAAAAGTCTCCTTTAGTGCAGTATCTATAGAAAGTGTAAGTCAAGCTGGAGCAGGAGACGTAATTTATAGGAGACATTTACGTTCGACTGAGGTGCATAACTCGCGTCGAATACTTGGTAACTTAATCAGCGTTGCACAATTATGCAGGTAGCCACTCTTGTAAAATTTTAAGACCAAAATTATGCTTCATAGGCTGGTTTCAGGTTCGAAGCCTAATTAATAACCATGTTATAGTCACTGCGCCAACATGCACCGTAAAACTAGCGCGTGCACCTTGACGACGTCTAGTAACGACGTAACAGGCCTAGCCTAACAGTGATGGTGTCATAATTAATAGGTATGTATTATTAGCCAAACAGCCCAAAAAAATTAAATTGAAATGGCCACGAAAATACTTGTAAACATATTCTATAAAACATTTAAAAAAAAATTTTTTTTCTTAATTTTTAAAATGAGAGCACACCAAAATTCTTTTTATATTTTTAAATTTGGAATGGCCCTAAGCTTTTTTCCCATCTTATGTGACAAGCTTGGCAGGGATCCTCAAGAATCGCTGACCTAATTTATATTTACGTCATGGGACTTGCAGATGTCGCAGGCAGCAACATGCCAAGAAGTGGCTATGATCCTCGTCATTCGCGATCGTAACATCGACAGTTCAATTATCAATATGGGTCTGCGCGACGATGATATTCTTTGCGATAGATGCTACTCGTGCATTCGATCGGTCGCAAGCCAAGTAACTGGGAAGGATCCCTTGGCTCCTTTCTTCGGCGAGCCTGAGTTGGCCGCGCACCACAAGTCTGCAGAAACATTCAGGCAAGCTGTAGTTGATGGATGTTTTCTATGTACACGAATAATGTCAAAAAGTCCCTGGAATTTCGGTGGAAGCCCCCAGAATGGCAAGGCAATCCCTGACTATGATTTTCATCCAACACGGTTCGGCGGCTGCATAATAGATACACCTCCTATACATTCTCGTACGCAAATCGACTCGGATTCGAGAAAGACCATTAAATTACGGTTCTTTAAAGATATTGATCAAGATTCGTCCAGCTACATGACCGAACTTTATTTGGTTCCAGTCCCATCAACAGACCCACATACAGATCCAGCTCTCTGGGATTCACAAATTACCCTCAGCCTTAACAGCGACTGCTCTGGTATTTTGAATATTGCAAAGCAATGGATAGAAGACTGTTCTACCAACCATAAGTACTGTGAGCGGCCTAGGTCTGTTGAAGAAGAGTCCTGGAACCCTACCAGACTGGTTCATATTTCTACTTGTGGCGATGTTAATCTCCAGGAGGGAAGCGAGATACCACCAAAATCTAAATACCTCACATTATCTCACTGCTGGTAAGAATAACATTTTGAAGTGTATCCGATATTATTCAAACTTAAGAATCATTCAGGGGTAATTTTGACAACAAAACTGTATTGACTAAAACAAATCAAGATTCATGGAAGAAGCCTTCGACGCCTAGCAAATTACCGAAGACCATACAACATGCTATCGAAGTTACGAAAAGTCTCGGCTATTCATATATTTGGGTTGACCAGATTTGCATCATGCAAGACTCTGAGAGCGACTGGTATCGAGAGGCCAGCTTGATGAGCCAGGTTTACAAGTATGGTACTTGTAATCTCGCGGCATGTGACGCAGAAAATAGTGATGCTGGGTGTTATAAAGAACGGAATCCTAAGACTCATATACCAAAACGTTTCCGTTGGAGAAATGTCACTTATAATACGGTATCACAAAACGATAAAGAGTCGCGTCTGAGCATGGATATACAAGGTGATTATGAACTTCGATCCTTAAATGCTTTCGATTTCGATGTCGAACGCTCAAAACTTGCTAAAAGAGCCTGGGGTAAGTTATATTTCAACACAAGTATTTAAATTGTTTTAGTAGCCTCATATCATGATTTGATGTTTTACTATTTATTTTGGATTATTTAATCAGCTAATCATTGTGAAGTGTTCCAAGAACGTGTCATGGCTAGTCGGGTTCTCTATATAACTAGAAATCAAATATACTGGGAATGCAACAATATGTGTGCCTCAAATTTCTCTCCGGTCTTCCTCTGGCCCGATGCTCGCAGTTTCGGCTGGAAATGGGGTTTGGATCCTTTCTGCCTTGCACAGGAATCTCTTCAAAAACATCAAAACCTTAGTTCGCCTAAAGATGAAATATATAAAAAGGCTCTAGGTTCGTGGGATACTCTATCATGGAAGTATTCCGGGGCAGACCTTTCGTTCGAATCGGATACTCTTATAGCAATCTCGGCTGTCGCACGGGAATTGAAACCGTTGATAGAAGCTTCATATCACGGGGGAATCTGGTAGTGCTGTACATCGTATCAATAAACTATAATTGCTGACTGCTCGCAAAGGGAACGGGATACTATCAGACAACTAGACTGGCATGCAACAAAACAATATCCTAAAATGACTTATCAAGCTCCCTCTTTTAGCTGGGCTTCCAGGCAGGGCAACAATGTATTCCGTAATACAACTGTCCATCATCAGAAATTCGAATTAGTAAAATTGTTAAATTTACATAGCAACTATGTTAACGATGACGAGTTCGGTCAGGTTAAGGGGGGTCACATTGTCATTAAAGGTAGGCTATTGAATTTCGACATCGAAGAAGACGGGGAAGGTTTTCCCATGCAAGCTGTATGGAATCACGATATGCCAATTGTTACCCATGGATACAAAATGGAAGCTACACTCTATTGTGATGAACCTTGGATTGGAAAAACCTTTTTGTGTATTCCATTACTATTAACCCATGATAGCAGGGTCAAAGACGCGGAAGACCCCTGGTTTCTAAGAGCTTTGGTTTTAAAACCCGTGGATGCTATGGATACTTTTCGAAGGATAGGAGTCATTCAGATAGAAGTCGCTCTAAGAAGTAAGATATTTCACGTGGAATGGCTAAAGCACTATATTGGTCATATTTCATTCGATAACGATTCTAAACTTGTTTTTACGGGCCGAGACTGCTCGGATTGGCAAAAATTGACAATCATTTGAGGGTTTCAAACTGGTCAGGGGTAAAGCATGGCTTTATGAAGTACATTTTAAATTTAAATGTTTTTATCGACTTCAAGAGGATTTTCTTCCAAAGGTACGAAAATCCCTTGGTCGTAGGCTTTATTGCCGGTTGACTATCTCTCCCCGGGCCGTAGTACATCCTCATCTCCCCAACGAGTTCATCCGCAATCCATTTGATGCCGTCAGACCAAGTGGGTGCCACAACGTTGTCAGGCAGATCGCGACGCTTGTTGGGCTAGACAAATTTGTAGTACAAGGGCTACAACACGATACGGCTAGATTGTCCTTATATCTGTATAGTAGTGTGAAGAACACTACTTTTTCTACCCGGAGCTAGGCCGATATACTGGGCACTTTTACACCCATCGATTTCAAGCGGCTGCCATGGGGTTGAATTTTGTATACGGAGAATTTCTCGTCCTTGAAGTACTTCGAAATAATATTTCCACCGTTATCGCCAGTCACAAAGACTTGTGAGTTAACAACGTATCACCCTGGCCTATGGTCTTGAATGATGACTTGAGCAGTGGGCCGGCATAGTTCAAATGTTTCTCAAAACTCTTGTCCTTTGAGGTTGTGATATCTGTGAAATAGGCTTTTTGAAAGTCTATATAATTGACGCTCACTCTCGGGAACTTTTCTATCCACGTCTGGGTCAAGGACCACGCGCTCGCTGGGCGTGGGGTATTGCACAATGATTCCAGCAAGACTAACCCCAGAGCCAGTATTCTCGGGAAATTTGCTGGCCTTCCAGCCCTTCGCAATGATCTGTTCATGAATGATTTCGATTTGGGCCGGTGCGGAGTAGTATGCGGGCAAGACGATAGGACAAGGCGTGAAAGCAAGTGGTGAGTTTGCTAGGAGAGACAGAAGCTGACATAGACCATCGATGTAATCCTCGTCAGGATGCCCTATGTTTGAAGAGCTCAATACAGAAAGCAGAACCTCATATATAACTAGACTTATGCTTCGGAAGTTGGATAAGTCTGAGAAGTCTGAGCGGCAGGCTGAAGCGCGCTTTGAAACGGTTTGAGCGGACGTATTTTAATTTCTAAATAGGTGTATTTTTTTTCTTATAACGTTATATGAAATACCTAACCCTCGAGCTAGAGTTATATAGAAAAATCTAATATGCTACATAGATTGTATCTGACTCCACAATCTCTATGTCTTTAAATGTCAAGAAAGTGCTTGGGTTTTATTTTCATATTTATTTTCATATAAGTACTCGTTAACTAATGATTGTGGCCGTAGGCCGAATGAGCCTCAGGATCATGCAAATATCCTGGAAGATTCGGTACCAAAGCTAAAATTATACAAAAGTGCTAACAATAGATTTAATCTTAGACTATTCTCCGCCTTAGTTAATAACTAATGCCTTTTTTTTATTACGGAATTGCTGTTAGCCTGACTAAGCATCACAAAAGGGTTCCTACAGTTTTGCGTCGTTTCAGGGGACCGGAAAGCTGCATAGGGCTATAACCACAGACTGTTGACGATTACTAGTGCTCCATGTAAAATTCGGAAATAGTGTGATCAATCAGTATAGAATATATACGAATGCGTACTATACCTATAGAACTGAGTACAAGAATGGAAGATCCGAAGCAGTAGACTAGGCAGTAAAGAATGAGAGATGGGGCGGGAAGAGGGAAGGGGGTGGGGAAACGTGATCAAGCTCTACAGTTGCTGTTCAAATGGGATACCTCCCGCCCACATCTAAACACACGCCTTAGTACCCAATAGAGTTCATTACCTAGCACAAGAATAGCGTGAGGATTTAGGAAATAGAAAAATTTAGGTTTAATCCGTTGCTTCTAATACGCCAAAGCAATCGTCAATCATTCTATAGACTCATGTGGACTTTGATGGTTATTACGGTATCTTAGAACCAACTCATGCTATTTCAATGATGGTCCAGTTTCAATTAAGAACGATCGCTCTTTCTTAACAAAGCCATCTTTGACGCTAGACTGTTGGCCATCATTAGACTTGCCAGCCGTCACAATTGAATTAGTCGTTATTCCACCTCCGAGCTCAAGTTTTGCTCTTTGGAACGATTCTATGTTATCTTGTTCGTGATGATGAGCATTAGTCGAAGATGAACGGCTCTTGGAGAAGAGTCCTTGACGGGAGCTTCGCAGAGAGCTCGCTACAGATATAACCTTAACCCATCCACTCGTACACAATCTCGGTATGAAGATCATGTTGCCGGCTAATATGGCTGCCACTTGTTCGCCGCCGCTGGAGAAGATCAGATCAACCTTCGCGGGTATATAGGGACCACTTTGTGTATAGACTCACGCTGCTAATCCAACTCCGAAAAGGCTATATGTCGAGTCTGATTCATCATGACGGACACTGTAATACAGGCGTAGGATACTAGTCGCGCATCCACTGTTGCCAGTTTAGTAATTTCGTACTACCGTTCAATACACGCGTGTAGACTTACACCAACGCGATTGAAAAGATCGCAGACACTCCTAATCGCTGCCTGATCGATGCGTTCATTCCCCACACCCAGGTCATTGGCAATGTCAGAATAGCAATATCCGAGAAGACAGCGAAAGCGCCAACTATAATTAATGGCGGTGTAATAGACAAACACTTCCCTTGTATGGTTCGGTCGTAAGTTCTAGCTGGTGGCGAGCATTGAAAGACGGTTATGAAGAAGAATATGGTATAGAACATAGAGTTGGTCCAGATTAGAGTTTGCACAAGGTAGAATCGTACCCCCTTGCCGACTACGAAAAGACGTTTTATTTGAAGCAATATGGATACCTTAGCGAAAAGAATCGCTGGTGAATGCAATATTTCAGCAACTACAGAGTACTGGACGCGCTTAGTATAACCTCTAGCGTTCTTGTCCTTCGCGTACCTGGACGAATGATGGCAGCATCTGCTGAGATATATTCCATTGGTGAGTTCCTGCACCGAATTGCACAGATTTGTAAACAATACTTATGAAAGTTATCGACAAAGCCTGCGAGACATTTAGCGATAGAATTTGAAACAATAGATATAATAACTTTTCGTACCCAAGATAAGATCATTAGATCTAACGGCGTTAACTCCTTCTGTGTCGTTCAAGCTGTAAAGGATAACTTACAATCCTCGGCAACAAGCTTTTTGCTGATGAATATCTTCGAAATGGCTCTGATTATAATCATGATGGTAGGTATGACAATCATAACCGTGGTGACCGATATTGCAAGAGCTCGAGCACTTGGGGACAGTTCATATGTAGGATTGACTCCAGAGGGTGGTCTCCCAGCTGGTATGAACCCAACAAGAGGTGAGGGGCTCGACATTCTTCTTGTTTCTTGAGGTCTTGCAATAGGTGAGTATCCTCAAATGAAAAAAATTAGTTTTTGTAGGTCTCGATATACGGTATGATCAGCTAGGGGCTGTATCTAGCCAGTTGCGCAGTTCGGTGTCTCAGTATAATTCCTCCAAATTTATCTAGCTTAAAGCAAAAACAATAAGTCTGGACGGAAATTCAACTCGTACTACAAGTTAGAATGTAATTAGTCAATTTGGAAATGAGCAGGTGGTGAGACGTTAGCTAAGTGTAGCTCTTACGCGGCTGAGAACTTTTGAAATCTAGAATTCGAAGGATGAAGACGCTCTAGAATGTATCTTATGGTCGTGCAAGGCCATCTATATGTATAACATAGACTATAGGTGTATGATATCGACGATCAAGTCGCTAGCCGCAGCTTCCCGATAAAACATATCGGTGAATCGAATCAGCACGTACCACCCACTTATGTCATGAAGCATTCGGGTTTACAAGCCGAAAAAGTAAACAGAATCCGTAAAGAATCCGTAAACGTAAACGAAGCAGCTTTTTGCCGTCGATGTCGTAAACATGGTGATAATCGAACTTAAGCCAGGGACGCGTGGCAAAATGGTTTGTCCATCGCAATTTGGTGCTCAAGGGGCTATCGGGTCGGATAATAAACTCAAAAAGAGGCTTTCCATGGCGTGAATGGTCCGGAGCTTGAGGGACTGAGGAGACCCTATAAGTGAGATACGTGCGGGGAACGCTGGTCGTTCGAGGTGACAAGAACGCTGTTTTGTTTCTGTGGATTATTACTTGCAGACCTTTGCTGCGGGGGCCGAAAAAATGCGGGCTTGCACAGGTACACCTTACAGCAGCAGTAGAAACTTGGCATTAATCGTTTTTGTAATTATTGGATTTC
The DNA here is from genome assembly GCA_027478595.1 of Erythroxylum anguifugum. Taxonomy (NCBI): domain Eukaryota; kingdom Viridiplantae; phylum Streptophyta; class Magnoliopsida; order Malpighiales; family Erythroxylaceae; genus Erythroxylum; species Erythroxylum anguifugum. Next base: position 30,690 of record JANIPN010013104.1, read on the forward strand.
AAGATTTCGACATCAGCGTTCGAGTAGCACCGTAGTAGTATGTGTCGCGACAAAGCGGCTCTAGGAATTATGGCTGTCGCCGTTTCCTATCGATGCAGTGGTATCTGCACGAGGCTAACTGTAATGAATAACCGGAGGTTTCGAACAGAGGCAAGCTGTACGCATGAGACGGGTCACGGCAACCTCACTTGACATTGCGAGCCATGAACAGAGCATAGCCAGGAGATCGCCCACCTCTTTGCAGGTGGGGCTCTGCAAGGAGTAGATCAGCATGCCAGTGAAATTCTAACTGGCACAAAGCGGCATTCGAGATGATCATTATTCATTTTCGTTATAACGAATTGCTTTGTAGATCCGATCATTCATCCATGGCTAATAGTCACGATAAGACGCAGGCCATTTCATTGCTTTACCAAGCCCTTCCCAATGACATTGTTATGAGAGAACTTTGTATCGTCACATTCATACATGGAAATGCCACCTGGAAAGGTATCCCAAGATATTTGTTTGTGTGGGTGTAGGCTCGGCTTATAAGTAAAGATGACAAAAAAGTAAAACACCATCAACCCCGCCCTGATACGATATTGGCCACTAAACCTTATGCGTATCTTCCACTCGACTTAATAGCCCTATTTTTTTGATTCAAAATTTTATCCGCCGCGCTGACTTCTCCTTTCGGGGCATATACTATGGATCTAGGTACAAAAGAGCGCTAATGGCCTCCGACGGTCGATCGCATCACCGTCCGCCTGTCAGCGCTGCAGTCCCACCACCTCCAGACGGTGGGCTGCGCGCTTGGTAGCAGATCCTCGCCGGGCATCTCATCAACAGGTTGACGAGGGGCTACAGCACGGCCTTCTAAGTCTACCACCTCTACTGCATCGTCCATTTTGGGCTGCCGCTCTCGCAGGTACGCTCAACATAGGGTTTCTAATTTTTGTGGTTGGAGTCTGGCCGGCCGCTCGACCGATGCTGGGAACGGGTGGCACACGGTGTTGCTGGAAATTGGAATGCTAATATTGGGGACCTCTATGACAAGTCTAGCACAGACCTACTGGCAGACCTTTCTAGCCCAGGCCCTATGACGCGGTTGGGCGTGGAAATCATGTGCATGCAGGCCGTAACTATGATAGGCACATACCCTGTGAAGAAAAGGAGCACGATGCTGGGATTAGCTGCGAGTGGCAGCGGCATGGGAAATCTTGTGTTTCCGCTAGTGGTGGAAAACCTACAAACATCAATTGGTAGAAACTGGATTTAGCACCCGGCGACAGCTCACATGGTAATCATCATTCCAGGCTGTAGATACCAATTGGCCTAGTACCATCGTCACGGTCAAACTATACATCGCAATTTTGAACACGCAATGTGCGAAAATTTCCGGGCCCTCCCCCCCATCATATCCTGTACAGGATCAAACAGCAATACTAACTACCTTCAATTCCCTAGGCCGTCCGCGCTCAGGCTTTTCTTCCTCTCCTGTTCATAATGACTATCAACCTCCTCCTGGGGCCACGCCTGCCTACACGCAAATCAGGGCCTCTTGTAGAGTGGCCTGCCTTCCTCGAAGCCCACTATTCGCTCTTAGCGGCTGGCATGCTTTTAATATTCTGGGCTCTCTACTTCTGCTTCTTCTATATCAACACGTTCGCAACATCTTTCATCAACCTCTCCGAGGTTCGTGCTACCAATGTCCTCATCGTCATCTCCGCCATAGGGATTGGAGTCCGTCCTCTGCTCGGCGTCATCGTCGATCGGTACTTTGCCGCATTATCCCGGCTCGTCGGCTCGGCGACCGTGCTGGGTGGCATGGTGTATGCTTGGATGGCAGTGGTTGGCGTGCTAGGCATATATGCAGGGGCCGTCGTTTATGGTCTAGTAAAGGGCACCACTCAAGGTTTATTTGTGGGTGCATTGGCCGGCCTCACTACCGATCTCAGCAAGATGGCACACGCTTCGGCATAATGTTCTCTGTGCTGGCTTTTGCGTCACTGGCTGGCCCTCCCACCGCAGGCGCATTGTTCGAGATGTGGGATGGGAGTTTTGGTGCCGCACAGATATGGGGAGACACGGTTACTGTGGCCTGAGCTAGGTTGGTCGCTGCCGCGAGGATGGTCCAGGGCAGAGAGCAACGAAAGCTGGTAGAATTGGGTATCCTTAGTAGTGAAGGGGAAGAAAGATGAAGAGCTGCAATCCCTTGTCGCCATAGGTACAAAGATCCTTGAACACGGTGTGTGGGATATTTATGGCAGGTTTTAGTCGTTGCTTTGCAGAGGTATAGATTATGGAAGTTTGGAACGAGCTTTGAAACAATTACGATAGACATATTTATGTTAGACTATGAATTAAAGTGGATAGTTGAGACCGCACTGTGATAAGCTTTAGAGATATCGAGGGTGAATCTGAGTATATGTTTTGATTGAATGGCGAGATATTCACCGAGTTTCGATAACAAGTAGCCTAACATAAATAAGGTGTGACTAGGAGCATCTCATAGTCTTTTAGAATCTTTCTCTGTCTTACAATGTATGCGGATACGCTGTGAAAGAACGCAGAATTGTATTGATCTATCATCCGGTCATGTGATCAAGAATGCTTCTAACTCTAGAGCGGCTAGCTTTGAACATCGACTGGGACTGCTGAAGAAATTCAAACGTTCACCCCTTCATGCTCTGTTTCCCAATTCTAACAATTGGTTTCGCGACTCATATAAAAGACATGCCGCTAGGCAGAACGAATGAGAGGAGGTACGACCCACCAAGAATGTCGACACGAGGATCGACTAGGATCAAAGGCACGATTTGAACAGAATTGAGATGCACATATGTCCCGTCCTGTCGTGTTCTTATCGGAGAAATTGTGTAAAATACGGCTTTTCATAGCCCCGACCGATTTCTTGCGCTGATGATTACCCGAGAGGCTTAAGAAGCTTAAAGGGCATCAGGCTACATTTTGCCAATTTGACTCTTCGATTTACGATTAACAGTCGGCTACGGCTGTTACTGCTCTAGTTGTGCCAATAACGGCGTCTTCCTCTCCTTCGCCTCGCTCTGGTGATTCTCCAGTTATTGCCGCAAGATCTGTATCGTGTTTTTTAACCCTGAAATTGGACCTGTTAGGAAGGTCGAGCCCTTGCTTGCCACATTTAACCTCCGCTGTGAGAACGAAAAGTAGACATCTTCGTGTACAGTGTAATATGTTTTCTCTGTCGACACGATCATGAGCTTGCGCCGTTTTTATTCCCTGAAATTAGACCATTTGAACCCGTGTGTAATTTTGCTGTAGGCGGGGTCTGTAAAACGGGATCGACTCGACCAGGGATCGTCGTGGCTCTCGATGAAGCCGACAAATTCTTCGCAATCATAGATAGAGAGGTTTTCATCCGATGGTACTAAATGGGGATGTAAATCGAGGCATATTGCGAGCTTCAGCCCATGCCACCTAAATTCGAGAGGGACTTGTTGAAGTGGTCACGATTCACATTTTTATATACAGAATAATCTTTTTTTCTTGAAATCGATGTTTCTGAGCTATCTCCTAATTGTGACAGCCCCCTCCCCAATGAATCTGAAGAGTGCAACCGTAGCATTTTGGGTGCTGACAGACTCATGTTGTTGGTAACCTTAGGTATATTTTGCTCTTCACAATATTCCTCGTTTGGCAAATTCGATAGCCACCATCCAAGTGTTGTTCGTTCTTTTACGGTCTCAGGAAACGACTGTATTCGTTTCAGAGGTAGAAGACAGTTTAGCAGATCTGAATTGCGACTTAGTGAATAGGATGATCCGAACCCTCATACCATGTACCTCCTCGTCGTAAACACCCCCGCGTACTGCCTACCTTGTTGTACTGCCCACCACAAGTTCGTTACTTGGACGGAAGCTACTGCCTACTACCATACCTCCCTCCATGCTGAGAGTATGGCCGTACAAGCACTGATATTGCAACCTTCCCACATCTTTCTTTCGTGTCTATACACAGGGTTCCAGTACCGATTCCTATCTTCATAATACAAAGAAGGAGAAAGCAGATATTGAATAGAATGCCCGCAGACGAACGTTTAGGCTAGATGATGCGTGTCGGGATCTGATGCAGGGATGGATTAGAGCACATCTCTGAAGGCAGCTGATAATTGGCCTTACTTACCCAAAGGCGATTATCGCCCATACAATCGGGCGGTCCAGTCTTCCCAAATGGGAATACAGAGGATGTCAAGGAACGGTTAGGCAACTGGCGGCCAGGCAGCTACGCGCTGATTTTAGTTGACGGTGCGAACACCTAAGCTGAACGGCGCATGCTTGGTCACTACCTTGGGATAAAGGTCGACCGGTCCGAGTTACTCAGTCCAATTCAACAGCATTTACTGAGAACGAGAACCGAAAATACTGAAGTGCAGGATTGGTACCAGTCGGCTGCGAAAGGTGAAGCCTGCTGCACAAACGGGGAGTGCGTAAAAGTGGATACTAAGCAGAGCGGGCGATTAAAACTAGAGCATAGTTGGAGAATACATCGGTGAGGAAGGACATAGTGAGGAACGGTGATCAATAAGCGGTTAGCGGAGGGTTCTTATGATGTTGTAAGTACCTAGACTTGGTGCCTCGATCCAAGTGTGCGGGTAGCGGTCGAGAGTTTAACGCCGAGGAATTGCGGAGAAGTATGCACTAGACCTAAAAGAGAATGCTGTCCCGCAAATTATCTATGCGCCGGTTCTACTGATGAGACAACTTCGACATTACATGCCTCCATTTTCGTTCGAAGCACCTGCAACCTATGGCTTAGCGTCTGTAGTTGGCGGCTATAAATACTTATGGTACGCCTGCGCAACCTGGCTGAGGGGTGCGGACCATCGCCATGCCCAAAGGTAGGGTATCCCGCCGGAGGTTCGTGAGGAAGCGTGCTAATACATCCAGAAGATCAATCTTATCGAGTTTCAAAACGAAGCCCACAGCGGCCGGAACGAAAGAGCGCACGATTAGCGGCGAAACATAGTCCTATTGCACTTACAATTGCAGATATAGGCACTGAAAAAAAAAGCCATCTACCGTCACCAACCAGCGATCCTCTCGTTAGACAAGTACGTTGGAAACATGCTATCAATTCCTATATAAAGCTGACTGGTATACTGCTGTGTAGGGTCCATCCAAAGCATCTGCCTCATATTGCGGAATTGAAAGGCCAGCTTCAACTGGACATTCACCGTTCAGCGAAATAGAATTGCCGTCTGCTCAGCTTACGCACGATAACCATATACCCGTCTCACCATTACCCCAAAAAGTACAGCAAGAAGGGTTCCCCAGTCAGAAACGACGATGGTCGCATACAGCAGACAACGTCGAGTCTGCAACGAAACGACTACGATCTTCGCCGACCCCTTTAGAACACTCGGTCCCGACTCCTACAAAAAAACAGCCCATCCACCACTGGATCGAGCATGGTAGATGGCCTAAGAGATTTTTTGACTGCAACACTCTTAGCCAGCAGAATCAAGAGAATAATCAATATTTTGAGGAGAAGAGAGGTGAGGATTGGTACAAGGAAGCATTCAGAGCAGAACTCGAAGAGCGAGACGGTATATTTCCTTCGAACAATATGAGCCATCTGCTTGCACGACGGCGATCGAGGTCCACGCTTGGTCGTCAAAACTCCGAGCCAAGTCTCGTTACACCAAGTGATCAAAAGCCGCGGGAAATCAAGAGCACAGACTATAATACAGCGCAGTATGAGATACTTTTAGAAACAAAGGGTATTTTTATGCGGGAATCCGATCTTAATATCAGCGAAGCGAGTAGGGACCTATGCCGCATTTTACTTGAAAAGAGTCAGATGATTCCTTCTGAGACACTTTTCCACGAAGACTGTTTCGATCGTGCATTGCAAAATCTGCAGAGTAGAAATGAGGCCATGGTAATCCGTGACATTGGCACCCTTATTGTTCCTCCAGCACAGACATTTGCGACGCGGGGTGCCTCACGTCTTCGAATACTAACCGAAACCGTCAATGAAGGTTGGAACTGTTCCATTCCGGTTACGAAGACTCGACCGCAGCCAGATTATTCTGTTGGTTTTGGGCGATCGGCATTCACCCGGGCGCAACTTGAACGATTGAAACCGTTTACTGGGGACATTGATGATGCGTTCTTTACCTACTTTGCGCCAACCTATCGCATGTTTTTTCCATTCTTAACTAGCGAGGTTAAGTGTGGTTCTTCAGCACTCGATATTGCGGACCGTCAGAACGCGCACAGCATGACAATTGCAGTGCGCGCTGTCGCCGAGCTCTACAAGAATGCTCAATGGGAAGAGGGATTTGACTGGAAGCAAGAAATTCATCGGGAGATTCTCGCGTTTTCGATATCTCATGACCACAATTCCGTTCGCATTTATGGCCACTATCCAGTACTCAATGGTGACGATATTACATATTTCCGTCATACTATCAAAACTTTCATTTTACCGAGCGATAACGGAAAAGAAAAATGGACGGCCTATAGGTTTGTCAAGAACGTGTACGACTTATGGATGCCCAAACATCTCGAGAAAATTCAAAGAGCTATTGATAATTTACCCACCGATTTAAACTTTGAGGTGTCGTCTCTTTTGTCGTTTGATTCAGTTGTCCCCCCCGGCGGTGATTTGGAACAATCTGATTCGCAGGAATCTCGAACTAGTGCATCCACAGCGGGGTTTAAGAAGCCCAGACTGAAGCCTACGGTTATGCTACAACAGCAGAATTCGAATTTGCAGCAAGAAAAAGAGGAACTAAGAGACGAAGTCAAAGCACTGAACCTTCGGCAGCAGGAGCAGTGGGAAAAGATTGAACGCCAACGTAAAGAGGAACGAGAGGAGCTAGAGCGCCAACGGAAAGAGGAACGAGAGGAGCTAGAGCGCCAACGGAAAGAGGAGCGAGAGCAGATGGATCGCCAATGGAAAGAGGAGCGGGAGGAAATGAAACAACAGATCCGCGATCTAATGGCACTTCTGAAGAAATCTTGATGGATTTTAATTCTTTAAAATATCGAATATTGCTAAGAACGTATATATTTGTTAGGCCGTTGTATATAATAATGACAGCATTTACCACTACTAGCATGTACGCTTGTTGACTAAGGCTCGGTTTGAGCTATCACCAAGGTGTATTTATTAGACGGGGCTTGCTAGGCTCCTGTACACGGGTGTGGGATCGAGTTCCAGTAATAAAGTATTCCTAGAGCTTTCAGTAGCGATAATAGTTATAGAACATGAATCCGTAAGGACTTCGTGGGCGAGCTATATGCTTGGGCCAAAAAGGTTTATCCAAAACGTCCATGATGTCTCAGGTCTTGCAAACCTTGGTCACCTTAGTCACTGTGGCCAGCCTTCTAGCTGTTCCGGGTTTGATAACGTAAAATTCGTATGTGGGTTCATAGGATCTGTTCTACGCTAGGTTCTTAGAAATGTCAGGTTAGTAGAATTCGATCGTAATAATATGTTCCATTTTATTAAAATTGTAGCCTTGACATTAATATGAATACAAAACATTACATCATTAATGCGAATCATCGATTCTCCCATATTTCGGTGGGCTGCGGTAGTTGCTTTTCGGTATTATCGGATATCGAATTATCCAATCTATGGCCCATTATCGCTTTTCGTTGCCCGCGCTAATACGATCTAAAGACGTGGACCCTGCACCCATAAACATAACCATACATGCTTTATGATAAGACGGCGTACAGCATGCAGGTGTCAACCTGTCAGGTGCCCGGGTGCGCCGCACAGGAATGGTTCCTTTTGTTTGGGTTCCGCGGCGTAAGGTTGGTCCTGTGGTCCTGTGCGTGCGTGGGATTCGTTCTTCACATGGGGCTAAATCAGCACGCGCTAGGAGTCGTGGAACCAGGTTGAGCACGCCCGCAATTCCCGAGCTTCCTTTAGCTCCAACCAAAGTGACACGAACTCCCTAGAGCGGAAATACCAACCCCGGCAGAGATTCCGAGCTTATGCTCACCTCAGATCATGCTTTGATGGTTCCTTCCAGGCCTGACTTCTGCTAAGGCTGTTTATTGGCAGCGATAAGGTAAACATCCCGCGTGTTCTGCCTTCGGATAATGCTTACTGCTTAGTATTAGACGACCCAACCAACAGCGAGGATCCATGGATGCTTTGTAAATACCATATCGGTAGAAATCCACTTTCTATTCCGACGTAATTCTAACTTTATATCCCACCTTCTTTTGAAGTAGCTAACGCCCTGGCTAGTACAATTTTAGTTACCGGCTGGGTCTAAAATCTCAGCATTGGTGCGGTACTCCTCCGGTTACCCGACTGATGAATTGCTGTATCGTAGTCATGCATGCGCATAGAACATGTACTAGTAGAACAATGACACTAAAGACTATCGCCCGGTACGATCATACGAGCATCCGATGTATCATATACAAACTAG